>OZ020222.1:30764203-31287203 GCA_963971325.1 Aphodius granarius | reverse complement strand
TGGATTCGATGGTTATCACAAGTAGACTGATTGCATGTTTGTAAGATCGTTGTTTTGTGTTTAGTGGTATTAAATAAAGAATGTTTCTTTGTAAGGATTGTTTTATTCCCTTATTACAAGCTAAGAGGAGTAATGTGCCGATGATAACATACGCGATGCTGTATACATTTATACTTACATAATCAATCAATTGCTTCCACCTAACACGAAGTCCTGGGCCTGTAACACAACTCACAGATGTAACGTATGTTACATATGTAGAGAGCGTCGCCTGTCGCTACATAATATATTACATTTAGAGGAAAAATATAATAGTCCATATATATACCGGAATACAAAAATTCGTTTAAAAATGCTGTTATTTACCAATGTTGGTACTGATATAGTCAATTGTACAATTTGTTTGAACAAAAACGAAACAAAAACTGCCACGATTTTAAGGCAAATATAATACAGAATAATTACACTTGTAAAAGTTTCAGTAACACAAACTTGAACAGATTTATAAGTTTAGTCGGTTACCATGGTGATTTGCTACATATGTAGTGAATTTATTACAGGCGTTTTTAGATTTGTAGGTATGGAAAGTGTGTAGTTTAGGTGCGGCTAGCCCTACTGCTACCGGTAGCGGATAGTTAAAAAATACGGTGAACGCCTAGTTTGTCCTTAATACATTTTCACTCCTTTTAAGTTTTCTTCAACAAACCCCTATTTATACTTACCCACAATATGGGCTAAATTTAATTTATACTTTTATGGTATTTCCACTTTTATTTTTCACCGGTATATAATAATCCTTATGTTATCATCAATATTTCCTGTTTTTTTTTTTAATCCAGTTTCATTTTGCAACCCTATTAAAAATGTCTCTAGCCTGAATATTTACAACTATTTTTTTTATTTTTTCTATTTCAATCCGTATTTTTTACATATATTTTTCAATTCACCCCCTTCTTTAAAATTTCCAATCTCAGCCATTCTTCTGACGTATTTTATAACCGTGAACACTTTATTACCCATACTAATTCTTAGCCTCAATATATTCATATTTATTTGCTTTGTCAACTTTCCTTTGAAAGTACTAAATAAGATTACTAAACAACCACTTTATTGCAAAGTCATAGAGCTTATCGATAATTTATCGCAATTTCACAGAAGGCACCAACTAACGTCAAACAACCTACCCGTTACTACATATGTAGCTATGTTATAAGCTGGACCGGTGTCTGCTTTTATTGGTAACATGGCAAAAACAAAGCAGTCTGTTTGTAATTTATTAATCAAATTCAACCGGAGAATGCGAGATCTTTCTTTTAAACCTTGAGGGTTTGGTATCGCTAGATTTTTAGTAATCAACAATAATTGTAAACGAATATCACTAATACTAACCTCAGGGTGGTTCAAATTAAAAGTCAAACTCTAACCAAAACAAAAATATTTACAAGAATGAATAATTAAAAAGACTTTTCAGATCGAGTGTACAAGAAACATTAAATCTCTTGACATAATGAAAATGATTGGAGAGAAAACGGATGACAGAGACATAATTATGCTATAAAAATTACCTAAATTGTTATTGGCAAATTTACATCAACACAGAGATGGCTACCACTGCCACACAGAAACAAAGCGCAGGCTAATAAGGGCCTATCGCCCTAAAACGCCTCACAACTACATCGTTTGACTTCGAAATTACGACTTTCACTGATATTTAAAATATTCAAAAGTAAGAAGGCTTTGCCCCTCCACATACAGAACCAGAAGTCATCCCAACTTCCAGAAAAAACCTCTATTCGCAGTTCACAAGCAAACTCGAAACCCGACTTCCAGGTCAAAACAATTCTTAAACAAATAACTCTGTGATACCCTTTGGCCATCTGGTGCAACTATTTATTCTGCGCGGACCCAAAGCAAAAGACAAAAGTCCCACTTATCACAGCTACATGTAAGTTGTGTTACTGGACTTGTAGTTATAGGTATAATTTACTACACTTGTAACATATGTAATCTTTCAAAAATTGAAATATGCGCGAATAAGTGTATGAAATCGATTATGATATTATTAATGTACTATATTATAATTGTGTAAATGCTTTACAACATATATCTATTAATAGGGACCCCTCTTTGATTAGAATTACTTGAAATACCTGTCAGTTGGTTGTGTTACAGAAATTATTACAAGCGCAGATTTTTCCTATATACCTATAGAGTTCGTGTTACAGGCCCCAGTCTCCATTAACTGTGGACTCTATTCCTCTCGGTCTCTTGTTGCCCTTCTCTAGTTCCCCAACCCAGCAGTGTATTGGTAGCATCGTTCCGCATGGTAGCTGGTCCAACTATCCTACTATTTATGGTTCTTCTTGGCAGTCTTTTCAGTTGAGTACTCTGAAAATTTCGTGGTTGCACCTTGTTCGATACATGCCATTTTCCTGCTTAATTGATTATATTACTCTGAAAGGTATGTTCATAGATGCCACCATGAATGATTCTTTCTTTTTCCTTTAAAACCACCTTTCCCATACCATTGATTCTTGTTTTGAGCTATATATTTAAGTTTTTTGCGTTTTTTTTTTGGGTTCAATAATAATTTTTTCCATTAAAATTAAGATTTTATTTGTTAAAATAAATGTGCTATTTTTGAATCCAAATGCGAATTGATAATTTGTAATGTGATTCTCTACGTTAGCGAATCAGAGTACATTCAATAATACAAATAATAAAGTGAAATAGTTTATAGTGAACCAGTGAATCAAGAAAATCAGCAATAAGATTAAACTTTTTAAAAGTGTATATACATTAATATAAAATATATGAATACTTTTTGGAATCCAAACAAAAGTTATGGTTGAAAATTTGATAATATTGGATATAAAAAAGGTTTCTTTTTTATTTAACAGCCAAAGCAAATACAATATTATGAGAATATATAAGATAAATGTTCAAAGAGATTATATAATTAAAATTCGATAGTCTCGGTGTATCAAAGTTATATTTTTACGCCAGATAAATGTTTTTTTTTGTTCCAATACAATATTCTTCCCATATTAAGTAAATGTAGCTTACCAACGTTCATATTCCCCACCAGGTTACACCGCTTACGGCGCTTTCTTTTGATATAAATAAAGATTTTTGATCAGTGAATATCAGTACCACACTCACCATCATCCAATTTTATACTGACTTGGACTTTAAAAGGTACCAAAGATTGATTACCATAATTTGTATTAAACATAAACCGTGTCTTTATTTTACAGAAACGAAATGTTTAGGTTTGTCATCCTCGCAGCTTGTGCCTGTAAGTAAAAATCTAAGCTTTTAGAGTTAACAGTATTTTATTCAGGTTTTATTACAGCTCCCTAACAGTGGTGGTCATTTTTGCTAATATTTACGGTATACTTACAGTTGCAATTGCCTCAGCTGGTAGTGCAAAGAGGAAAGCATCGAATGGTGACCTACAGGTAGCCGCTGGTGGACATTTCCAGTCAATTTCTCTCGATGATGGGGGACATGGTGGGTACGGAGGAGGAAAAAACTTCAGCGCTGGAAGCGGTCTGAAAACCATCGCCCAAGGCGCCTCAGATCAGGCCAATAACGCTGTCAACAACCAGCACGCTGCAGCTAGACAAGCAGCCTTCGCAGCTAAAAGCACCCTGGCCCAAGCCGCAGCTGGGGTAAATAAAAGCCACAATTATTCTTATATAATATTTTCACAGTTTATCCTCCATACAGGCAGCAGCAACAGCTCAAGCAGCCCTTATCGGCAAACACATCCTTGTCCAGAAACTCCAAGCTGACGTCAACGAAGCCCACCAAGCCCTAGAAGCTGAAATCGCACAATTGCAGCAATCTCAAAGAGCTGCCGCCGCCGCTCACGAAGCTGCCAGCCAAGGCCAGCAACAACTCAACGCCATCAACTCAGCCATCAACGCTGCTCAAGGTACAGCCGTTCATGCTCAACAAGCTGCGGAAGCTGCTCATGCTGTCTTGGGATCCCAACAAGCAATGGTCGGTGCTGCTAAGCAAAGGTTGTCCAACTTGAGCCAAGAGTTGCAAGCGGCTCAAGCCGATCTCCATTCCACTGAAGCCGCTGCACAACAAGCTCAGTCTGCTGCTCAGATCGCGCAATCAAACGCTGCTCAAGCCGCTGAGAAGGCTGCCACTGCAGGACAGAGCCACGGTGGATTTGGCGGTGCAATTGGTGGCGGTGACCATGGATTCTCCTCTGGTGGATTCGATGGTTATCACAAGTAGACTGATTGCATGTTTGTAAGATCGTTGTTTTGTGTTTAGTGGTATTTAATAAAGAATGTTTCTTTGAATGAATTGTTTTATTTTCTTTGTAGGCATTATAAGCCAAGAGAAGTAATGTAACATGCGCGATGCTGTGTACATATATATTTAGTCACTTTCAATTTCAGGCAATTTAAGTCCTGGCTTTCATTAACTTTGTTAGCGGTAACGTTGTCCTTCTCCAATTCCTCAAGCCCAGCAGTGTATTGATGTCTCCCTTCCGACTAGTAGCTTTTCCATGCATCCTACTATTTATGGTTCTTCTTGGAAGTCTTTCCTCCCTCGTGTTAGTAGAGTGCTCTGAAAATTTTGTGGTTGTACCTACCTTGTTCGATACATATCATTTCTCTGCACTGGCCACTTTCTTGATTTTTTACGCTCAAAAAAACACCTTACCCATACCATTGATTTTTGTTTTGGCCCCGACCCAACATACCGACTACCTAGGTGAAAAGAACCTTCTGAAATACATAATTCAATTTTGTGAGGCTGCTGTGGTTTCACTCTGGATCCTAACCTAATGCCAGTCATAGATAAGTAAATATCATATCTGTGACTACGGACCTTATCAAAATTTACCAGTCTGCAACTATGGTGACTAACGCTGCGTTTACTGTCAGATGGCTTTTATGAAAGTAAATGTTATACATACTTAAAGCAACTGAAAGATGAGCTGGTATCAGACTGTTGAAAAATCGGTTCAATCTCTGAGCAAATGCATGTAACATTTGTCACTCCAGTTGTTAGATTGTCTTCAAAAACAATCCAGTTTGTTCCCTGGTACAGCTAAATATACATATCAAATTTCAACCGGATCCATTATACTGCTTGGGTTCTATCAGTTCTGTCGTGTTCGCAGACATACATACACATACATAAGGTGATGGTACCAAGAGGCATGGCAGAATCAGAATAGCTGACACTTTGCTAGTACATAATTCCATAGAAATAAGATTGTTAGGATACGCACCGTGCCATTGTCAATTTGTACATGTTTATTAGAGTATTACGTATTGGTGTTTCTATTGTCAACATTGTACTATCACGGTGATAGTAGCCATGAAGAGAATGTTACGTAATGTCAAGCAATAATAATAATTTCTTAAATGTATTGTTAGAGCTTGAGAAATTTGCATAAAAAAATTGAGGAAGTATTTCAGTATTTATTTGTCCGTTCTACAAATTCGTACTTCATCTATTGTATTCAATACTGAATTGACATATGAGCGTATTGTTAAGGGGCTAGATTTGGCTGGGTTGTCAGCTATTGGAGTAAAAGGAATACAATTAAGTTCACAAAACTAGCAGGCTCATTATCCTTATATATGAACTGCAAATATACATTTTAGTGACATTCAAAGATTTAGTACAGTATGAGTATAAAAAATCTGGGGTGTCTTCCACCCAACTTTCTGACAACGTCGTTCACGCATTGAAGCGTTCAAAAAAACAATTCAGTTCATCCCGTGGTAATTCTAAACATATCTAGCAAATTTCAGCCCGATCAGTTCTACCGTTTCATACATACCTACTCTTATATAAACACATTTTCCAAAAAAAAATCCAGAAAAACAATTCGAGAATTTTAGATTACTGTGTGAATTATGTTCTTTAAAGTATGTACTACATCATCATATAAATGAGGTGTGGTAGAGCTATGAACAAAGAAAGTGAATGTCTGCTCTCCATTCTTGAATCATGACAAATCTTTCACCAGTAATGCGATCGATATGCTTTTTATAAAAAAATAAATAAGGCGAATAAGGTGGGAAATCCAAAAATCCCAGTGTTGACGTTAAGTTGCTCCTCAACCAGTAAAACACTCTTAAGTTAACAGTTAACACTCTTATAACTGGATTCCAAGTACCTACTACAAAAAATATCACAAACTATAAAAAAATAATGTAGTTTTCATAATAATATTGTTGCACCTAAAATAAACCGTAAAAGTTTCAGTAAAGTATTTCTTACTCTTACTTAAACTTAGATACTGCTTTTAAAACCTATATGCTAAAATTCGATTTAATATATTATAATATTTTTGTACATTAATTAGTTTCCTGATGAAGTGAAGTGATGACATGTACAGTCTCCTTACAATGTTTATACATTACAGTTTTACAGAATCCATAATTTCAAACTACCGAACTTAACATTATCAAATAATCATGTTGCTCTAAAATTTTACTATTCTCTACCACACAGAATGGTCTAATAAAAGAAACGAATCTTTGTATTATAGGTCTTCTTTGTATTATAGGTCTTCATTACGAAGGTTTTAGAATTTATATAATTAATTGAAACTTTTTCTTTAGAACTCATATGTTTGAATTGACACACTTGAAAGTTTCGGTTGAAATCGATTTATAATTAATATAAAACGTAAATTAAATAATTTATTCTCAAGAAAATTGAACTAACAAAACAAACTCGACAAACTTTTATTGTTAATTTATAAATAATTTCTACATTTTTGGAGATTGTTTAAACTTACTTTTCTGGTACAATTCTATACCATGTTATGTACTTCTCTTTTGCAATGATTTGTAAATGCGCATTTTCATTATCATTCAATTTAGCAAGAACCACAACAATAACCAATATGTAACTCATTTTTAGAATTACATAAACTGCATAACTCGAGTGCAGAGATTATCATGTCTAACCTCATGGATGGACATTCTAAATTATACATCCATATTAAGTAAATCCGGATTACTACCGTTCATAACTCGTACAATTATTCAATCCCCACCAGGTTGCTCCGCTTACAACTCTTTCTTTTGGTATAAATACAGATTTTTGGCCAGTGAATATCAGTACCACACTCACCATCATCCAATTTACTACTAACTTGGACTCTGAAAGGTACCAAAACATAACATTATTCCTTAGTTCATATTGAAGATAAACCATGTTTTTCTTTTGTTTTAGAAAAACAAAATGTTCAGATTTGTCATCCTCGCAGCTTGCGCCCGTAAGTTTTAGCAAACATTTTAAAAACTAATGGTTGGAAATGCTAAAATGACTCAGCATTTAGCTTTGATAACACCAGTCTTAACTTAATTAAATTATGGGTACTTAATTTTGTTCTTACGACATAATTGCAGTTGCAATTGCCTCAGCTGCTAGTGCAAGGAGGGAAGCATCGAACGGTGACTTAGAAGTAGCCGCTGGTGGTCATTACCAGTCAATTTCCCTCGATGATGGAGGGCATGGTGGATACGGAGGAGGAGGTAAATCATTCAGCGCTGGAAGCGGTCTGAAAACCATAGCTCAAGGCGCCTCAGAACAAGCCAACAATGCTGTCAGCAACCAACACGCAGCAGGTAGTCAAGCAGCCTTCGCAGCTAAGAGCACCCTGGCCCAAGCCGCAGCTGGGGTAAACAAAAGCCACAATTATTCTTATATAACCTTTTCACCTTTTCATCCTTGCAGGCAGCAGCAACAGCTCAAGCAGCCCTTATCGGCAAACACATCCTTGTCCAGAAACTCCAATCTGACGTCAACGAAGCCCACCAAACCCTAGAAGCTGAAATCGCACAATTGCAACAATCTCAAAGAGCTGCCGCTGCTGCACAAGAAGCTGCCAGCCAAAGCCAACAACAGGTCAATGCCATCAACTCAGCCATCAACGCTGCTCAAGGTACAGCTATCCATGCCCAGCAAGCTGCCGAAGCCGCTCACGCTGTATTGGGATCCCAACAAGCTATGGTCGGTGCTGCTAAGCAAAGGTTGTCAAACTTGAGCCAACAATTGCAATCTGCTCAAGCTGATCTCCATTCAACTGAAGCCGCAGCCCAACAAGCGCAATCTGCAGCTCAAATTGCTCAATCGAACGCTGCCCAGGCCGCTGAGAAGGCTGCCAGTGCTGGACAGAGCCATGGTGGATTTGGTAACGCGATTGGAGGCGGTGACCATGGATTTTCATCCGGTGGATTCGATGGTTATCACAAGTAGACTGATTCGGCGTTCGTAACATTGTTGTATAGTAGTCGTGATGTTTAATAAAGAATTTTTTGTACGAGTTGCTTTGTTTTGTGCTTTATGGTTAGTTTTCTTTGCGCAAAGTATGGGAGATTAAAATCTGTGATGAAATATAACTCAAATAAGTCAGTTTTTATAATATATTTGATCCAGCTACAAAGATATATAAGTACCTATAATGAAACCTCAGTGCTGGCGATGAACCATAGTACATATAACATTCAAGAACAGTGCTGATTAAAACAATCACAATCCTTATTGACTAACATAAAAAGTCAAATTCTTAAATCTTTATTTGCTCAGAAACGAATCAACTAATGCCACGATGCCAGCCCTCCAGATGAGAAATGGCCATGGGCAACATGCGGATGTTCATGATGAGGGTGGGCAGCAGCTTCAGCAGCTCTAGCAGCATTGGACTGCGCTAAATGGGCAGCACCAGCCGCCAGTTGCGCCGCTTGATGCGTCGCCTTGAAGTCAACTTGAGCAGCGTGCAACTGCTGTGCGACTGAAGCGACTTTCTGCTTAGCCTTCGCCACCATGGCCTGCTGTAAACCCAATTCAGCTAAAGCTGCCTCGCTGGCTTGTTGGGCATGAGCAACAGTTCCCTGCGCAGCATTTAGAGCGGTGTTCAAACTCGTAATTAACGATCCAGATTGCTGTACAACTTCCGCAGCAGCTGCAGCGGATCTTTCCGCATGTTCTAATTGTACAAGTTCACCATCTACAGCTTGCTGGGCTTCGTGGAGTTCTTGTTCAAGCCTTTGGACGAGGATTTGTTTACCTACCAACGCAGCTTGGGCGGTTGCTGCTGCCTAATGGAGAAAACAACATTACTAGGAAACGAAGTTCAAGTGATGTTATCCAAGAAACCAGTGGGAGAAAAACTTACCCCTGCCGCTGTTTGGGCCAAATTGCTCTTCGCTTGGGCGGCTGCTTGTTTGGCGGCGACGTGTTGTTTCAGGACAGCATTGTTTGCTGATTCAACGGCACCTTGGGCAATTGTCCTTAAACCACTTCCCACGCTGTATCCTTTATCATGGTCGTGATTATGACCATGCGGATGAACTGGTATTGGATGTGAGATAATCGCTACTCCATAATGTCCCGTTTCTGACGGATGAGCGTCATCATTTGGGACTTCTATGGCTTTCATGGGCGTACATCTTGCAACTGCAACTGAAACATAAACATATTTAAGGACGCAGATAATACTTTAGGCAACATTGCGACTAGTTTGATGATTTACCTTCTCAATGAATACATTTTGAAGATGATAGCTTTAATTTTTTGATGATACATTCTTTATGTTTTTGCATGTTTGCAGGCATAAATAATGCCAACAAAAACAGATATCGTCTGATGTGCTGGTTCACTGTTTTAATACATTTGTTGGTAGCTATTGGTTATCAAGCCAATTTTACGCAAATTGACAAGT
Organism: Aphodius granarius; assembly: GCA_963971325.1. Lineage (NCBI taxonomy): Eukaryota > Metazoa > Arthropoda > Insecta > Coleoptera > Scarabaeidae > Aphodius > Aphodius granarius. Next base: position 31,277,485 of record OZ020222.1, on the reverse strand, counting down.
ACCCAAGTAGCAATTTTAAAGTTTCAAATCAAATTATTTGAACTTTATTATTTATTTTTGTTATCTTACGGAATACTTACATAAACATATCAATGTTACATATTTCTTAAACATATTATTATGACGATAATCACCGTTTCACTATTATAACTGTATTAAAAAATGTACATTTACAAAACTCCAAGCACTTCTGATCTAATTATTGAACTGAACAGTTCCAATGCGATTTATTCACTAACATTGACTGAATAATATTCTGATTTTATATATGTGGTTCCCAGAAGTAATTCTCTATGCTAAATTAGGAGATTCATGTTGTAAGTGCCAGGACAAGCCGAGTCACACGTACGATGCTCAATACGTACGTAAAAATTTACCGCATTCTTGTTACAGAACGGTCAGACGTCTTGCTGCGTCGATTCCTCCAGTTCCGCAGTATCCTCTTAAGTTAGATTATAAGATACCTACTGAAATGGTGGCCGATATGTTCCATTTTAGATGTTTGATATAATTGACGTTTTTTTATGAAGAAATTTTATGTAATTCCATGAAAGTGATCGAATTCTCGACTTGTAGTACATTAATGGTTTCCTCTGCTCACGGTGGTCATACTAATTGGGATCATTAGTACCGATGGAGAGAATATGTGGTTCATTAAGGTTTTTTTGTGAAAACTGGAACGTTTTATGCGACCAAAAGTGTCGAGCGAGTTTCTTTTCATTGCTACATAGAGATATTCAAAACGGTAGAGAAACGAGAAGAAATTTTTAGTAAGTAAATTTCCCTTAAAATTTGTATTATTGGCATATTTTTGCATTATAGCAGGTAGGTGATCAGTTTAGAAATCCATATTTCTTTTACAGTATGTTGTATAATAGGTTGCATTTTGCAAAGATGTCGTCTGATGTGTTGGTTCACTGTTTTAATACATTGGTTGGTAGCATTAGTTATCAAGCCAATTTTACGCAAATTGAGAAACTATAGTTCATAACAGTTGTTATACAAGTTCCCAAGTAGCAATTTTACAGTCTCAAAACTCAAATTATTTTAAGTGTTTGTGTGATCAAGCATTTATAATTTCAGATCTACTGTCATCTTTTATAAAGAATAACATTATCTGAGAAATGAATAATAAATTGTATTGCATCTGATACGTACCTTCCTTCACTTTTAGATTTTCAAGCAATTTCCTAATTTACTAATTAAATATAATAAATATAATAATGTCTTGCCCAAATTTAACATTTAAAACGCTCTCACAAACTATACATACCCTTCCATATTAATCACCTTTTCGTACTAAATGCCTTGCATAGGGTTTCAAGAACACATGTACGGTTTATACATCTCCTCTCTCCGAAATTTTCATGGGCCACGTTCTATCTACTCACTATTTCTGGTCGCCTGATACACTTAGTACAAATACATCAATCACGACCTGTCATGCTACGTTGATGACTGGCCCAAGTGAATGAGGAAAGATGACTGACAGGTAATGTTGATACAAAATTAACGAAACAATTATTAAATTTCTCAATTGTATTTATTCATTTGTGGAAAATCATACTGTATAGGTACCTATACGTTAGTCAAAACTTATATCAGTTGCTTTTTTTTGAATACATACCCACATTATACTCTCTATTCTATTATTTGATTATCTTTGTGAGAATTATTATTAGTACAATAATTAATTGGTAATATTATAATCGTTAACAGGCGCCAACAAATATTAATAATAATTTAATTATTAGGATACATACAAATCCTTTTATCAATAAAAAACGATTTACTACGTAGATAACTCTGCTCTCCAGATCAAGCATAATTAAAAACTGAAAACACGATCAATAGAATCGTGACTCCACTGCAGCGGAGCTATGAGTGTTTCCGGGACCAAATTCTCCTGCAACATTCTACTCTCCTGATAACCTATGTTTCGTCATGATGATCAAGACGCACTGCGATGGCGTAATGACTTTCATTAATAATAATAATATGCACAACAGCTATCATAAAATAAAATCAAGCTGTTTGTCTCTTGCTGATAGCCTGGTACATTTGTGAGTTGGCCTATACATATTATGTTGTAGCTTTGTGGGCGATTTGTATGCGGTCGCTTTGCAGTGTGGGCTATGTGAGCATCAAGTGAAATATTTCGATTAGAGATGTTCATGTGATCCTGGTATGTATGGTACAGATGTACTTCAGACAACTATGTCCTCCAATCGGGTTATAGCAGCAGCAACTCTCACCTTAGTGAGTTATAGAATGAGCAGAATTTTATGAAAATTCAGATCCAGTACTCTCCTAGACTAATAATAAACAGTTAAAAAAAGTTTCTAAATTTTCTTTTGAATTTGTTGCGTCGGCCAGCGAAATATTCACATTATATATTTAAAAAAAAAGAACACTGCTTTATAACTAATAAGTGTCATAGGTAAAATTTGATTCTCATACTTTCCTCAAACTAGATGCAACAAAATGGCATTAAAAAGTCTGAAAAATAAACGTGTCCTAGATCAAGAATGTTGTACCTATTCTAAAACAAGAAAGAATATATTTATTTCCGAAAACACTATGTAATATGACAAAATAGTAGACAGTCTCAATAATAAACTTGCCTTAGGTAAGGAATGTTTTGCGTTCTACCAGCAAACATTTAATTTCAAACAACAGATGCAGTAAAAAAAATAGATGGTCTCAATAATAAAGGAAGGTCATAAATATTGAATTTTGTAACTAGGAAGAATTGAATTCCCTAAAGCTAGTTGCAATAAGACAGCAGGCACTCAGGCAGTCTCAACAATAAACTTGTCTCAGGTCAGCAATGTTTCTTCTATTGTAATAATTGGGAATTTCAGCTGCATACATATTTTGTTCATTGTAATTTGAGATAAATTGTGTGTGATGCCCGGATATGTGAATGGTGATACTGTTTGACCTATTCACTCGCACAGGCATAATTTATTATATTTTTCAACTTAGAAGACTCGTAAGTCTACTTTTTTATGGCCCAAATCAGTACGGCCCTTTCGTTAAGTGCTTTGTGTCTTGATATTTTGTGTGTGTGTTATTTGCTTAATTATAAATTATGGTATCGTGGACCGAGATAGTTTATACATGAGAGGTATAAGTTCAAGACACAAAAGATGAAGAGAAAAACATTCTGTAGAGAACAGTCGAGATTAACAGCCGACATTCGACATTCTACTTAAGATGTAGTCTTTTTTCATTTATTTTTATAATGTAACTTAGTGTAGTGTTTTGCGTTTTGTAAATGGTAAGCTCATTATTATTTCCTCCTTTGTGTTTTCACTTCTTTGTATTTTTACGAGAATCTAACAGCTCCTCTAGATGGTAATTTTAAGGATGAATTAAGTGTCTCTTTTATATTTTTTATTCATTCATTTTTATGTTTTTTGAATTTAATAAATTTGTTATTTTGTTGAGAAGTGTTTTCCTTTGAGTTAAATATCAATATGAGTAGTTTAATTAGTTTTGCCTGCTAAAATGCTGCACTGGTCCCATTGCAAGAACTCACGTGCAGAGCGAGTGTAAGAGCAATAGTAGTGGTGGCTTGTGTTTGGGGGGTCGTGGTGTTTGACTTTAAATGTTTTAGAACATTTTTTTGTCATGCACTAATCACATTCCAAGAACCCACCATCCTACTATTACACTATAATAAGAAAGAATTTAATTTCCAAAAAAAAAAAAAACGGTTTTGACTTGCAACTTATCAATCAAAAATTTAAAAAAAAAGTTGTGGTGTTATCTTGGTCAGCACAATTTGCTTGTAAATGTGGTCATAATTGACGCATTGCAAAAAAGCATAAGTATCAAAATAGGGTATTAAAGATGTTTGCTAATAAAAAGAACAACTCTCTAGAAGAGCATTGTCTTTCGCAGACTGGTGATAGTAAAAATACAGAAAAGTTTAAAATTGTATATAACATTTCATCGCCCAATAACCCCTGTATCTATCATGTTTTGATCATTACTTAAAGTAGTCTATCTCTGTCTGTTGTCCGATGGCTCCGCGCTGTCGTTGTCGGTCGCTGAAATTGAACACGTGAACACGTGGTTTAGAAACCAAACCACGCGAATTTTATGTTCTTGCATTGCAAGCGTTTGTGTATTAGTATTTGTTGGCTACAAATTTCTCCCATAGGAAGAAATACGGAAGGAATACCAGTTAACTCAGTGGTACAAGTATTTAATCGTTCAATAAATATGGGCAGAAGAAAAGCTGGTTTTAGAAAGCCGAGGAGGATACAACCTCAACAATCCGGCGAGGTAACAACAAACATAACCTTAAAAACTCCTTGATTTTATTTATGAAACTTAATCATTCTTTCTTGTAGCCTGCGGATAGACGAATGCCCTACAATGACATTATCAAAGAAAACGATAAGTTCATCGAATATTATAAGGTATGAATAACAAACTAGTTTCGTATTTAATATACAATGGCTTTATTTTAGACGCAAGGTGTTTGTAAGGCGGAAGAATGGGATGATTTTATTACATACATGAAGACTGACCTCCCGGCTACTTTCCGTATCACCGGCTCCAAAGGAGAAGCTAAGAAAATGCTTGAAACCATAGAGGATGGTTTTGTTAAAAACTGCATAAATCAGGACGTTGACGCAGAGAAAAAGCCGAGTTTATTTCCGTTACCATGGTAATACTTGGATTATTGACTTGTTTTTTTTTATATATTAAACGGTTGTATTTTGTATTGTTTCAATAGGTATCCTGATAATTTGGCATGGCAAATGGAATTGACGAGAAAGGATATTCGCAGAAATGAAGCGTACTATAAGTTGCACAATTTTTTGATTTCCGAAACTGAACATGGCACGATATCCAGGCAAGAGACTGTCAGCATGATTCCACCGTTGGTTTTAGATGTTCAACCACATCATAAGGTATTTTTATAATAAGAAAATATATAAAGACAAACATCTAGTTCTGATATACAAACAATCTTTTTTAAAAGGTTTTAGACATGTGTGCAGCGCCTGGTTCAAAAACAGCCCAATTACTTGAGCTCTTACATGCCAACGAAGACATACCAATCCCATCTGGGTATGTCATCGCAAATGATGTAGATAACAAACGCTGTTACATGTTGGTCCATCAAGCAAAACGATTAAACTCACCATGCGTCGCAATTATCAATCACGACAGCGCAGTTTTACCAAATATCACTTACAGTTTACCAGATGGCTCCACTGATCAGGTATTGTTTTTTTTTTGTTCTCTTTTGTTTTTATACTATTCATTATGTTTGTATTTTAGGTTCAATTTGATAGAATCTTGTGTGATGTTCCTTGCGCCGGAGATGGTACTTTGAGAAAGAATCCCGACATTTGGCAGAAGTGGACACCGGCTAATGGCATAAATTTACACGGGTTTGTATATATACTCAACATCAAAAGAATAACACCAAAAAATTTAATAAATCTTGATCTCTAATAATATTTGTAATCATTGGTTGATTTTGATGATTTTAAGTGAAAAAACACTTAAAATAGCAAATGTGCTAAAAGTAAAGCTAAAAAGCACAAAAATTATCAAAAAAAGCACAAGAAATTGAATATATTTATCTAAAAAATAAAAAAAAGCAAAATAAAAATAGCCCCAAATGATTTTTTGCCTTAATGTGTGGTGCCTTAATCCTGATGGAATTTAAACTGTTTACAATAAAACTGTCCAAGAAAAATGCCAAAATCCGCACTCTAGTGATCAAAATTCATCATTTTTTCCTTTGCAGAATTCAGTCGAGAATAGTGCGTCGTGGGGCTGAATTACTTGCTGTTGGAGGTCGGCTCGTCTATTCAACTTGTTCCTTGAACCCCGTCGAAAATGAAGCCGTAATTCATAGATTACTTGCGGAAACCGATGGCGCTTTACGACTTGTCGATGCTGCCGACTTGCTACCCGGTTTAGTATTCTCTCCTGGTAAGATTTCTAGTACAATCTATATGTTTTAGTCAATAATTTAATTATCAACTCTAAAAAGTTTTTTCTATTCTAACAATAAACATTTTAAATTGTTAGATTCTTAAACTTCCGGTATTTTTAATTAATTGTCATATTTTGGAAGGTATGAAAGAATGCAGGCCAATATTAGAGTAGTTTTAAAGTAAGTAGAGCACAGTGACATATGCAACCAATTATACCCAGTGTATGGTTTATAATTAACTCGTGTATATTTGGTTGCATACACAACTGTGCTCACCTTGGTTTCAAACATCTATGCAATATAAAATATGATAAACATCCTTAAAAAGTGTTCAAACTCCATTATAACAACGATTAGGTATGGAAAGCTGGAAAGTTGGATCACGCAATCTCGAATTCTACGACAAAATCGAAGACGTCGACGAGAAATGGAGGACGACAATTCGCCCGCAGATGTTCCCGCCAAAGGAAGAAGACAGGTCAAAATATAATCTAAACAAATGGTAGTAACACAATCCAAAAATTATTCTAAAAAACCTTTACCAAATTTCTCAATTCCTTAGCATAAGAATTTTACCTCATCAACAAAACACCGGTGCCTTCTTCGTAGCAGTCTTAGAGAAACTAAAACCGTTAACCGTAAAAGAACGCTCATTAAAACCGAACCGCGAGACGGCTGAAGACGAGCAACAAGAAGAAATCGATCCAGAAACCGGAAAGAAACGTCTACACGAGGACCGTCTACCGCAGAACCAAAGGAAGAGACGCAGGAAAGAAGGATTCAAAGAGGATCCTTACGTTTTCTTCACAGAGAACGAAGACATCTGGCCCAGCATCAAAAGTTTCTACGATCTCTCCGATGACTTTGATCCAAAATGTCTTCTCGTCAGGTGCGAAACCGGAAAGAAAAAGAACATTTATTTGACTTCGAGCGCGATACGAGACTTGGTGTTGCAGAATCAGGGCACCATAAAGTTTATCAATACCGGCGTGAAGACTTTTGTACGGTCGGATAATCGAAATATGAAAGAATGCGCTTTTAGGTGAGTTACCATCATATTTTTTTCATATTTATTCCATATATTTAAATCACTTTATACAAAGTTATCTCATAAACAAAAAAAAATGGTTATGTAGAGCACAGTGACATATGCAACCAATTATACCCAGTCTATGGTTTATAATTGACTGACGTATATTTGGTTGCATACATAACTGTGCTCTCCTTGGTTTGAAACATATCTATAGATATTCTAACTTTTTTTTTTTAAGAATTGCTCATGATGGTTTAGAGAGTATATTTAATTGCATTGGAGCAAGTAGGAAGGTTACGATTCCCCGCGAAGACCTGATAACGTTACTTCTGAATGACAATCCGCAAGAGGCTCCGCAAATTACTTCTCTATCCGAGGAGATTCAGTCGCAGGTGAAAGACTTGGCCCCGGGAAGTTGCGTTTTAATTTACAAGGAAGAAATCCCCGGAAAGGATCCGTTTATATTACATCTCAGCGGTTGGCGTGGAACGACGTCGCTGCGGTCTTACATGGCGCAGCACAGCACCGTTCATTTTTTGAGGCTATTAGGAGGAGACGTCTCAAAATATGGTTTGTTCTTTTTTTATGCATTTTTTAATTTTTTTAATTTATTTGTTTTTATAGATGTTAATAAATTTAAAAAGGCAGAAGATGGTAAAGCTGAGGAACAGGAAGATCAACAAAGCTAAGTGTTTTTTTTATATAATTTGTTTATAAAATATACATAATTGTTTATTGTTCTTTTAATTTTAATCACTGACATATTAATAAAAGAGTATAAATACTTGATTTTAGTTTTTATTGTATAATTCTGTGTGGAGGAAACAAAAACAATTCATAAATTTAAATACTTTATTTTCACTTCAAAATACAAAGTGTAGACAATGTAGACAGACGGAACAATAAACAAGCCGGAATAAATTAATAGACATCATAAAAGTGGACGTATTGTCTCTCGATAACTAATCAACCGACAAATATCACAATTAATATTGCATAGACATGCCAAACTAAACAATTCAAACTAACTAGCACCAATTGTGCATTTAATATGGACAGATAATAGTTTAAATCTATAGTTGTGCTATAAAAAATACCTCCAGGGTGCCATGATTTAATCATTTGCTTAAATTTATATTGGCGTCACGCTTGAGAAATTGACACATAAAACGTCAGACATAACCTCTATGCTTTGTTGACTATATTTTTAGTTGTCAACAAAAACAACAACAAAACTGGTCTCCTCTAAACCTCTAAAACTTACATAATGACTAAAGTTTAATTGTCAAATTTCAAATGACCTAACCTAGAGTTGTTTTAAACTATAGTCCATTTAATAACTAGGAGGAATTTGTCAAACGTGTTACTAGGATGTCCTTGCCCATGATTGGTTAAATCGCAGATCGTTTTACATCGGGCAAATTTACCCTTTGGCGCGCAAGTCCCGTTAGGTTAGGTTACAGGTAAACAAACATTGGTACCTGCTTTGCGTTGTTTTGTGTTTGATGCTATTCTCGAGTTCAGTTCAATTTTATCAGCACCTCGTATAAGAAGTAGTGTACATATCTAATTTGTTTAATATAAATATAATAATTTATTATTCTACAAGCTTTACTTTGACCTACTTGGACAAGTTTTACAGTGAAAAATTCGTTAAAATTTTAATAGTACAACATTTATTGTGATTTACAAATACATTTTACCTAAAAATGATTCAAATTTAACCGCAAAAATATCTGGTGACATTTCTGGTAATTTGTCCCTAGTGTAAACCTGGCGTCTTATTCTCATTAGTCGTTTTATTCCTCCTAGTTATTAAATAGACTATAAGTAGAGCACACTGACATATGCAAACAATTATACCCAGTGTATGGTTTATAATTGACCCGCGTATATTTGGTTGCATACACAACTGCGCTCTCCTTGGTTTGAAACATCTATACAATATTTTCTATGGCACACTATAGAGGTTTTTTTTTATTGAACATACTTTTAATCATTATTAAGGCGTTTAAAAATAATTGAAAAGAGGACATTGAAATGCTAGTGGCTAATACGTTTTTGCAGAACTCTTGTGCAACAGCTAGCTAGCATTGGTGATGAACTCTGCCCGTAATCAGGTTTTGATTGTAACCTGTTTGATGGTAGATTTAGCCCTGCTGTTATACGGGCACGCCTTTTCGCCCATCAGGTGATTTTTCCATGAATTCTCCTCATCGTCTATGTTTCCATGGCATAATGGACATCTGTTACATCCCTCTGACAATTCTGAAATGGAACAAAACGTTAACAACCTTTTAAATCAAGTATTAAGCAGGTAAATAATAGCTTTGTTTGCGGTAACAGTTTCCAACGATTGGGAGTCAGATTTATATTGGACCAGACGTAGTAGTGCGAGGTGAGAAGGGGAATAGTATAGCAAGGCATCGCATTGTCCGAGCCTGCAAACCGTTTGAAACTGTTACCGTAAACAGACCTATACTCTGTTCAGTGAAACTTTGCAGTGGTGGGCGGGATTTAGCAAGCCAGATTTACACTGGCCAGCACGGTAACTATATAGTAACACACTGTAACCATAGTATTACAACAATTTAGGTTATGGAAAATTCTAACAAACGTCAAATTGTGACAATTTTATTTGCGCCAGTGTAGATCTGCCTGCCGTTTGCACCAATCAACAGTGTGAATTTCGATCCCTATCCCGGCTAATACTGCAAAGTTTCAAAACTCTTGTGTGCCTATTGTAGGCTTTTTTACTCTGAAATTTGATAATTTAATTTTTAACCCCTTTTTTCTTCATGTCATTATGCAAGTTTTAGACATTAGAGGTTAATTCTTAGAGTCTATACCTAACACAAATTCAGGTTTTTTTTATAGAACATATGTAGAAAAAGTTAGATAGAACACCTCTTGTGCTTACCTATACAAAAATCACTATGAGTATTATATTCATCTAATTTCACAGCTTCGGTACATTGGGAACACTGCGTATATTGCTCCCTATGTTCGCATTCCATTAATAAATGTTCGGTTAAGGCAGATACCTCGACAACCTGACTGCATGCTTTACATCGCACCAACATAGGGCAAGCTCTCCAATAATGAGAATTCATTGAATTGCTATTCGTAAAAATGTTTGATTCTGACTGATTACAGAAAATACAATGCCTAAAAGAAAAAGTTTTAAGAAATCAATTTATTTATCTCAAAGGTTTTATCATACTTCTCATCGTTATCATCTTTCTGTGAATTGTTGCTAGGCGTTGAAATTCCACTAGCAGAGCTACCACTTTGGTCATTATCAGTTTTCTTTTGCCCATTATAAACTATATTAGAACCGCTTATGCTCTTCGATAACGTGTACTCCTTAGTCGAACCGTTCACTTCTATACAATCATTAATATTTGATATATTTGTTGAACTTTGGCATTTTAGAATGCCGTTTTTTGGAGGCTCTGATTCGGGACTTGTACAGTCCGGATTCGCACCTTGCTGGATCAGACGATTCCTATCTAACATTTCTTTCTTACGCTATAAATAAATTTACCTTTATAAATACTAATCATACGCTTATAAGAACTCAATTATGGAAAAAAGAATACCTGAATATCAATTTTATCAAACTCGTGAAACAACTGTCGGTAAAGTAGGTTCCTCCGTGTGATGTCATCATCAGGTGGCAATTGTTTTCTAACTAGCCTCGGGTTAACCTTGTAAACTAAAACTAGAATACGTTCCGCTACTTTTCTAACAGCTTCTGCGGGGTGGTGCAGACCGCTCGAACCAAACTCTGACAATGTTCTACATGTTAAACCGCTACAACAGAATAACACATTTAGGCATGCCAACAAAATTTTGTGTACTAAAACTAAAACATAAAATTAAAACAGGAAGTGTACGTACCTCTGTTTCTCCGTTGAAATTCCGTGGTTTATTATTAGTTGTTCAACCATTTCTGCTCGACTTAACGCAAGCCGAGGGTGTGTACTTGTGCTTACAGGACGGCTAAGGTGCACTGGTATGATGTGCAGTTCGCTAGAAATTATTAATCATAGAATACAAACTAAATTATTTTCAAATTTCCCGCTTAATGTGGGTTCAAATTACAAAGTCGAGGACACAAAGATGGCGCTAGAGTAGGCGGTCTGTTTTATGGGTTGAACTAAAATTACGCGGGAATTTTAAATACCTTTTTTAGAATAATTATTGTAGATTATTATAAATATTGTTGATGAATTTTACTGTTTGCCTACTAAGTTAGTCTGAAAATTCTTACTTATTAGTTTTGTTTGAGTAGCTGTCACAAACTGGTTTATTCTGTAAAATTACTTTCAAACTTCAAACCTAATGAGGGTTCAAATTACAAAAATGTGTGCAAGATGGTCGTAGAGTAAACATTATGCGGGAATTTTAAACATTTTCAACAATTGTTAAAAAAATTGTGAGTTATAAATATTATTATTAGTTATTATTATTATTATTAAATAAAAATTGTTCTTATCAAATTGTATCTTACCGTACAATTTTACAGTCAGCCATTGTTAACATCGTGTGCACAGCCATATGATGAATTCTTGAGCTGGTATCCCCAGATTTTGTCAACAATTCCGGCAAAAGTTTATCAACACTTCTAGATACTTCTGCAGGAGAAACTCTACAAAAGTTACATAAATTTATTAATAAAATAAAATTGAACTAAACTGAATTTAATACAAAATAAATATATTAGTGTTACTTACCTCCCTGGTACGTACTGCACAAAAAATAGTCTTATAACCTCATTAGCTAAGTTATAAACCGAGAAAACATTATCTCTCAAGGTGCGATGTAGAAGAAAAATAGCCGCTCTTGCAGTTTTATTAGCAGTATGCATTCTTGAGTTATCGTAACTCAATAACTCTTCCTTCAACCTGTTTAATGCGTCTTCTTTATCTAAATAATGTTTTGAGTAAAACTTCTCCACTAAATCTGTACCAAAGACAACTATCGGTAATGCCGCTTGCTTCTTTTCACGTTCAGTCAACTTCGAAGATTGTCTTGGTTCGTAATCCATCTGGCATTCACGTAGAAATTCATTTGTTTGAGATCTAAAATACACAATTTATTTTATAATTTACTAGTTAATATATTTCTATAACATTGTAAATACTTTATTCGCCTCAGCAAACGAAAGAGTCTCCGCTCTGATGGTAGAAATTTGAATTAAACAATTCGGGATAAATAGCGCCATCTACATTTGCTTGTTCAGGGGAATGGGCGCTTTTCATTGCCTATTCGCCTCAACGAGCAAAAGAGACTCACTCTGGTGGTAGAAATTGGAATTAAACAATTCTGGATAAATAGCGCCATCTACATTCGCTTGTTCAGGGGAATGGGTGCTTTTCATTGCCTATTCACCTCAACGAGCGAAAGAGACCCATTCTGGTGGTAGAAATTGGAATTAAACAATTCTGGATAAATAGCGCCATCTACATTTGCATGTTCAGGGGAATGGGCGCTTTTCATTGCCTATTCGCCTCAACGAGCAAAAGAGACCCACTTTATGTTGAAACTTTTAAATCTGTCAAAATAATAAAAAATGCCAAACTAAGGAAAATTTGAACTGTTAAAAATGTTCAACCTGTCAAACTAGTAACAAATGTCAAACTAACCAAAATGTTAAAACTGTCAAGAATATTAGGGTTATATTTTACGTACTGTCGTAAAGCTGGAAGAGGTTTCTCGTCGTACTGTTCGAATGTCGATTTTACGATGGCTCCAGCGGATTTATTCCGTCTTCGGAAAGAGCCCCTCGATTGGAGGCTTGTGGGGCTCCCCGTGCTTGAAGAACACAATTTCGGGCTTTGATGGCGTGGAATATGATGCGGCGACATCTGGACTTGATGCGCTGGTGTCGGGGAAGTGCACTGTTTCTCGGATATCTTGAAAGATGTCGGAGACAGCAGATTTCTAGTGTCAGGGTCGTCTAAGCATTCATCATTTTTTGAACACTCCTATAAAAGAAATGTATAGATGTTTCAAACCAAGGAGAGTACAGTTGTGTATGCAACCAAATATACGCGGGTCAATTATAAACCATACACTGGGTATAATTGGTTGCATATGTCACTGTGCTCTACTTAGTTTAAAACTACTCTAATAGCATAAAAATATTGAGATCAAAAAGTTTTTACCCCATCTTCCTCCAGAAGTTGTTGAACATTAATCTGCTGATAAACATAAGCTCGATATTCGTCCATTTGATTTTTCTTGCACCTTGCCCGTTCGTAATCCTCCATTTCAATGGCATGTTTCTTCTCCAATTCGTACTTCCCCAGTTTTTCCCCCGCTTCTCGTAAATACTCCATAGCTTGCTTTAATTTTCGAGCGTACTCAAAACGTTCATCTAAAATGTATGTTTACGTGAAACCCGCAAAAATTATTTTTTCTCTTACATACTTAACACAGCAATATGCTTTTTAACTTCCATATCTCGGATAATCTTAACGACATCTGTATCGACATACATATCAAACGCTAAATCATCATACGGTGAGGAATATTCCGGATCGTTTAAAACATCTTGCAGTTTTTCCATGACAGTAAGTTCTGCCGTTGACGATCGCCTAGTTTCAATTTCAGTCCCTAATATATTAACCGCTATTAGGCTAACTTGGTTGTTTATGTTATACGAGTTATTGTGATTTTTGTGAAGTTTTAATTTAACGAATGAAGCTATATTCTTAGGTACGTTTGCACTTTTTAATTCACGGCTCTTAAACCCTGTACTTTGATTATCGGATAACGTTACGTAACCCAGATACTCCCAGTTTATGATGTTCACATCGGAAACGGTGTTTGTATCTTCGTTACTTGAAAATAACTCAATTTTAGACGCTAAAAAAGAAATCGTTTAGTGATTTTTACGAATTTAAGAACCAAAATAATCATACGGATTAAATATTGGTGAGCTAGAATTTGAATTTTATCTAACGCACAGCGTTTTTCCAATTGCAACACAACTTCTTCAGGATATTCGCAGTTCCTTGATGACTGCCATCCTTTTACAGTCGGAGAATGAATATTTAGTTCCAAACTCTTATATTTTGGATCTTCATCTAAAAGTCAGCATTAAAAACAATTTTATGACACTTGACTCAGGCCTGCTTACCAGTTGCGTATATAACGCTAAAGCCGATCTTTTTCGGCATTATTGATGTTCCGGTAGCGCTATCCAAACTCAAATAAAATATTTACATTTTTTCTATTTATAAACAGCAATTATGAATCGATGAATTGCGTTATAACGAAGTTTTGTTCACGTGGTGTCTAGTACACATCTTTGCGTGTCTCTCTGAATAATATTGATTTTCGCTGGCCATTAGCTTTGTATTTGCCGCGTCCAACGTTTTCCGGGCGGCTAGTATAAACCCGCATTGTGGAGCAACCTTTTTCATTATTTATTAGTTAATTATTGACCTGTTTGTATCTTTTAATACTGGTTCTCTTATAGTTATATTGAAAAATTACTGTTTGTGGCAAACAGCAATTTTTCAATATAACTATGAGAGATCCATTCCGTTCGGTGACCATAGAGGGCGCTGTTGTTATGATTCGTGTGAAGTACCGAAAATCGGAATTTTAGCAGAATTTTAGGATTTAGGGTTCGGATTTTTATGCCTTCTGAATCCATTGTAACGATTTTTGGAAAATGCCCGTCTGTGTATATGTTTATATGTATGTGCCTGAATGTAAACACGATAGCGATCAAACGGTACAACAGATCGGGTTGAAATTTGGTGCACTTACTTCAAATTAACAGGGGACGAACTGGCATTGCGGATGGTTTAATTTAGACACTTCGATGTCTCAAGGAGGTAGTCGGGAAGTTGGGTCATATTGAATAATATCACAAGGAATTGCGCAAAATCATTTTATTAAGTACTAAGTTTAACAATTAGGCATAAAATACATCATATCACAGTTTATTAACATTGAAAAAGAAACAGTCCAGTCTGTTTTATCCATTCATAACTAATTATACAAACATCAAAAATAAGTGTAATAAAGACCATGCTCGGGAACTTGTTTGAAACTAAGTTAAAAAAAAACAAACAGTTATGTTAAATTAAGTCACGATAATGAACTTGTTAAAAAATAGTTGAAATTAATAATCACAGCATTAGATGTTTTAGACAGATGACTCATTACGAATGATTCAGCTTGTCATAAGTTTGATTATAAACAACATTAGGCACGTCCGTGTAATCATCAAATGGCATGGCTTCATAAATATGTTCTCCATCTTGTTTCACTTTGCGGCAAGGTAGATTAGATCTTTTCCTGAAAAAACGAACGTCAAATCCAATAAACAAAATTATTCCCATTTTGGAATAAAACTTAATTCAATTTTTGTTGAAAGAATCATCAAAATCTACCAAAGATTACAACAGGTTCTGGAGTTCAAAATTTGTCACATTTTTAAGCTATAATAGGGCAAAAATAAAACTTACTTATAGATGATAATTCCAATGGCTGTTAACAGTACCAGAGCCAGTAGAATGACAATAATTTGTACAGTTTTGTTCGATGGTTTTGATTCTGCTGGAGCCGCCGCCGTATGCGAATGTTTCAAGTGATAAATTATTGTATGGTTCACTTTATGGTAGGTGTTCTGTATGATGAAATTTATGCAATATTCTTGATTTGGTTGTAATTCTTTGTTATGTATATCTCTTTGTAAATAGTCTGAAAATATTGATGTCCCATCGCCTATTTCGGCAAACATTGTATCTTCTTTTGTCAACTGAAATAAAAAACAAATAAACGACAATCGAGAATTAAATCATACAAATTTTTTGTACTGACCTCTATCACATTTGCTATCCACGTTTCTGTACCATTATGGCACAAATTATCCAATGCTAAATCAGTGATAAATTCCTCAATCTCTCCTTGGTTTGTGCCTTGAACTATTGTTAGTAAAACACTACTACTCAGTCTAACATCTAAAGTAGGAAGTTGAACAATCAATGAGTGAGAGGTTTGTTTGATCACTTTTGGCATTTGATCGATATGCTGACCAATATGATCAATCTCTCCAATTCCTGACACATACTCTCCTTTGAAGTCAGAGTTTACAGCGCGCACAGAAACATTGTATTTCATTGAGTATGGCAAGTAATTCATCTACAAGAAGATGTATTAAATTTGTTCTATTATGTTCTATTATGCAGTGTGAAGCCTTCAGGAATGTTTGTACACATTATAAAATCATATTCTGCATAAAAAACGAGACCATTTAAGTGTTTTTGTTGCTGGAATTTATACTTACAGCATGGGAATAACGTCTTTTATATTTTCTGTCATCTACCAAGAATATATCATTGTAAATTTTCTCGCGGTCGGTGTCTTCTTGTTTGAGGTCGATCTCAAACGCAGTTATTTCTCCATACGATAAATACGGATGATCCCAGGAGATATTTAAATGGCAGTAGTCGTTTTCTTTGCTGCAATTTACAACTTTGTGCGTTAGGTTTGTAGGAATTCCCGGGACTGAAACGAATGAAAAAGAATTTGTAATAAGTTAGTACAGATTAAAATAAATACTACTTACCATTTGATTTTAGGAGTACTGGGTCGCGAATTTGAAGATCCCTGCCGTACGTATTGGTATTATAATTTTTAATACTCGCCGAAATTTTGTACAAACGCTTTTTCATCAGTTTCTCCACTTTGGTGCAATACAAATTATCCCAAAGTGAACATTTAGTAACATTTTCGAATTTATACTCGCAGTTGTTCTTAATCAGAGAATTACAATATTCAATACGCACAGATTCTGGGATACCCTTAGGTTCTTTTGATATTTGGTATCTCAGATAAACGCTATCTTTTGTTATTTCATAAGGTTCTAAGAACATCATTGCCGGAGCAACTGAAAACACAAATTGTAATCACTAAACAAAAAAAAAAAACAAAAATTTGTGTCGAACTTACTATCTGGTTTGGTGGTAAAATTATGATAAACAATATTCCTTAAAGATTCCTCGTTTAAATTCTTTAAATTTCTCGCTGTTTCAATAGCCAGAGTGTAATTCGTGAATGGTCTTAACTTCTGCTGCCATTTATAGGTACTTCCCGGGCTTACAAAACTATCGTTAAGTTTATCAACAGAATACCTATGCAAAATCCGCCCATAGACATCATTACAAGATGGCTCATCAAAAAATAACTCAGCGGAATTTTGTGTCACTGATATTCTAACATTTTTCGGTACCTCGTACTGTGTTATATTCTCTAGAAATATAAAAACATATTGCACATATTTCCGGTGCTTCTGGCATTATTTTCACACTGTAGATACCATACCCGTTTCGTTTGTATTTAAAGACAGATTTTTCACATTTCCATACACAATATCTTGCAGAACTACAGAATAATACGTGTAAGGGATCAGGTCATCGATGGTTACATCATTTCCCGAAGAAACCATCCAACCGTTGGATTTTAACCTTAATGTACTCGCGTTACGTAAAACATATGAAGTGGGGCATAAATGATGACCCTATAAATTTGTCGTTAAGTAACGAATACGTGAGTAACCAATGAATGACTACCGTACCTGGTAACGAATAAGGTATGGTAAATGTTGCTCAGAAACGGTAATGGGTATCCAAGATAATTTGATTGATGTTGATGATTGGTTTGTCGATATCATCGGTAATGTATTTAGCGATATTTTAGATGGCTTTGGGCGCCAGTGTTGCATCCACAAAGCAGTGCAAGAAATATGAGGATCGTCTAAATTAAAATTAGTTCTATGATCGGGATTTGCTATCGTTTTAACTTTGATTTCTAAAAATAGACAGTTTAATAAAGCATGTTTTTTTGTGGTAATCTTTATCACGCCTACCAGTCGAACTGCACGACCTTATGTTATCAATCATCCAATAGCTATCTGTTGAATTACTTTCAGTGGTCACAAATAATCTTAAAATATCTTCTTGATAGTTGCTTTTTGTTATCCTTACCGATTTCCACGTTGCTTTCTAGACCATTTTTAACATCAAATTTGGGTGGTTTGTATTTAATTATAATACTTACCAAATCATTTCCGTCCACGTGCAATAATAAGCCGTCCGATTCTGTGTCATTTTTTGAATAAAATGATATCTTACAGTCCTCGCACATCGATACATACATTGAAATGCACCATTCCTTGCCAGTTATGTTTATATCTGGACCAAATCTGGTCGAAATTGATGTATTCGCGAACAGAAAATAATCTAAAATTAGAGTTATTTATCTGAAATCAGGTCAAAACATTTTATGGCACTGTAAATACTCGAATGTCAAACAGTAGAATTAGAAACATAGAATGTTCAATCAAATCCGATATACAATGTGTCCAGGAAAGTCTGTATTATTAATTTCATTTCACACTGTCTTTGGTTGTGTGGAGTTTGGCATCGACTACGGAATAGGGATGATTCAAAATGGTTCTCCTCGTTCACCTTCTTAAATACTTTTTGATTTGTTTATAATACTCGCTATTTTTAAAGCGTTTCTAGCTCGTTTTTTTAGTGTTTCCATGATTTTTTTTATCTCAAAATGTCATGCAATACGTAGGTAAGTAATACAGGTAAATAAATTATCTTTCATTGACTTATTATTTGTTATTATGGGTAGTAAATTCAATACCAAAACTAACTTTGTATGCTTAATATTAAACGTTTTTCCATAGGGTGCCAACGTTCCTGGGCATACTGTATACTCAGTATAGTGTATAAGATAAATACCAGTGTATATTTTTCGTGGTTTTTTTAATTGGCAACTCGCGATATTTCACGAAATTAAATATATGTGTCTTGTACATTATTATTGTACACCTACGTACTTTCGTGTATTTTCCATAAAGATGGTTCCTCACTTTTCATGAACATAAAAATCGGTTTCAATTGTGCTTTGTCGTTATACTTCAATAATGTAATATTGCTGAGTGGATCTCGAACAATAAAATCCCCAAAATCGGATAAACTAATTGTGAAAGTTTTCCATTGGTCAAAAGACAATACATTCACAGTACTCTAAAAGAACATTTTAAATTTTTAATACCTGAAATCTAAGATCTTTGTTCCTACCTTGTATTCACTTAAAACTGAGTCATCTCCATATTTCTGCAAAGAAATTATTTTGTTATTAACACCGCCGAGAAAAATTGTATAACAAGGATGTTTATCTGGAAGCCAAGATTCGCACAGTAGGATCATTGCTGGTTTATCACTCCGTACAGATACAGTTATGTTGCTATTTAATACTTCGATCCTCGAGTGAAGAAACGTGGTATTTTTTGTTATCAGGTATGTTTTAAAACCTAGAAGCAAAGTTTTCGTCAATAAAAAAA
This sequence comes from Aphodius granarius, assembly GCA_963971325.1. Classification (NCBI taxonomy): domain Eukaryota; kingdom Metazoa; phylum Arthropoda; class Insecta; order Coleoptera; family Scarabaeidae; genus Aphodius; species Aphodius granarius. The sequence goes on along the minus strand of OZ020222.1, from coordinate 31,258,096 downwards.
AAGAATCAAAATGTAAAGAGCCTACCTTCCCAACGGTAATCAAAGATAGGTTGGTAATTCCGGTCGGTATATTCGGGAATTGTCCAAATATCAGATTTCCAGGCATTTGAACATTCCTGGAGTTTTTCGAAATTGCAGTTAATGCTTGATGTTTGATTTGGTAAAAAATACGAATCTGTAACAGTAGTTATGTTGAGTTTTATCGAGGTTTTACAAGCAGTTGAATGAAAACTACAGTAGATGATATTATTTTTATAATTAAAAACTACAAGATACGTATTCACGAACACAACCAGTATACAAAATTTAAACAAATCTAAAGGAGTGACATCGTAAAAAAGCGAGCGTAAAATTTAGTCTGATGCACTTCCAAAAAAAAGTCGATCTTTTTACTTTCCGACTAGTACCTACCCTAGAAGGAAAGAGATATGAGATTCGAGATTTCCGCGGAAATACGCGTTGTGGGGTCCCCTGAATCGATTGCGATGATTTCTGGAAAATGTATGTATGTATGTATGTATGTGTGGGTGTGTGTGTGTGTGTATGTCTGTGAACACGATAGCGTCCAAACGGCACAACAAATCGGGCTGAAATTTGGTATACGTATTTTGAATTGCCAGGGGACGAACTGGATTGTTTTTGGCCACAATCTGACAACCGAAAGTGGCAAACATACATTTTCTTAGGGATTTAACAGATTTTGGCCAAACTGATACCAGATCATCATCCAGTGACTTTAAATATGTCTACAAATTTGCAGATCAGTGGCCTGAACGGTTTAGGTGATATGAGAATTTAGACACTTCATTGTATCAACGATGTAGTCGGAAAGTAGGGTGAGGACCACCCCAGATATTTTTTTCTATTGTTTAATCTTACATGTCCCTTTTATTTCATAATTATTTATTTATAGCCATTTAACATTTATTGTTTATTCGATTTGCAACGCAATTGTGGTTTTAGTCATTTATATCACTCACAAGTTTATGTTACGTACATAAGTTGTCACTACCTAACACAATAATATGATAAGTTTTCTCCTTTTGGTTTCAAATTGTCTAATTCCCGATAGATAGTCATTACTTTTATTTCATTGTTCGTTTTTATATTGACTAATTATAGTAATTCCGCATTATTCTACTCCAAGGTTTTTTATCCTACAGAAAATTTCGACCAATTCTAACTAAAATACACACATATTTCTAATTTTAACAAACGTTGTGTATACGAATAGATTGGCTTCGATTTTTACGTAGGTTTTTGGCACTTCACGCATATTATGCTGTATGTTTATTGTTTACACACGTGTGTATATGACGAACACAAAGACACGATAATCACAAGCATTGTCTATTTGTCCATGTTTCATTTCATGGTTCAGTAATTTGTTCAATTTGCTGTACCTGATACAGGAAGATCTTCATAATTCTCTGGTATGGGAAAGGTCCAATCTACAGCTGAATAGACGTCCTCATTCCGCGCTATGCACATTCCTTCCAATCCAGTTCTTCCATCTCGCGTTATGTGATTGAGACGAGGTACTCTCGCACCTTTCACTCTATAGAACGCATTGAAGAGAAATAACAACACCACTAACGTTAGAACTTTACTCTTTCTACAAAGAAAATCATTAGACACGACGCGATTATTTAATATGAAACTTTAATTGCGTCTTACTTTTCTTTGACCATTTTTTTAAATGATCTCATTCGCGAACTCGGTCCATTTCAGCAGCGCTACCGCTGCAATAATACGCGCGCACACTACAGTTTTATAAATACATATATTATTCAGCGACCTTGGGACTCCGTCAAAGACAACGTAAATTTTCTTAGCGCACTTCTAATAATGATCGCGAAATTTTGATTTATTTTCTGAGACACTAGCGACACTAGTTATGCTTGCATTACGTAATGTGACTATGAATGAAATATTTGTTGACGACAGCAATTCGTAGCGAAGAAAGAGCACACTCGATACCATCGGCAAGTTCAAAACGAGGAGATTGACTAATTTGTCCAAATTTATCTCAGAATGTAGTTTGCATAATATTATGATCGTGTAATATATTGCGGTCGGTGGACAGATAAGTTTTTGTATGTATCTGCTGGATGATATGGTGTCTGGTAAAAATCGGATGAATACCTAAGAAAACGCATGTAATATTTGCCACTTCCGGTTGTCAGATTATGGGCAAAAGCAATCCAGTTCGTCCCATAACAATTTTAAATATGTATCAAATTTCAGCCCGAATACATACAGACACAACCACATACATTTTCCAGAAATAATTACAATCGATTCAGGGGACCTCAAAACGCCTATTTTCCGCGAAAATCTCGATTTTTTCCGTCGATTACAATACATTCCTTCTAGGGTACTAGTCGGAAAGTAAAAATTATTCATTTTTTATAACAAGTGATATATCAAAGGATAATGTTACAGACAACATTGGACAACGTCGTGTCATATAAATAATGAGCTGAAGTTTCTTTAAACATTACATAGCAAGAAAATACAAAAATAAAGTATATACTAAAAGTTTTTTTGTCGATTCCATCGGGTACTAGTCGGATAGTAAAAATAAGGAATAAAGATTAAATTTGAAACAATATAGGAGCATACATACTGCCACGAAGTGGGCATGATGATTATACATATTTGGACGCATTCAAGAATCACCGCTTTCGTTTGTTTGCTTGGAAAACCGTGCCGCACGCGTTTCTTTCTGCCCGCGTCGGTATGTGCACTCCTTAACACAGTGCTGCCAATCTCGTATTATAAAACAAGTCGGACATTTTTAAATGTCAACAGTCGGTGACAAGTGCGGTCAGTTAAGTTTTAAACAATTTCCAGGTTAATAGAAGTGATTTATTGTAAGCACGGCATTCAGTTTAGATGATTTAAATTACGCATAAATCGTTTCCCGCCAAAACTTCGGAAATTATCGAAGGTAACGGAGGTTGTTTGCCCCAAGAAGAACTATTCACCCAACCCAACGTAAAATGATTCTAGATGAGCAGCAACAGCACAAGTCACCAGTTCTTGCAATCACCAAATTCAGGAACACGGAGATTAGGAGATATTGAGCACTTTTCACAGCTGTCCGAAAATCTATCGTCGCTCTGCATGAATCAAGATTATTCTGATGTTGTCCTCGTCGTCGAAGGGCAACGATTATACGCTCATAAAGTAACACCAATCCCCAAATTTTCAACTGGCATTCACTAACAACAACCTTGTTTTAGTTAATTCTAGCCGCTAGGAGTGATTATTTCCGAGCACTACTCTACGGAGGAATGAAAGAATCTAATCAATCAGAAATAGTACTGCCCGATGCCCCCTTAAGAGCTTTTAAAATTCTCCTCAAATATATATACTCAGGTATTTACGCAGCTACGCATATCTTAAGAAATAAAGTATAGATGTTTCAAACCAAGGAGAGCACAGTTGTGTATGCAACCAAATATACGCGGGTCAATTATAAACCATACACTGGGTATAATTGGTTGCATATGTCACTGTGCACAACTTAGTTTAAAACTATGCTACGTAATTCTTGATTTTTTATAGGCCATATGTTTATGATGACTCTAAGAGAGGATATTATACTGGATACTTTGGGATTGGCTCACTTATATGGCTTTCAAGAACTCGAGACGGCAATTTCCGATATCCTTAGGCAAATGTTAGCACTGAAGAATGTGTGCGCTATTTTGGATGCAGCGCATTTATATGGTTTAGAGCAATTGGTCAAAGTGTGCCACGCATATATAGATGAACATGCTTCAGAGTTATTACAGCATGAAACATTCCTTCAATTGTCACAGGTAAATATTTATATTTTTCAGTAAATTATACAGTGCAACCTCGATAATCCGAACAAGTATTTCAAATGCATTTTGTACTTTATAATCTATAAATCTACTTCAATCAAACTGCATATATATATATATATATATATATATATATATATATATATATATATATATAGGATAAAGGATTATTTGCGGTGAAATTTAACAGTAAGAGGTAATTTATCGGGCATAACCGCTATCTTAAATGCAACCGTAGACACGTGTTTCGGACTTATTAGTCCATTGAGTTTCCATCCTTTCTCTTTGGCTATACCGTACTGATGAGGACTAATAAGTCCGAAACACGTGTCTACGGTTGCATTTAAGATAGCGGTTATGCCCGATAAATTACCTCTTACTATATATATATATATATATATATATTCCTTCAATTGTCACAGGTAAATATTTATATTTCTCAGTAAATTATACAGTGCAACCTCGATAATCCCAACAAGTATTTCAAATGCATTTTGTACTTTATAATCTATAAATCTACTTCAATCAAACTGCATATATATATATATATATATATATATATATATATATATATATATATATATATATATATATATATATATATATATATATATATATATATATCTTTTTTACGATTCTAAACATATAGCAAACACCAAAAAATAAAACCTAAACTTTTGATAAATTTTAATCTTCAACAACTTTTGTAATCTTTGGTCGATTTTGATGAATATTTTAGCAAATTATGTACAAATTCTTCAATATTTCTTCAACATTCTTTATTGTTAATGAAATTTTTAAAATAATAATTTCCACAACTTATCTGTGTAAAAATTGCTATATTAGTTGTTTCAGTGCAGGGTTGTTATGTTTTAAAACATTGTTTTAAAAATGTTTTAAAACAAAGTTTTTAAAACATGTTTTTTTCTACTGTTACTGTTTATTTCCTAACTACATTCAATATAATCATTTAGAGACTACTTACCTATATGTATGTTGACTAGGTTTTTTTTTTAAATAACAGTAAAAACCTTTTAAAATAAATAATAGTAAATAATTGTTTTGTATTAAATCCAACTAACTACCCGTGAGGTATTCCCGTAACCATCAGGGAATCCCATTACAACGCCAAATGGAACACAGAACCTACTATCAACTCAAGAGAGCCAACATTTGTAAAAGGATAGATTTTATATTATTCTTAAATCTCCATGAGCATCCCTTTATATTCGAAAACAATAATTTATTTTTTTCTGACACTTAGCCTTAAATAATAAAAAAAAAACAAAAAAAAAACATGATTTAAAACATGTTTACTTACTCTTTAACTTTCCATTTTATCTAACAAATTTTTGTTCCTCTCCTTCAACTTTAAAAACAGTTGTTTTTATTTTGTTTTTGTGATTTTTTTCTCTAAACCGGGTGTATCAAATGTTTGGTATAATATAAATAACACAACTTAAGAAAAAAACAATTTTTCAACTTTCACGTAACTATACTACAACTTCATTAAATATTTTCAGTCTTCTCTGGTGGATCTACTAAAAAGAAACTCCTTCTTTGCCCCGGAAGTGGAAATCTTCAAAGGAGTTGCCGCGTGGTGCAAAGTGAACGAGGACGAGAACGACCTGGCAATAAAATGCATCCGGTTGCCCCTGATAACGGTTACCGATCTGTTGTCAGTGGTGCGGCCGACTGGACTGGTTGAGTCGGACACCATTCTGGATGCGATCGCGGAACGGAACAATTCCAGGCACTGCAACTTACCGCACCGTGGACAATTGAGTAAGTACCTACTGTGAGATCTGGAATTTTGCCTCGATGTTGCGTTAAAAAGCTAACCTGTATACTTTTTCTGTTTCCTTAATTGGTGATGATATTGTAGAGTTTGAGGAGGATGTTTTGGACGTTTTCAGTCTGGTATTATTGTCGAATCCGCCCGCCAAATGAATCTCATTTTGTTTTTTTATTTCTCTCTTTTCTTTTTTTTTTTTTTCGAATATTGGGAGTTGATGTTTGTATTGTTTAAATTTGCGGGGTCAAAATTGTTTCTATTGAAAATTGTTTTTGTTAGTTATTTGTAAATAGAATTGTTAATTGATTTTGTTGGATAATTTCTAATAAATGCACTTTTTCAAACGTTTTTTTTATCATTTCTATTTCTTTGCCGTGGTATTGTCCAACTTAGATTCTCATTTTTGTGAATAAAAAGCTGACAAACAGCATTTGGGATATTTTCTGCAAATTAATAGACTATAATCCAAATATGCTGTTACAAATGATCATTATATGCGCTAAAATTTGTGCATTTGTTGAACATGTACAATTAATAATAATGCCAATAATTAGGATAATCAAATTATTCAGATATATTGCAAAAAATAATATGTAACTAAGAATAGGCAGCCTTATGTTGCAAAAGAAGTACATATGACAATAATATTTACAAAAAAAACATGTTTTTGTGTTTCTAATACTGTAAATATTAATAGGTTGTTTTGAGACTTTGGAGTGCTTCTTAAATTAGTAACATTGTTTATCACAAACAAAATCACTACAGTAATGTTAACAGTGCTTTAAAGACAGACATATTATGAAGTTTGAGGGAAAAAAACATTGATAATAAAAGTATTCAATTGCAATTACTATTTTCATCTGGAGTATTTTTTTATTCAAACCATAATTAATTGTCAACATCTGGAATTTTAGTTGGTTTGATAGAGTGAAAAATCAAAAAATTCTAGAGTTACATTATCATTACAGGACTATGACAACAAAAGTTGTTTTACATTACACAATTTAATAATTTTATTGAATGAGAAAATGGTGTAGTCAAATTATGTCAAACATTGTCTAGAATGACAATATTAGACATAATTTTCCATGGTTGACATGGAAAAACTATTCAGTTAAATTCTGTCAATTTTGATAGTTTTCCTGATCAAATTGAGCTGAAATTTCACACATATTTCTGAGATAAATGACGATAAATACATTATTGGTGTTTGAAAGTTCCGGTATTTCCGAGGGCAAAATCATAAGAAACACTGATACTAATAAAATAAACACTATTGTTATAAAAATAATAGATATAGGAAAAGAATCACAAAATTACAAATTATTCCTTTCAATAAAGGCGGATTTCCCGAATGTCAGTTACCTTTCAGTTGTCAGTAATAGGTTGTTAGTTGACTTTTTGCAACAACTTTGATGGCTGATTAACTCTTAATGACTCATTGTCGACCAATGTTGCATCTTTAAGAGTCGTGAAGGAGGTAATCTATCATAAAAACTTGACAGGGCTTTCTGCAACCGACCACAAGTGTTTTTTTTTTTTTTTTTTTTTAATTTATAAAGTTTTGACCGGTAAAAAAACAGAATGTTGATAAGTAACAAAACACCTATGTAATAAAATAGATATTACTTTTAAACCTTGTAATAATCCAAGCCTTAACATCCCCCAACAGCTTGCGCCAAGTACAGGTGGCATCGACACCGACAGACATATTATTATTTTGCCTTCCTTACTTGTGGAACGTCTTAGGACAGAGATTCAAAAAGAAAAGTAATAAATTTAGAAACTAACGCAGATAATATTGTTGTAGTAATAGACGAGAATGTGGCGACACCAAAATATAATGCAAAAGTAGTTTCCGGGGAGCTACTAGATGCCTTGCTGGATGGGGAGTACAGCAACTACGACATGGAGCAGGGATACACGAGGCACGCCATCAGCGGCACGGGCGATCAAGGAATCATTGTGAAACTAGGCACACCGTACATCATTAACCACTTGCGGATGCTCCTGTGGGACAGAGACCTGAGGTAAATATTTTAGAGGCACGTAGAAATTATTGATTTCAATTGTGTATATTTATTTAAACTTGTCAGGTCTTATTCGTATTATATTGAAGTATCAATAGAGCAGAAAGATTGGGTCCGTGTGGTCGACTACACGAATTATTCCTGCCGATCCTGGCAAGAGTTGTACTTTGAGAGTAGGGTGGTGCAGTTTATTAAGATTGTCGGAACACACAACACAGTCAATAAGGTATTAATTTATTTTTTTTTATCACTATTAAAATACTTAATGATAGAAGTTTTTGCTTATTTAATTTTCCAAAAATCCTCTACTAATGAGGAAATGTTAATTATTATTTTTTGTATTTTTAGGTATTTCATTTGGTTGCCCTGGAAGCTATGTTTAAATCGAAAGTGCCGAAGATGTTAAACGATATCATTATTCCGAAGTACAACGTCGCTACTTTGCAGAAGAGCGCACTGGTTATCGAGGGCGTTAGGTAATGCAACATTTGCAAACTTTCGAACCAATTTTTTAATTTTTGTTTATGTGCAGTCGATCTAGGCACACTTTATTAGACGGAGACACAAAACACTACGACTGGGACCACGGCTATACATGTCACCAGCTGGGTTCCGGGTCAATTCTAATTCAGTTAGGTAAGATCAATTAAATTCAGATTATATTTGATTCGGTAATGTACTCCAAAAAAAAAAAACTGCATGTCTAAAAAATTTATAAATTTTAATCTCTTTTGTGAACTTTGGTGTATTTTGATGATTCTTTGACAAATTATAGAGAAATTATTCCAATTTAATTTATTCCAGTTAAATTTTTAAATCATAGATTTCACAGTAAATGTTTTTCCCTAGGTCAACCCTACATAATATCGAGTTTACGATTATTACTGTGGGATTGTGATGACAGGAGCTACAGCTATTACATCGAATCGTCGGTGAACATCTGGGACTGGGAAGTCCTCATCGACAAGACGCGAGAGAGTTGCCAGTCGTGGCAAGTGGTCCGGTTCTCCCCAAGACCCGTAGTTTTTATAAGGATAGTAGGCACAAGAAATACTGCAAATGAGGTAATTAATTTTTGTAATTTTGATTTTTTTTTTTTTACAAAACTCTGAAAACGCAAATTGAAATTTTCTATTAGGTTTTCCATTGTGTGCATTTTGAGTGCCCCTCATGTGACAAAGAAGACGTAGGTCAGAGGTCGCCAAGCTCTTCAAGGGCGCTGAGGCAGTCTCGCGACGAAAATACGGAACGCGAACCGACTGAGACGGCAACGGAAGCGGAAGAGGTTCCCAACTGTGGGTCACACTAGAAATTAATTGTTTTAACGATAATCCCGATTTTTAATAATCCCCTTGTTGACAATTATTGTGTCCCACGTAAGTTCGACTGTGTCTCCCCTAGACTTAGTTTTTACTTCATTCACACTTACACCGTTTCAAAAATTGAAAGACAATCGGCAACGATGAATCTGCGCTATAATTGTGACAGATTATGCGACACATTCACGTTCCGGTAATTTTTGAAATACGTGCTAAATGCATTTTGTTTTGTTTGTAATTGTGTATAGTAAGTTTAGAGTGTAGATGTAAAAAAATAGCTTTATTATTATTAATGTCTGTTTGTTAATGATACGTATTTTGTTGCTCTGTTGGCAATGTTGTATGTAATTTCCCAAAATAGCAATAAACTGTGTCAGAATCTCTTGTAAGCTACCAAACAATGTATTACTTACCTTTAATGGAGATTTTTTAGGAGTAACTGAGATTTCATTGCAATAATCAATGGTATACATTTACAACTATAAGTAGATACTTTTATTGTGATCTTCGTATTTTTTAGAAATAAACAGAATCTTGTTGAAGGTACATCCCGCAATTTATACACAAATATATATATTTTTATATGTTTTTTTGTTCTGTATTTAAATAAATTATAATACCCGCAAACATTTATTCATTTATGACCAAACTTGGGAATGCTGGGTTGTATTGCTAGAAATAATTTAATTTCCTAAAATCATTTGCAATAAAATAGCAGGTAGTCTGAATAATAAACTTGTCCTACGTCAGGAGTTGCATTTTATAACTATAAAGAATTTAATTCACACAAAGCAGATGCAATAAAATAGCAATTATAAACTTCCTTTGGGTCAGGAATGTTGTATTTGATAAGTCGATAGAATTTAATTCCCAAAAAAACCATTGCAGTAAAATATCAAAGCAGAAAAAATATAGTCTAAGTAGTATTTTAGATCAGGAATGTTGATTTTTATTCAGAGTTTCTCATGATTTTTCACATACATCCTGGGATTTTGTCCTGACTTGACTCGACCATAATCTGACCGTCTTAATTATATGGTATGTACTTGTTTTTTTTTTTTGAGGCATTACAAATTTTAATTGTAATTTTTTGTATTTCTTTCGTTATCTAATACTTGTTACTTTCTGACTACTACTCTAAAAGGAGAGAGTATTGTAATTAATGGAAATTGGCCCACAATAATTTGGGCTGAAATTTGGTATACTTATTTAGAATTACCAGGGAATGAACTGGATGGTTTTTGGTGACAATCTGACAACCGGAAGTTGCAAATGTTACATGTGTTTTCTTAGGGATTCATCTAATTTTGACCAAATTGATCCTTGCTCATCCTCCAATGATTTTAAATATATATACTAATTTATAGATCATTGGGATGAGCAGTTTATGAGCTATAAGCGTTATAGAAAGAGTCTGACAAAATCAACAGCGTGTGGCGAATTGTCAGATTTTGACAACTGTCACTGACATGGCAGGACACAACTACCGATAGGTTTTGGTTCAGAGTGGCTGTGGCTTCATGAATGTGAGTAATAGTAAAACTGTCACCAATTTGTTTAATTAATAATTGTTTAAATTATTAAAGCCTATCATATCAACTATTATTTCACTCTTTTCACACTCAAGTTGATAGTTTTTATTTGCAACCTCAAGATTTTACATACACAAGGATAATGTTAAATTAGTGATCTTATGCAGCAAGTTGTTCATAATACATATTTTATATAATTAGTTCCAGTGCTTTTAATAGCAAACTTATTCTCTTATCACTTAAAAATACCTAATACATACATATTATAAAAGTGACATAAAAATAAATATTTTACACCTTATTATAAACAAATCATAGTCACATCTATTACTAAATAAAATACATACTCAACCCCACAAGTCTTCAGATCGTCCAAATTTATAGATCAGTGATCCAACAAAGATCAGGGAATTTTGAAGAAATAACGCCACTCCAGGCCACTGCTTAACATCTACAATAAAAAAAAAAAATATTAAAATTTATTCCTCCAATTATTTTAAGCAATACTCACGGTCATTATTAACAAACTCAGCAAACAAAATAAAACACGCCGCTATTACTGACCCAAAACCCATAACAAATCCAAAAAATAATACTATCTTAGCACCCCTTGATCCCAGGCAACCTCCTTCATATGCATCACCTCTTATCTAAGATAAAACACATTTAAAGATTTTATAATCATGGATATAATATAATTACATACTTGCGTATTTGATATTGAGTTCACGATAATTAAGGATAACGTTCCAAAGATTCCACACACATGATGGCCAGCGTTTAGCCCACCTTCTACACTCGCAGCATCAATAACTAACCACCACCCCAGAAAGAACTAGACAAGATGAATCATTTTTTAAATATAACTTATAAAATGGGTTAACAAAATATTTACCAAAACCCCAGCAGCTATCGAGGCTATTGCGTTCCGTTTTTCACTACCTTCAAACCACACGCAAGGCGGTATGGAAACGTTTTCGAAACAATTTGCCATGGTTTCGCTTTATTTTGATCTTAAGCAATTGACAAGTTATTGTTATCCGGAGATAACCACAAAATTGGAATTCGATGACAGACAGTGCAGGAAACCATTGAAAATTACTTACTCATGAAGCTGAAAACGCATTTTTGATTCTTTGTAGTTAAGATTATTTCAATATTTCAATGCTATTTATTTATAGTACTGCATAATGATCAATAATGGTCATATATTAACAAATAACTTAGCTTAATTTTCTTTTTCGGAGTTTATTGTAATAAGTTGGTCAACGTGTGTCAACGCAAAACTCAAAAGTTTTGACAGATGTTTGACAGTTCCACGTCGGTTTTTGGTTATTGCTTATTGCTATTTGCTTGAAAATTGTTTCAAATGGCGACTTTAATAAATACCATCGATACGGGCCACGAGGATATGATCCACGACGCCGAAATAGACTTTTACGGTCTCCGTCTTGCAACATGTTCTTCTGATAATTCCGTAAAAGTGTACGACGTAAAGAACGGTTCCCACACTTTGCTAGAAGATTTAAAGGGGCACTTCGGTCCCGTGTGGCAAGTCGCTTGGAGTCACCCAAAATTCGGTAACCTTCTAGCTTCATGTTCCTATGATAGAAAAGTCATCATATGGAAGGAAATTCAGGGAAAATGGAGTAGATACTATGAATACGCTGGCCACGACTCCAGCGTCAATTCAGTGCAGTTTGCACCACCGGAGTTTGGCTTGGTGCTGGCGTGTGGAAGCAGCGATGGTTCTATATCGATTTTGACGCATCAAAATGACAGTGGCTGGGAGGCTAAGAAAATCCCAAACGCCCACGCGATCGGATGTAATGCTGTTAGCTGGTGCCCTGCCATAACGCCAGACTCTGTGTTCAACAGCAATCAACCGCAGTCACTTGTCAGGCGACTTGTTTCCGGGGGATGCGATAATCTCGTCAAAATCTGGAGGGAGGACGGAGATAGATGGGTCGAAGAAAACAAACTAGAGGTAATTTTTGACTCTTCAAAAAAAAAAGCTCTTACGATTTATTATAACACTTATTAAAGTGTTTCATTGATATCTGCAAATATTGTATTGTATCTTGTATTGTAAACAAAATTATTTCAGGTGCATTCAGATTGGGTACGTGACGTAGCTTGGGCACCAACTGTCAGTCTGAATCGTCACATAATCGCCAGTTGTTCTCAGGACCGTAGAGTGGTCATTTGGAGTAGCGAGGACTGTCAAAGTTGGACGTCGCATGTTCTGCATACCTTCGATGATGTCGTTTGGAACGTCAGTTGGTCGTTAAATGGAAATCTACTTGCCGTATCCGGAGGAGACAATAAAGTCTCTCTGTGGAAGCAGAGTTTGGATGGAAATTGGCAATGTTTAAGTGACTTAGTCGACGGACAAGGGAAAATGGCGGATAGGGCGATGTAAAAATGTATTCCGGACCGTGCGGTTCTATATATTAAAGTGTTCTTCTTTTCTGTAATGGAAACTTCATTAAAATTAGTGTTTGTAAGTCGAATTTGTTAATCGTACATTTCTACCTATCTCAGGATGAATAAAGTTATTTAAAACCTGCGTTAATCTTTTTTTTTACTCTATTTTTAAAACACTTCGCAGACATATTGATATTTATGACTATGCCACTCATGACCGGACAATCTAATTTTTAGATTTTATAACCAATTATTGCTCCAAGTACACTTACAACAAAATAATATTGTTATCCAGAGTTTCATATTAGTTTCATTTAACACAATCAAATACAAAACATTAACCTGCAGAGCCAGTAACCCACAATTATTTCAAAGATTTTTTCGCAAAACAGTTCTCATTTTAGGCTTTGAATTAATTTTGCAAAAATATTGGGTATGTTACATAAAAGTGTGTAACACTAAGTCATTTTTGTCCTCACACCCTGATGTCAAAGAAAAGAAAAATATAGACATGCAAAAAGTTCCGTATTAATAAAACAACAAACAAAAAAAAATATTATTAATAAAACAACAAACTGGTTACATGAAAGATTTTCTTTGAACTCTTAAATGCATTACCAAAAACACTGTGCGAATGCATGTCCTACTTTTCTCATAAACTGATATGATAAAGTACTGTGTTTGTGCACTATATCAGGGAGTAGACTTCTACCTGAATGAAAAAGAACTACCTTTAATTTTAACCAGAAAGTATTGCTGAGGACATAAATATCTTGAACCGCAAAATAAGTCAAATTTATCTGGCGACATTATCTAGTGGTTTTTCCTAGTGTAAACCGTGATTCTTGGTTTAGTTTGCTTATTTTAGAAATGGACTATTAACTAATATTTGATGAGTGTAATAAATTGTCTTGTAATATTTAATTTCTTTATTACAAAGTAACAAGTACATTCATAATTTCTAAGTAAGCATCTTGTAATAAAATGTACACCTCTTAATTAAGTAGCAAACAAACCGCAAATTTAGTATACATAGTTTTATTAGCAAAACAAGAGACATACATTAAAATCGTGTGTATAATTTAATAAGCGAATTATTAAATGCTAAATGTAATGATGAAAAAACTAAATTGTGAGTGATCAGCATTATCGAAAGAGAAAAAAATATGTTAAATTCATTAACTTCACTCCTGCATCTGTGCCATCTCGCTAGGTTTGGGTGGCTCATTCCTCTCGCCCTTCTTTTTCGATCCGGAAACAATATCGTCGATACGCAGCAGAAGTATTGCCGTTTCCACGGCAGTCTTATAAGTCTGCAACTTAACGGACAGCGGCTCCCAAAGCCCCTTGGCACCTTGATCGACCAACTCTCCACTTTCCCCATCGATTCCCCAAGTACAAGGCGTATTCTGATCGGTATGCGCCGCATGTTTTGCCCTCAAAGCTGTCAACGTCCGGATGGTATTTGCTCCACAATTCTGTGCCAAAGTCCTCGGAATAATCTCTAAGGCATGCGCCAGGGCTCTATAAGGACCGTGCGTTGCCTTCTGCATCAATTTCTGAGCTACGGCCATTTCTATAGCCCCACCTCCGGGGACCAATCTCGGAGTAATCATGATATTTCTCGCAACTTGAAGGGCATCTTGTAAATTCCTCTCCGTCTCGTTTAAGATGTCCTTACTGGCACCCCTGAGTAGAATAGTGCAAGCCTTAGGATCCTTGCACTTTACGACAAAAGTGAAATATTCGTCGCCGATTTTCTTGACTTCGAAAAGGCCGCATTTTGTGCCGACGTCGGATTCTTGGAGTTCCTCGGTGCGGTTGACGATTGTGGCACCGCAGGCCCTTGCAACGCGGTTGTTGTCGCTCTTGCGGAGGCGACGGATTGCCGTGATTCCGGCTTTGAGGAGGAAATGCTGTGCCAAGTCAGACACGCCTTTCTCGGTGAAGACGATGTCCGGCTTAACGGCGATTATGTCATCGCATTGCCGACGCACGTGTTCCTCTTCGAGTTCCAATAGACGAGTGAAATCCTATTAAAAAGATAGGAGAAGTCGTAAATTAAAAGTCTGTTCTATTAACTTTATAGGGGAAGATAGAAGTAAAAAATAACTCACTGTTTCACCGCTAATTTCGACATTAGTCTGAGATTCGCCTTTCTTGTATTCAAGATTGCAGTCAAGCAGCACAATTCTCGGATTCTAAAATACACATAATAGTTAAAATTATACATCTGCTTACTATATATCTGTCCAAAACAATTTTATTGTACAATATAGACAACTTATTATTGTTATTCTAGACAACTTTTTGACACTATCAAAGTTCTTGTTCAATAAAATTATTCAACTTGTTCTACAAGAAAATTGCATAGTGTAAAATCCCTTTATCATTCTCGATAATTTATTGACAAATATTTCTGCTTGACACAAGCCTATTTTCTTGTTCAATAAAACTCTTCAACTTCTTGTTTAAGAAAATGTAGTAGTGTAAAACGCCTTTTATCATTTTAGACCAGTTTTTAACACAATTTCTGTTTGACACTATTCAATTTTCTAGTTCAATAAAACTATTTTGTTGTACAATAAAACAGTACAACTTCTTCTACAAGAAAATTGCATAGTGTAAAATGCCTTTATCATTCACGATAATTTATTGACAAATATTTCTGCTTGACACAAGTCTATTTTCTTGTTCAATAAAACTCTTCAACTTCTTGTTTAAGAAAATGTAGTAGTGTAAAACGCCTTTTATCATTTTAGACCAGTTTTTAACACAATTTCTGTTTGACACTATTCAATTTTCTAGTTCAATAAAACTATTTTGTTGTACAATAAAACAGTACAACTTCTTCTACAAGAAAATTGCATAGTGTAAAATGCCTTTAGCATTCTCCATAATTTATTGACAAATATTTTGGCTTGACACAAGCCTATTTTCTTGTTCAATAAAACTCTTCAACTTCTTGTTTAAGAAAATGTTGTAATGTAAAACGTCTTTTATCATTTTGGACCAGTTTTTAACACAATTTCTGTTTGACACTATTCAATTTTCTTGTTCAATAAAACTATATAACTTCCTGTACAAAAAAACTGCATAGTGTAAAACACCTTTATCATTCTAGACAACTTTTTGAAACAATTTCTGTTTGACACTATTCAATTTTCTTGTTCAATAAAAGTGTTCAACTCCTTTTACAAGAAAATGTTGTAGTGTAAAACACCTTTTATCATTATAGACAACTTTTTAACACAATTTTATTTGACACCACTCAATTTTCTGATTAACAAAACCTTGCAACTTCTTGTACAACAAAACTGCAGAGTGTAAAATACCTTTTACAGATAACTGACCTCAATGTATCGCCTCATTTTCGGGTGAGTAACGTCTTTGTTCAGCATCACTCCGTCCAGTATCTTCGAGTCTTCGATCGAACCCCCAGGAATTTTCTCCACCTTGGCGTAACGTTTGATGTCGACCTCGGTGCGTCCGTTCTCGGTCAACGAGACAGTATTGACAGCATCCAGCGCGATGTTTACAGCCAAATCAGACCATTTACTTATGAATTTGGTTCCTATACATCCCTTAACCTGAAAGAACATAAAAAAAATACTTAATTCAAGCACTTATTTATAAAAAATCTATAAAACAAATCAATGCAAAAATTTTGTTGTGCAAAACGCCTTTTATCATTTTAGACCAGTTTTTAACACAATTTCTGTTTTGACACTATTCAATTTTCTTGTTCAATAAAACTATATAACTTCTTTTTTTGGTTCCTATACATCCCTTAACCTGAAAGAACATAAAAAAAATACTTAATTCATGCACTTATTTATAAAAAATCTATAAAACAAATCAATGCAAAAATT
The DNA here is from genome assembly GCA_963971325.1 of Aphodius granarius. Lineage (NCBI taxonomy): Eukaryota > Metazoa > Arthropoda > Insecta > Coleoptera > Scarabaeidae > Aphodius > Aphodius granarius. Next base: position 31,241,285 of record OZ020222.1, on the reverse strand, counting down.
TTGTTGTGCAAAACGCCTTTTATCATTTTAGACCAGTTTTTAACACAATTTCTGTTTTGACACTATTCAATTTTCTTGTTCAATAAAACTATATAACTTCTTGTAAAAAAAAAAAAAAACTGCCTAGTGTAAAACACCTTAATCATTCTAGACAACTTTTTGAAACAATTTCTGTTTGACACTATTCAATTTTCTTGTTCCATAAAACTCTTCAACTTGTGGGGCGAGTGGCTCTAGCGGTAGAGTGCTGCTCTCCTGCTAGGAAGTCTTGGGTTCAAATCCAGGCATCAGCTGAAGATCCTCGTCCCACCGCCTTTCGCAAGAGGCGTAAAACCGTGGGTGCCGGCAACCAGTTGAACACCTCTGGTCGTCGTTATCAAACAGTATGTAAAAATGGGTAAGCACAAAGGGCCAAGAATTGGCCTAGGTGCAGCGGAATAAACCGCACCCAAAACAACTACAACAAGCTCTACAACAACTCTTCAACTTCTTGTTTAAGAAATTTTTTAGAGTAAAACGCCTTTTATCATTTTAGACCAGTTTTTAACACAATTTCTGTTTTGACACTATTCAATTTTCTTGTTCAATAAAGCTATAACTTCTTGTAAAAAAAAAACTGCCTAGTGTAAAACACCTTTATCATTCTAGACAACTTTTTGAAACAATTTCTGTTTGACACTTTTCAATTTTCTTGTTCCATAAAACTCTTCAACTTCTTGTTTAAGAAATTTTGTAGTGTAAAACGCCTTTTATCATTTTAGACCAGTTTTTAACACAATTTCTGTTTGACACTATTCAATTTTCTTGTTCCATAAAACTCTTCAACTTCTTGTTTAAGAAATTTTGTACTGTAAAACGCCTTTTATCATTTTAGACCAGTTTTTAACACAATTTCTGTTTGACACTATTCAATTTTCTTGTTCCATAAAACTCTTCAACTTCTTGTTTAAGAAATTTTGTACTGTAAAACGCCTTTTATCATTTTAGACCAGTTTTTAACACAATTTCTGTTTGACACTATTCAATTTTCTTGTTCAATAAAACTATATAACTTCCTGTACAAAAAAACTGCATAGTGTAAAACACCTTTATCATTCTAGACAACTTTTTGAAACAATTTCTGTTTGACACTATTCAATTTTCTTGTTCAATAAAACTATAGAACTTCTTGTACAAAAAAAAAACTGCCTAGTGTAAAACACCTTTATCATTCTAGACAACTTTTTTACACAATTTCTGTTTGACACTATTCAATTTTCCTGTTCAATAAAACTATCTTCTTGTACGATAAAACAATACAACTTCTTCTACAAGAAAATTGCATAGTGTAAAATGCCTTTATCATTCTCGATAATTTATTGACAAATATTTCGGCTTGATACAAGCCTATTTTCTTGTTCAATAAAACTCTTCAATTTCTTATTTAAGAAAATGTTGTAGTGTAAAACGCCTTTTATAATTTTTGTAAAAAAATACTTAATTCAAGCACTTATTTATAAAAAATCTTTAAAACAAATCAATGCAAAAAAAAATACTTACAACATTAGCTAAGGCAGCCTTATCATTCTTGTCAATGGGAACACTAAGGGGACCTTCTAACAATTCTACCATATCCTCCAAAGCTTGCCTATACTGCCTTATAATAATGGTTGGGTGCATCTGTTGCTCTAAGAACTGCTCGACAGCGGCCAACATTTCTCCAGCCAAGACGATAACGGAGGTTGTACCATCGCCGACTTCCTCATCTTGAGTCCTAGCGATTTCAATCATACTCTTTGCGGCTGGATGTTGAACGGTGATCTCACGGAGGATGGCATTTCCGTCGTTGGTCATGACGATGCCCCCCATTGGGTCCATAAGCATTTTCAACATCGCCTGCGGCCCCAGACATGTCCGGATAACGTCGGCTATTTGCTTTATACAGGAAAAACAGGGTGTGTTTAATTGCCTTAACCTCAAATGGTATAATCGTATTTAGGAAGATAAATTTGCTGGTCATGATGGATTTTAATACTTTAGGTTGAAATATAAGTGGTAATAATTGGGATATTCGTGTGGTTTTTGGAGGAAAGTGATAAATAAAAGCACGTGCTTACTTTTCCGGCATTGATGTTCTCCAACTGTACTTTTCGGCCGCTATCACGCTTTGTATTTTGGCCTGAAAGGGAATTTTCGCATTCAGGGAGGTTCTAGAGGGGTTAAATAATGTACTTACTTAAAACTAAGACAGGTGCACGTCCAGGATACATCTTTTTTTGTTATAATTAAGCCGACAATCCCAAATTACCAAATTATTCGTTTTGACCTAAACGTCAAACTGCGCAGGCGTTGCGATTTAGATTGGCTCTCCTTTTTCTCTAGAATGATCCAACCCAACGTTCAGTGATTGGCATTTCAAATTACACACAAAAGCTTTCTCAATTCATTAAAAAATACATTTGATTTTTAACTGTTCATAAGCCACAAAGTTAAATTTAACTAGAAACTAGCAATAAGTTGCTATATTTTCTTGAAAACGATTTCGAACGTAGCCTGATCATCACATTGGTTGCCTAACCATTCTAACCTAAAATTTAAATGTCAACCTTCACCATAACATAACCTATATCATATTATATTTTCAGAAAATATATGTCATTTTTAACTGAACATTAGTTAAATATGGAAAACATAATCCCACCGATATTGCCGGATATTAGTCAAGAATTACATGATTACATAGTATGCATCGACAAGCTGCCTATACATCAATTTGAACGTAATCAAGAGCTTTGGCCCCGTAAACCTGATATCTCCTCTTTATTTCATTGCGAAGGCTCACCTTTAGCTACAACTTTAAAGGTATAAATTTGTGATTATATGGTAATAAATACAGATATTAGTAACATTAATATAAATCTGAATTATAGGTGGTAAGAAATATTGAAACAGGAGATGTGGAAGACTTCATTGAAGTACCTGTGGAGATTGCGGGGGCCACTGCAACAAATTCAACGTCGCTAAATAGGGCTCCTGCGCCTGCCTCTGAGTCAATTCGCGGTAGTTCAATGAATTTTCCGTTCTGGCCTGCGGGGTACCCAGACCCCATTAAAGATTTGACTGCCAAAGAAGAAGATTTGCTATCAGGTTTGTGGCTTTATACTTAAAACTAATAGAATATTTTTATGTTTTCAATTGATGTTTTGTATTTTTGCAGGGGAATTATTGACTGTGCCCCCTGGATTTTCAAGAGGATTAGTTTTTGAAGCAGATGGTGTGACGATTAGTAAAAATCCTGAAGCTATTGATATGAGTTTTAATATGAAGGCCACCGATAATATTATCAATATCACGGATATTGTAAATCAAGAGAAGAACATTTTAGGTAATTTATAGTCAAATTAGTAGGTTTTGTTTAAGCTGAAGTTCTAAAATAGCAGCAGATCAAAAACATCAGTGTGCCATGGTACCATTGGACATGGTACTGTGGCACACTGAATCTTCGATCTGCTGTCGCATGCGCAATGATAAAGTGACTATTTTGTAGACTCTCTAGTTATAACTGAGCAACAAAAAGTATTGAAGAGCATTTGTGCTTGTGGATATAAATTTGTTTCAGAGAACGCTGAACATTTTAAGGCAAATTTGTTATAGTATATTTTGCCAAAACTATTATCTATGGAAAGAACAGCAAAACAAATTGTCATTAAAAAAAAAAAATAAGGATGATGTCATTGCTTCAAAATGGGTGGCGTCATAAACAAAATTTACGTCATAAGTTGGCTATTTAAATAAAAAGATAAAAAAGATAAAATTGACCTGTCCAAGTGTTTTTCACGAAAACATTCCATAACGCATATTTAGATTGGAGACTTCTGCGGTCCGAATCACTGAGTTCTAGATTTCCGGGAGAAAACAGCGTCAACGACCATAAAGTAGTCAACATTTTGCACTCTGTTGCAAGAGGCATCATCAGGACTTAACAGTAAGGCAGCTACGATGAGAACGTATGTGTATTTATAGGTACCTGGCAAGCACCTGCGCAGGTAGTCAAACAACTATTGGTTGCGAGGGCGATTGGAGGTAGCTGTGATTGGCTGTGGTGGAAGGCACTTTTATGACCACCACAGCCAATTTCTCCCAGAAATCTAGAACTTATTCAATAATGCAATTATGTTATATTCCAACCTTTATCATCATGCTGCATTTGCACTGTTTTATTGAATATATAATATGTAATTTATAATATTAATACATCACAAAGGAAAAGGATTTTTTGTAGAATTGTTCATTGTTCAAGTGCAACAATGACAGACAAGTTTTCGTTGCTGAAATGAACATGTAAGCTTGATCAATGACTTGATCAATGAATGTTTATTTATGATTTTGAAATTATTGTATATGATTTTTCATACATTTATCAATATAAATTCCGTTATGTTGAGGTACTAACATTTTCTATGCTATTATTCAATTAGTTATTCATTAGTTATTCAATTGAATGTAAAAGGTAAATTTTTGGAGAATATTTGTTAGTTTTTAGAACTTAAATCTTACAGTGTCATCTTCCATAATATCGGGTATTTTTTCTTGGTAGAAATGACATTTGTTGTAGTGTTAGCAAGTATTTAAATAATAATGTGTACTTCAAATTAAAAAGAAACTTGAAGATGTAGAAGTATAGATGTTTCAAATCAAGGAGAGCACAGTTGTGTATGCAACCAATCAATTATAAACCATACACTGGGTATAATTGGTTGAATATGTCACTGTGCTCTACTTAGTTTAAAACCACGCTAAGACTAATAGAAATAAAAAATTATCTCTCAAAACCAGTCTCTGTCATAAACTTTATTCACTTTACAAAGATATTTCAATTATTATCAAAAGTTGTTCCGGTAAAGTAACAAGTAAAATTTTTTCATTTGAATACTTTAAACATAATACTCATTGTAATTTTTGTACCTTTACAGATATTCTGGATGTAAATAAGAAAGATCGTAAAGAAGACAAGAAACAAGAAACACCATCAGACCTACCGGACGAAGAAGACGTCATACCAAAAGAGGCTCCACTAATCAACATCTCACAACCGTCCACTACAACAGCGTCGAAAAAAGACACCACAGAATGGGCCGTCCTTCTCGACTGCACCAAACCCATCGATGATTTTGAGGACCGCATTCCGATCATGGCTCACACATACAAATTCGATTTAGACATCTTCCAGAAGCAGGCCATCCTCCAACTCGAACAGCACAATCACGTCTTCGTAGCCGCCCACACCTCAGCGGGAAAAACCGTGGTTGCCGAATATGCCATCGCCTTATCGCAGAAACACATGACGAGAACGATTTACACCTCACCAATAAAAGCATTATCAAATCAGAAATATCGAGACTTCAAGATGACATTTAAAGATGTCGGTTTGATTACGGGAGATTTTCAGATAAACCAGACTGCGTCTTGTCTCATCATGACTACGGAGATTTTGAGATCGATGCTGTATTGCGGTAGCGATGTGACAAGGGATTTGGAGTTTGTGATTTTTGACGAGGTGCATTATATTAACGATAAGGAGAGGGGACACGTCTGGGAGCAGGTTTTGATTTTGTTGCCGGCGCATGTTTGCGTTGTACTTTTGAGCGCTACGGTTCCGAATACTATGGAGTTTGCTGATTGGCTTGGACGGACACATCAGAAGAAAGTGTATGTCGTCAGTACGGTGAAGAGGCCTGTTCCTCTTCAGCATTATCTTTATACTGGGACCGGGGGAAGCACAAAGGACAATCGGTTCTTGATTTTGAATAGCACCAATAATTGGGTGCAAGCTGGGTAAGTTTAATCTCAATATTTTTAAAGTGAAACGTTTTTTTTTTGTGCATTTATTTGTAGCTGTGATTGGCTGTGGTGGTCGTAAAAGTGCTTTCGAGCTGTGATGGAAATGTAAACCTGTATATTTCATCAATACCAGCCCAAAAATTTTGATCTTTAATAACTTTTTTTAATATTTTGTGGATTTTGATGATTCTGTTTGCAAATTATAGACAAATTCTTTTAAATTGTTAATTCTGTTAAAAGTGTCTATGTTTGGAACATCTGTGGAACAATTTAGGATCATGGTCAAGTTTTCACCTATTCAGCTTTAAAGCCAGATTAATTAGCAGTGTAATGTCCTTTGATTCAATATAATAATTATTAAAGAAGACACAGGGTTTTATAGATGTTTCAATCCAAGGAGAGCACAGTTGTGTATGCAACCAAATACACGCGGGTCAATTATAAACCATACACTGGGTATAATTGGTTGCATGTGTCACTGTGCTCTACTTAGTTTAAAACTACTCTAACTTAAAACTTGCACTTTAACGTTCACTTAAATCCCCCTTGTAAATTTAACTTGCACATATCGCAACAAATAAAACAGCAGTGCGTTTAGAATTGACTTAGGGCTTTATTATAACAATCTTCCTTACATGATGTTGAATATATCGTCACAATCGGTAAAAAATTACCCTAATTATGGAAGAAGATAGTTAAATTTTCTAGGTTTCAATTACAGCAACATGCCTTCTTTGAAAATAAACATCAATACATTGCTAATTAATTTGACTTTAAATCTTTGCGGGCAGAAACTTGACCAAGACCCTTGGTTGTTCTACAGGGTGTTCCAAACTTAGACCAAAAAAACATTATATTGATTACACAGATCAAATAAGTTGTAGAAATAATTATGTATTTAAAAAAATTGTATAATCTAAGAAGAACTTTGAAGAATTTGTCTCTCATTTTCTGAAGTAATCATCAAAATCCAACATTACAGAAGTTATTAGAGATCAAAATTTATCAAATTTTTTAGGTGGGCTTTTTTGCTCCAAGTACCAGGTCATCATAAATGAGTGACTGGCGCAATACTTTGTTCCGGTAGTTGCGCTCAAAACTTTAGTCCCAGTTATAGCGCCAGTGAATTTAAAATGCTTGGAGCGTTTTTATTGGTCCAACTAGGGCCAACTTTTGGTAGTGTGAAGTTAGACCTAGTTTGACCAATAATAACGCTCCAAGCATTTGGCGCTATAACTGGGACTAAAGTCTTGTGCGAAACTACCGGAATAAAGTATTGCACCCGGTGACTCTCACTTATGATGACCCGGTATATGTAATATACTGTTGAATAGTAAACAGAAGTTATACTTTTGACCAGTGCCTTTTTTTGTCATGAAACACAATGGAGTGGCATTCCTTCACCTTTTTTTCGATACTAACAATAAAAAAGAAGTAAAAAAGATTTGTTAGATAAAAACTGGACAAAACTTTAGAATATATGTATTGTAAACATTTGTTTTAAATACGATTAATACAATTAATAATAATAAAATTATTAATAATAAAATAATACAATTAACAATGTAATATATTTGTACTATATTTATATGAGATGAGTGTTAAACCGCCTTTTTCTTTCCAAAAAAAAGCACTGCTTATTCAATTAATTTTTGAAAATTCCCTCCTTTGATACTTACGTTATGTCGTTATGTCATCACTAATAGCAGTGGGTTTGGATTTTATTTAGAAATACACTGCGCCATCTGGGATCATTTTTACAGGTTGAACTAAGCACGAAATGGCGGGAACTTTCAAATGGATAACAATTTAATAAGTCTGTTGTACCTAAATTAAATGATTATAGAGTACTAAAACAGATGAATATATCAATTTTCAGATACAGCCGCGCTAAAGACAGCCTCCCGCCACCTGCAAGCATAGTGAAGAAATTCCTTCCGCCGCAGGAGAAAACCCTCTGGAACGCTTTGATCGGTCACCTGCAGAAACACGACCTTCTGCCTGTGGTAGCGTTTACATTTTCCAGGGTGAAATGCGACCAGAACGCAAACAATCTCCGCAGTTTGGACCTCACGTCAGCCAAGGAAAAGTCCAACATTCACCGGTTCTTCGAGGAGTGCGTTAAAAGCTTAAAGGAACCCGACCGGCAAATTCCGCAGATTACCAGGATGCGAGATATATTGCAAAGGGGTATCGGGGTACACCACAGTGGCGTATTGCCCATTATAAAAGAAATGGTCGAGATGTTGTTTCAAAATGGTCTTGTCAAGGTCTGTGTTTAGAGAACATTAGTTTATATGTCATTCATTCATTAGTTAATTAATTCATAAATTTGTTAACTCATTCATTGATTCATTGTTTAATTATTGATTTATTGGTACAATGATTCATTATTGACTAGTTAATTAATTTATAATTTCTGTAGTTGTTGTTTGCCACTGAAACATTTGCTATGGGTGTGAACATGCCGGCAAGAACAGTAATTTTTGATTCGATCCAAAAACATGATGGCAGGGAGCACCGAACGCTATTGCCCGCGGAATACATCCAGATGGCCGGTCGCGCTGGGAGGAGAGGCTGCGATGACCAAGGCACCGTTATTATTCTCTGCAAGCAAAAGTTACCCTCCGAACAAGAATTGAAAGGGATGATGATGGGACGGCCTAATCTACTGACCAGCCAGTTCAGATTGACTTACGGGATGGTAAATTTATCTAATCTTAATTAATTAAAATTTAATTGAAAATTAATTAATTAAAAGCTAAGCAATAATTGTCTTGTTAGGTGCTGAGTTTATTACGTGTTGAAAGTTTGAGTGTGGAAAGTATGATGTCTCGAAGTTTTCGGGAGGCGGACCATCAAAGGAAAATGCACGACTTTGACAAGAAACTGCACAAGGTTGAGGAGAATTTGAAAGAGGATTGCAACCAAGAGCTGAGTGAATATCTCAGTCCGTTGATCAAGTTCTTCGAGAGAGCCAACGACTATTTGAAGGCACGAGAAGAAATTTTGGTAAGTGGATTTGTTCTCCATCTTTGAGAGCTTTTGTGCTTTATTAGGTTTGTTCAAGCGATGAAGAAACCAGTTTCAAATTAATTTTACCCAGTATCCCAGATATATTTCAATGGTAACTGCATTATAAATAACAATGGAAGATTATTTGTGTCATCTAAAAAACTAATAACGAACAAAGCTATTATTTTGCTGAAGAGCCTTGTTTTCGATTCTAAAGGAAACATTGAAGTTTGAGAAAAAAGCGAATAATGAAAAAGCGTGCTTTCAGGACAGAATATAGCTACAGATTGACTCATTACAGTTTTGTTAAATATTTCCAAACCTTTGTACCTTTTGTTTTAAATAAAAGGAAAATTGTTTTTGTCTGTTTAACAGCTTTAATATGGATTGATACAAAAAAATACCTTTTTTATTGACAAATTTTTAATCTAAAACATTTTATCTTTTTTTTATCGGTGTAACAAGGAATTCTATCATGGTTCCAACACAAAACTGCTGTTGGGATGTTTTGGGAAAATGTTTGATCTTGTTTCTGTGTGTTGGTCAGTAAAATGGACGTTCGAATAATTTATTTAATCGCACACAACATTACGAAAAGCATATATATCTCAGCATATACTCCGAGCCAAAAAAAAAAAAACAAAAATTTGATCTTCAATAAGTTTTGTAATCTTAATTGGTGAATTTTGATGATTTTTGCAGGAAATTATAGATACATTGTTCCAAAACTAATACATTTTTTGAAAAAATTATTTTTCAAGCACTTTTTCCAGCATTCTGCCATCTATCCATCTTATACCAGACCTGATTGGTTAGTTTTTTTTTTGCTTGTTTAAATAGCCGATTGTTTAAGAACCATTCTTCAGCTTTCTTCAGTACATCTATTGAGCCTTTCTCTAATGCGCATGTGTCATTTGCAACTATGGTAAGGGTTGCATTGTAAATGCGGATTAAGTTATAGAACCCTCCTTACTTTACAGGATGTTAAAAGTTCTTGCGATAATTCTTGCGTGTTAATTTCGACAATGTCCTTTGTATTGTGTTGGAAAAATGTCACAATCATAACAAATACTCTAGTTATGAAAGATGAAAGTTAAATTTGCAAGGTTTCAATTTAACACACTGAATTTTATGTGAAAAAAGGAAGAAAGATTTTCAACTTATTGATCCATAATCTGCTGAAAGACTCATCAAAGTCCAAGACTACAAAAGTTATTGAAGATAATACTTGTATACAATTAATGGTAATTAAAGAGAAATTACCGCAAAAGTGTTTATCTATCTTACACTTCTTTCTTTATTTAGCCAGAAATAATGCAATTTCACCGAGTGCTCAAAGAACTCACACCAGGCAAACTACTTCTAGTCACCCAATCGAAACACATCAACAAACTTGCAATGCTGCTCTCCTGCAATCTAAAAACATCCAAACCAATCCTAAAAGTCCTAGTTCTCACCGACAACCGTGACACCGAGGAAACCACAAAACAGAAAGACACCTGGTACAAAATGCTTGCTTTAGCAAGGAATGACATTTTCCAACCAATCGGAACTGCCAGTCATGAAGTTCTCACCATAAACTTCATGGACATCTTTGAGATTTGCTCCAGGTCCATAAAAGCCGACGGCGACCTAATCCTGAAGGACTGGGAGAAGAGACAGATGCCGAGGTTTAAGGACGATCCACCGGGGCAAACGTGCAAGAACGCCATCCAGGATCTTCTGCAGATTACCATAGCCATGGCGCATAAAAGCGCAGGGGATCTGCCTTTACGTTATCTTGATTTTATCGAGGATTTGAAAGTTGACGATGCAACACTGTATGGCCATGTAAAGGACTTGGTTAATCTTAAGGAGAAATTGTTGGATCATATCGGTAGTGTTCAGATTCCGAATTTTGAGGAGCAGTTCTTGTCGGTGTTTAAGAGGAAGTCGCTGGAAGACGAGCAGAAACACCTGAAGTTTTTGATGTCGCACGCTAGCATGAGTTTGTATCCGGATTATGAGAGCAGATTGGCTCTCCTGAGGGATTTGAATTATGTGGATTCTAATAATCAAGGTTTAATTTGTTTATTATTAAAATCCAGCTACAATAAAATAGCGATATTCAGGAATGTTGCATTTTATCATGTATAAAATAACAGATAGTCTGACTAATAAACTTCTCTTAGATCTCTCGAAGATCTGGATAATAGGCTTTGGTTAATTCATAATGAAAGTGATAAATTCAATGATTGAAAAAGATAGTGTAAAACGTACTTACAATAGTGTAAAAAGGTTTTTATATTATATGTTTTTTAATTTCCAGTTCAATTAAAAGGAAGAGTCGCTTGTGAAATGGGAATGAACGAGCTGATGATCACAGAATTGGTACTAAGAAACGTCTTGACCAGACTACAACCAGCCGAAGTAGCAGCCCTCCTATCAGCGATGGTCTTCCAAGCAAAGACAAAAGTAACGTTAGAAGAATTCACTATAACAGAAGAACTCAAAAATGTAAAACTTCTTCTAACCCCCACCAAACCACAAAACTAACAATTGTTTTTTTTTTTTGTTTAGGGAATTAACTTGTTGGAAAGCGTCCATAAGGAGATTACAGATTTAGAATTGAAACACAAAATCACCAATGATATTGGGAGGGACGACGAGTTGAATTTTGGCCTTGTTGAGGTTGTGTATAATTGGGCATCGGACAAACCATTCGCCGAGATTATGGAGCTGACCGATGTCCAGGAAGGAATCATCGTAAGGTGTATTCAGCAGCTTAACGAGACGATATGTGATGTTAAAAATGCTGCTAGACTGATCGGGGATCCTGCACTTCAGAATAAGATGGAAGAAGCCAGTACTGCCATTAAGAGAGACATTGTGTTTGCAGCTAGTTTGTATACGCAACGTGAAGGTGAATTGATATAGTTTTGTATTAAAAATAAAAGTTATTAATTTATTATTTGTATTATTGGTTAGAGTCCTTAAATAATGCATGTCAAATAAATCAGGTAGTAACTTTCTACGTCTTTAATGATCTATAAAAATGTTGATGGCACTTGTGCATATGTATGTATGCATGCAGTCTCGCCATAATCGTAAAATTTAGTCATAGTCTAAGATCCCGATCTAGATCGACCTTCCGTCATCCTTTTTCCTAATCAAATCAATATTTCATACAATGTAAGGTATAAATGAACACAATGTCCTACGGTTGCAGCCCCATATCCTGGCAAGGGTATTTTTAATTAAAAATTATTTAAGGTAAATTGGTACTAGTAATTTACCCTCATCGTTTTTCCTAATCAATTGTATATCAAAATGTAGGTTGCTTTGTTGCGAACATCGTGGTGTAGGGTTGCCTTTGCAAAAGTTGGCATATCTTAGGGTTGTCGCGATTTTAAATATGAATAGTTGAGTAAAAGGGTTCGTTCACATGACAAGCACCTAGCGCGCGTTTACACTATCGCTGTGCTATCACCTACTATTGCGACAGACAATGAAGCAGAATAGCAGTTACCTTCGTACTTACCAGTTACCAATCTTAGTTTGGCGTTTTTTGTAAGTCTTTGGCTCTCGATTGGTACCAAATTTTTCAAGAAAAAGAATGACCGGAACTATTAAAAAAAAATACCTTGAATAATATTTAATTAAAAATAGCCTTGCCAGGATATGGGGCGGCAACCCTAGGGCATGGTGTTCATTTATACATTATATTGTATAAATAATAGATTTTATTAGAAAAAAGGATGAGGGAAGGTCGATCTAGGTCCGGATCTTGTACTATCACCTTGTACCTGATTTATCCAATTTGGCTCCTTGTGCTCCCTCCTCTTACAATGTTTTTGTTTCCACGGCAACACGCTATTCTAAATTGTTTGATCAATTCAAAGAAGAGACAGATCCATTGACATTTTGATTGCAGTTATATTTCCGATTTTAAAAAGATGGATACGATTTTACTTGCGAGCGAAGTGGATTTTTACATAGATACAATGAAACCCACCACACTTGAAGATATTGGCTCCAAGCAGTACGCAATAAAAATAGGTAACGTAGTATTTTCGTGTTAAACTTTGGATCAGTTTTTTAGAATGGCATCGCCGTTTGCAAAAGCTAAACCAACAAGCCATGGTTGAAGCTGCTTCTGTGAAAGAGGAATATGTGAAAGAAACACTGGTTACCCAAAATAAGGTGTGTTCTTGAATGTCTTCAACTCCATATAGGTAGACTAATTTTAATTTCTTAGATTCCCATTCTTGTACATGAAGCGATTTTAATAAACATATGGAAAAACAAAGTCATGCCATACCTTCTCCGTATGGACCCAGAACCGGATTGTACGTTTGTTGCCTACACGGTTCTTTTTCACGAAGCAGTGAGCGTTGCTCTTCTCGAACTGATCATGTTCCATCCAAGCTCTTCTGAAAGCTTGGGCGACTTCGCCGCCGATCTTTTAAGCTACGCTTACGACACAGCAACACAATTACTTGTCCTGAAGCACATCGACATCCAACCTGGAGAAAACGGCGCCAGTGAACTATTACGTCAACAGGACGATATCAATTTTGGAATTGGAATCCGTTGTTTGAGTATTATCAGATATCTAGCAGAACACTCTGATAGGTGGAGAATACAAGAATTTTGTTTGTTATAACTCTTTGAGATTGTTTCGTTTTTAGATTAACTTTCAGTGTTATTGATAGATTGTTAAATTTGCATGACGTGCCTATACTTCTTATAGAAATTTTGTTAAATAGACCGTGGATTCAGGATGGAAAATTGTACAAGAACAACCAGTGGGTTTCGTGGGATGGAGAAGCATTACCCCAGTGTGAAGCACAAGTATAAAGTTTGTAAAAAATCCCTGATATAATACACAGAAACATATTGCAAGTGCATGACCTCCAAATTGATTACCTTTCTTTCTGTCATGGTACAGGAATAATAAGAAAGCAATATAACATGCATTTTCAGGTTTGGTTAGCTCTTCATCAGATAATTTTATCTCCAAACTGTGGTCCTCACTATTCTATCACAGATTCGAGGCGTTCTCAATTCATGAAACTATTACCCATGTTCACACCAATATTGCTAGATCAGCTATCGCCTTTGGTTGATTTGAAATACTGGGTATGTCAACTTTCGGTTTCAAACCAGCCAGTGGCACAACCAAAACCGATATTGTTGGAAGTGCTTCCAGAAATTCGAACTGGCATTCTTAAGCATGGCGAGAAAAAATGGAAGAAACTCGCAAAAGAGCAGTTAACTAGAATTTTTACTAATGATAAAAAGGAGTTGATGGAAATTGCTCAAGGGTAAATTAATAACTTTAATATACTATGTATTAATTTATCAACTTGCTATTATTGCTTAAATTTATTGTCCAAGATACAGCTGTCGTCTGAGAATAAATGGAATACTATTAGTAATAAACTATTACAAAATGAAATATTTTAGATTATCAGATGCTTACAACACAGATTTGATTGAAAAACTCGAACAACCAGAACCTAGAAATTGCGGTGCTTGTGGTAAAGCAGCAATCCAAAGATGTTCGAAATGTAAGGATATCTGGTACTGCAGCAGGCGCTGTCAAGTTGATGACTGGCCCAAGCATAAAGTGCACTGCATAGCTCCATCAGTGGTGAATATGTAGATAATCTACAACTATTTTTATTTTTACAATTTTATGATTAATAAAATGTAAGGATTAAATAAAATATTTGATCTTTTATAAAGTTTTTATTGTTAATAATAAATTAACACGTTATTTTGAGTTCTTTAATAAATCTTTAAGAACGTCTAATGCAGGGGAGTCCTCACCATAGTCCTGGAACGGAAAAACTGTTTTAGACCTATCTCTTCTCGACGGTTACGGAATAGTTTTTGTTTTAGAATATATCAGATGGTAATGTTCACAGCATGGTTTTGTCCTCAGCAGAGGGAGCCTTACCGAATGTACTCGTCATGTAAGAATTGCAACAATTTATAAATGAAGTATTGAAACAAAATTCCTTAAATTACAATCTAATGCATTTTGAACAAACAAAATTTACTGTACCATGGCATTAATTGTTAAAATTTAAGAAAAAGATTAAATCATGCCACACTACAGATGTTCTTTTTTTCCTAAACATACTAAACCTCCAGTATTAAGAAATGATTAAAATTTGATCTCCCGATTAAAGTTATTTCCGACATTCTTACCTTAATTACGACGACAGAACATCCGACGACCTTACGTGCCTTGCCGGTGTTGTCGATCTTGCAGAGTCCGGCCCATTCGCCGAGTTTCTTGTTGTTGTCGACCTTAATTAAAGGAATTTCATGTTCGGAGCACAGGGCCGTGACCAATTTCTTGTACATTGGTTCATCACAGTTTTCAGCGAGAATGCACAATACAGCTTGTCTTTTATCAAGAGCCTTAGCTGACTCGTGTAACCCGTGCACGACACCGTCGTGGATCAGAGCCGTTTTCAAAACCTCTTGCAAGGCTTCGTGAACGTTCATGCTTCCACCAGATGCGGCGGGTACAGAGGGAGCATCATCGCTGTAAAGAAAAAAATACGATCAGTATAAACAATACACTGGACAAGTAGAAATTAATGAATTTTAAGAGAAATAATCAGTTGCTAGATTAACAGCACGGTTTTTTGGGTACTCAGAAGAGGGAGCCTAGCATTATTCATCATAAGTACGAGAAAATTACAAGTTTTTGACTTAAAAGGAAAACATGTTTATAATTTTTAGGTTATACTTACACTTCGACATCAGACATGATTGTATTTCAGCTAAAACAAAAAATATTGAATTAATATCGACGCACTCATCTCGAGGGATGTAATTATGAGCAATTCTCATTTAGATGATTTAGTTATTTATGAGAAATTAGTAGATGTTTTGAAAATAAAATGTCTACGTACCTCATCTACCGCTGGTCAAAAGAAAAGAAATTACGGAAGCCGAAACTTCCCAGCATTCAATATGCGATAGTAGCGCCACCTATAATTGAGTTGGCGCCATGGACAAACATTCAAATTATAACAAACTTTTGATTAGGAAAAAAATCATGTTTATTTATATTTAAGGTGTATTACCATAATAATATCATAATACAAATAGGTATTTTAAGAATTACGCAATTACGATTTAAAAAAAAAGATTTTTATAAAGCTATAAAGGAGTATAAATTCTGCAAGTAAAAATGTTTGAATAGTTTTTTTTATACTTGAATGAGTTATAATGTAACACACCAACAAAATAGTGTATAAATGCTTCAATATTATGCTTTTCGGATAGTAAATTATTGTAAATGTTTGATATTATTTATACATCAAAACGTTTTGTCGACGTTTTACAAATTTAGAAGCAAATATTGAAGAACAATAAATAAAATACTTTATTTTGTGACTGCGGTTTAATTTTTGAACTATTTACTTGCATGTTATAAAAAAAAAACCTGTTCTTGTAAAATCAACAATAAACATATCTTATCACCTATCACACTAAAAATAAACAAACACAAAGGTAATATTGTTTAAATATATATTATAAAAATGCACACAAACATACATTACATAACTAAAGGTTTTTAATATGTATAATAACGACAAACAATAAAATTAAACTCAACCAAGCACTTGTACTAAATTCAAAAAAATAAATAAACGCTTAGTTTCCGCCAAGTACGTGCCCCGTGCCCCAATTATGCCCTCGGAATAATCCAGCGCGTTGCGGGGGCGCCTGAGGGGCTCTCTGGGGCGGAACACCATATCCGTGGACACCAGCTATGGTATCAGGAAACCATTCCTTGAATATCGCAGGCGTTGTTATTAGCTGCCTTCCTCCAAGTTCTTGCGGATATTGGAACATCAGGAAGGTGTACAGATGGCCTATTATTATTCCGATTAATTCGTACATTCCACCTCCGGAGAGAATCATATTAAAACCAAGGAATACCCAAGGTAAATAGATTGCCTTAAATCGCGTCCCAAACCAGAAATTTACTATAACATCTTTGTTCAGACGACACCAGATGTACAAAACAGCTAAGATCATTGGTTCTACTAACACCTAGAAATTTAATAATTAAATGTAGTTTTATTTAGTTGTTTATTTGTAACAAATTTTTACTTACAGGAAGTTCGACGATGAGTCCGACGATTACGCAGCATATCCAGTTGAAGACTAACATCGTGAAGTAATCAGCAGGTCTGCCGCTAAAATGTCCTAAAAATAAAAATAATTATGTTTTTGCTTCAGAAATTAATATTGGTAGAACATACCAGTCTCTAATAATTTTGAATAATTGTATAAGAAGTACATGCTCATGAGAAAATGGAAACCATTCATCGGACTGAGCGGGTAGTAGAATATGCAAGTGACGAGCCTCCATATTTGGAACTTCTTGAGTGGTGCGAATAACAATACGAGATTAAGTGGATTTACGAGACCAAATCTTCCTATTAACGTTAGTGCGGCCACCAGCGTGATCCAATACCGCGTGAAAAAGGGAATTCGTTTATATCCTTCAGCAATATCAGACATGGTTAACCTAAAATATCTACAATCTTTCTGGAAAGACCACGAAACTATTTGACAAAAACACTAGCCGGTATTATTTTGAAACGCAACTACGATATTTTTATTTTGTGCCCATACGTGGACTTTTAATTTAACTTCGCGATGTCTTAACTTAATATAACAATTACGATTTTTGTCAAAATGTCAATGACGAGTACTTTTTGACAGAAAACCCACCAGTTTTCAAACAATACACGTCAACCACGTCATCCAATCCCGGGTTTATTTAACTCCCTGTGATTGGTTCACGTATTATGTTCATATTAAGGCGCAATATTTGAATTACCTTATGCTTGTACTTAATTTATCTAATATTTATAAATTATTCCCCTTATCAATGCACACCGTAGGTACGTTGATAAATAATTCAATTCTAACATGCGTATAAACTATAAATGGACATTGTTAAATCACACAAAGAAAATAATGTAAATTAAAACCCATTGTCGTTTATAATCGTATTGATATCATTTGAGCTATGCGCGATAAGCACTGATTTGCAGATAAACGTAAAAACTTCAAGATTAGACATTATGATGACACTTGTCTTTTTCGATAAAAAGTATATACAATTTTATCAATACGGTTCATTGGCGCACATATCAAGAGCGTGAATTTTCAGTATACATAGTTTTTGAGTTGTAGTTATCATTTCCATGTCGGTCTTCTCACAATTCGGCTGCAATGTTTGAATTTTTATGTAAATGTTTTAGACCTGAGGATAATCTTAAAAATAAGGAAAGTAAGAAAACTAAAAAAGGTGAGTTTTTTTTATAATTATTATAGTGGTATGGAAATAAGTTTTTGTGTTTTATAGAAGATGCAGTGAAAAGCATGGACACAAACTCGAGTATGTCGTCAGTATCTATATCACCAACTCCTACGAAAAACAGTGTCTACAGAACATGTTCGGAAACTTCTATGTATAGTATAAAATCAACGTACAGTGCAAGATCAAATCAATCTTTCAACTCGGTGGAATTTAGAACTGTCTACAGTGGCGAGTCATTTCAAAGTATACCATCTATATAACGCATTATTTATCTTAATTAGGTTATTTTACAGTAATTTAAGTATCTTCCATCTTATTACAGTGAGATTTATGTAATTTGCATCAAATTATACAATTAAGAATAAAAGCTTGTAGTTATAATACCAACCAGTTTTTTATTTTTCAAAGTTGACACCAACCCAACGCATTAAAATTATGACAGATCTCGCAGTGGGTACCAACTTGGTACCAACTTAATACTGTGACACATGACGTTTGTTTGTTATGGGTGCGTGAAAATTGTGTATGCGCAACAAATGATCAGTTTATCGGGAAATTGTCCAGTATTTTGTTGTGTTTTGTGATATTAGGACGTAGTTGAAGTACAATGTCGGATCAGGCGCCGTCGCTTAGTCAGTACTTTAATAAGAACGACGCTCAAGTTAGTTTTACTAATGAGTTATCAGATGTTACGAAGAAAGTTAATACAATGCGTTTAGAGCACGATGAGAAAAGCAAAAGTGAGCCGGAAGTTTGTAGATTATTTGCTGAAACACCACCTCAACCGAAGGATCCTACCGCATCATTTTTTGATCTGATCGGGAACTCGACTGGTGTCGTAGCCCCAGAGACAACCGATATAGGGTTTTCCGCAGATGTGAGTACTTCTGCACTTATGGATTTAGTATTACAAATTGCACACACAAATTTATCTGATCCTAGAGGAATAGGTGCATATGTGGGCTATCAAAATAATTAAAAACAAAATAATTGTTGTCAGAGCGTCGCCAGTAGATGTTGAGAAATGCTAAGGCGTTCATTCTAATTTTATTTTTATGTTGTTATTGCATACAATTAAATGTCTAGCCAACGTTTGTACCTTTCCCTTATTAAACAAAACATTAAATAAAAATGAATAATAATATAAATATCTTATAAAGAAGATATTTATAATTACACATTATTAATACTTTTAGTTTAGGGCTTTCAAACGTTTGTGTCTAATAATTAAAAAAAAAAAAAACATTAACTTTTATATTTTATGCACCGTAGTGGGGACATATGTAATATGAATTCATATGAGTGAAATACATAGTTGCCTAAATATGTTAAAATTCATTCACTCACCAAATATTCTTTCAATAAAATAAGAATTGAAGGAACAAGAAGTAATGATAGTAGATGACTGTGATCGTATTTAACCATAAATATGTATATAAATTTAACATCTTCATTGCATCCAATATACAGAAGAAAAACTACTTTCTTACAAATCGGTGGTGGTTTTGTCCGTACTGTATAATAGAAATAAAAGAATTTTTGGTTATTGTTATTTAATATTTTTCTTCAGTTTGTTTGGGTGCAATAATAATTTATTCCATTAAAATTAGGTTTAAAATTAGTGCTATTTTTTTGAAAAAAGTTATGTCAGGTACAATATAAGTAGTGAGGAGTTCTATGGAAAAAGAGCAAAAAATGGGTTTGCCACTTAAAAAAACAAAAACTTAAGGATGACGTCATCGCTCCGAAATAGGTGACTTCATAGATAAAATTTTTACATAAGTTGGCAATTTAAAAGTTAAAATTGACGTGTCCGAGCTTTTTTTTGCTTGAAAACATTAAATAACGAAATTATGAATTTTGTTCCAAACTTTATCATTACTCAGTATCTACATAGCTAAATCTTAAATTGTAAATCTGGCAATCCTTTTTTTTGCATTCTGATTTTAGAGCATTCAAATTCTGTAAAAATGTAATATCTTTCCAAAGACAGTATACAAAATTTTACTACTTGTTATACAAATTCAGTAGATATAAAAGATATAACTTTCTTATACATATTTCAAATATAATGTACATACATAATTTGTTGTGTAACAAGAAAAATTGAACTGAAAATTCAACTGACAAAAAAATCCTTATTTTTACTATTGAGGGACAATATTATTTTTAAAGATTTGAGTAAAATGCAAATTTTTTGATATTTCAGTTACCTGTATTTGTCTGTTTAGTCTACTTGTTAGTTTTAGAAAAATACCTATACACCGATAGAAACTTGAAAATTTAAGACATTTATTATAGGATAAAAATGTATAAAAAAGCTATCATTGTTAATAATAAACGGACAAAATTGCGTTCAGTGACAAAATAACAGAAGGGCATCATTTTTTAACCCCTATATTTTTATTACACCGGTTGGGGGCGTATAAATTTCCTTAAAAAATAAATAATAAAGGGACAACATTCTTGAACTCCTGCAGTTTTATTACATCAGTTAGGTGCATCAACATTAAATTGAGTAGAAAAATACATATTAACATTATTAACCAGGACAATATTTTTTTATCCCAATCATTTTTATTACATCGTTTAGGGGCGTTTTTAAGTATTTACTTAAATTAATTTTTTTGAAAAATTCTTATTACGTAGCAAATGGTGAATTAAATGTTGAAAACATGAAATCTTAATGAGAAAGATCTCTTAACCTGCAAAAATCATTATTTTACAACTAATATTTTGTTTGGTTTAAAGCAGTTATTTAATTAAAATTAATTTTATTTTAATTAATTTTAATTTAAAAAAAAAGGAAAATATATGATAATATATTATTTTAAGCTGTTTTTTTTCTCAAAAAACATATGCGCAAATAAGATGTTCTAAGTAAAATAAAATTTGTACTAAACTGCTATGAGTCTATTTAACTACGACGAAAAATACCTATACATTTAATTTTAAGTTTATTGACCAACAATAAATGCCTTGACCTGTTTTATTGATTTATCTAGGAATTTCGTCTGTCAAAATAACATCTTTTGAAACAATGCAACATTGAGTCCGACTTTCCAATACTCAATAGAATTACATATACCTAACAACTGAATACAACTCCACCAAAATAACAAATACAAACCACAAACTGGTTATCAATTATCTATATAGATATTAAAATATTTATTATATGATATTAATTAATACACTTTTGTAGTTAAGATTTTAACTTAAATCTGCACGTTGTAGTTGTTGTAAGCATTTATTTCTTAATATATTTCATTTCAGCTGAAATCCATATAGGTATATATTGAATAAGGTCGATATGAGAGAAAAAGCCTTAAACTGTGACCTTTAGGTCACACAGATTTAGGTGGGTGATATATAAAGTTTATCAGACAAAATATAAATGATATTTGTAACGCAGGCATAAGAATGTAGGGGTTTCTGAGTTTATGTTCGTTTTTATTGGAAACGGTAAGAAACGTCGAAACTTTTGAACTACTTGTACTAATTCTGAAATGTGGGCTCCGGTTGTATTCAAGTTCCAACGTTACATGATGTAAAGTTTGCGCTAGAAAGACACAAAAAATCACCACTTTTTTGTGTCTTTCTCTTGTAAAGGAATTAACTTTGCAACAAGAATTAGTTTTATTTTCTTTCGTCTTAGGATGGATATTGTCCTCGAGTTGCTGTAGGTTCAGAAGTCGACAGGAGACGAGATGCTTGGATCCCCAGCGAAAGAACGAGGAAATGTTTAATTTCCGCGTCCACTGCCGCGCCAGGTACCTTTTTCCCAGAAAGAGACCTCCTCACAATGGTCGGTGTCCTCCTTGAAGAAGAATTGGTAAGTCACTTCTACTAATTAATTATCAATTAACGCCAAAAAGTTAGAGAAGGTTTAGATGCAGTTTTGCTCATTCCTGTCGAATTTTGTCAACTTTAAACAACAAATAACAGAAATTGAAATACACTTCTCGGACAGGTAAAGCTGGTTCTTGAAACCTATATTCTCGTCTAATACCTAACCATGTGAATAATTAACCAGCGAAAAAAAATGGTCATTATAGGGCGGAATAAATTTGAACAAAATTAAGGGTCATTATTCTGCGTTTCCCATATAATCCACGACTTAAATATGGCTTATAACTAAACTGTTATGTATAAAAAACAGAATATCGACGTCTAAATTATTTCTCACGTACATAATTAAACGGCTAATGTTAGTAAATTGGCTTTGGTATTGATTAAGAGCCCATGATACATATATCGGAATTTGTTTCTGCGTTGTTATCGTAATCGTCTCAAAGAACTTCTAGAAGAAATGTATCTAACTAACTAATGTAAAATCAATCGCCCTTGGCGATTGATTGATATCATTTCGATTGTTATGAATTCCATGAAAATCATCAATACAGAGTGCTATTGCAGTTAAAAGGGCTGATGTGGTAGCATTTAATATTAATAAGTGATTTCTGCAACTCTGCAGATACAATGCGAAACACGTGGCGTATTTATTTCGATGCATTAAAATGAATAGCGAATTAAAATAGCAAAACGATTTTAGCAATTGTTTTTTTTTTTGGTCCTTAATGGAATATTTTAAAAAGTGCATTTCTGAACATAGTTGGGGTCATATTAAAGCAGAGTAGCTGCCAAATACATGCTCAATATTTTCTTACCCAAAAGTCTTTCCAGGAAACCGTTAGTTATGTATTTGTACTAGATTAATTTATAATTAGATTAATTAATATTTAGTTTTCACCAAATTTAATGTCAATAAATATTTTGATAATTTGAATAAGTATGTTAATAATCATATTGTGAAGGCCTCCTAAAAGTTTTACACTTATCTGTATTTGTGTATTAACTTAAAGATATGTATTGCAATTTATTGCAGAGTCATTTTATATAATTTACTTACGTAATTACTTAGATAGTTTGGCAGTAAAATAAAAAGGTCTAGTGTCTCATTTTTCTTTTAAATTAAGAATTGAAAAAAAAGAACGTCAGACAGAAATGCCAGAAAATTTAACGAAAACAACTACAAAACTGGTCATTCCTAACCTCTAAAACTTGGATAATGACATTAAGCAAAATGGAGCTTTTAATTGTCAAATTTCAGAGTAGCCAACCTACAATATTTTCCATGCCTCAATTGGCCTTTTTGTATTCCATATATGATACCAAACTAATGTGACTATGTGGGGAAACTGTTCAGAAAGACAATTACTGGGCATTTGGTGCGCTCAGAAAAGATTACGATATTCATATACATATGTATAGCTAAACCAGTGTAAAGAAGACCTACTCGCACGTGTAAATAACCGGTTTTCTTATGGGAGAATTGGTCGTCTTTAAAATGGTTAGACCGTACATGTAACATAATATTCTTAAATATCTTCTGTTCCAAATTTTATCCTTACCCGTTGAACCGTGTGTGCGCTATCGTGTTCACAGACATACATACAGCAAATTTCCGATGGATCGTTTTTACTTTCCAACTATTCCAACTATTGTAATCGACGAAAAAAAAAACTGGGATTTCAGCGGAAATATGTGTTTTGGGGTTCCCTGAATCCTTTGCAATGATTGCTGGAAAATGTAATTTGGTATGTACATATGTTTGTATGTACTATATCTGTGGATAGTGCTCAAACGGAACAATGGAGCGAGCTGTAATTTGGTATACACATTTAGAATTACTAAGGAACGAACTGGATAAGTTTTTGTAACAATCTAAAAACCGGAAGTGGCAAATGTCATCTTAGCGATTCATTAAGTGCATATGTTAAATGATGAGAGGTCTTTGTAAAAATCTGTAAATTATTACTGTCAAATTTCTCATGTAATTCCTCATGACTTTTCATAAGAAATTTTATCTGTATCTTTATACAAACTCATCCTCCAGAGACTCCAGTGACGTGTATGCCAATTATATAGAATAGCAACTTCCGCGGTCCGAATCAATTAATTCTTGATTTCCGGGAGGAAAAAGGGTGTTGACGTTACAACTGTCGACGTTTCGCACACTGTTGCAAGTCGCATCTTCAGGACTTCTTCATACCACGACATGAATGTGCAATGTAATCGGAAAGTTGGGTTGGATTTTTATTTATTAGATTTATTAGATTTTTATTTATCACGATATTGTTATCGATCTAGATTATGCATTCCAGAACTAACGCGAAACTCTCGTAGAAATGCCTACGCAATTTATTTCCACGTATTTCCTTATCAATTGACCTATCATACGTCAAACATTGCTACCCCTATACATTTCAAACCACCCACACTCGCACATGTCAGCCGACCCGTGCGGGAAAGGTAATACATATTCTGAAAATGGCGCACGGCTATCGATTACGGCTTACGCCCACAGCCATTTAGATTCCGGGCTTTTTTTCGTCAGGTATCGTCACAAACGCGTCCATCCCTCAAAGATTGATGACCATTCCAGACGCAAACGCAAACATATTCGTGACCGATTAGACACACTAAACAAGTCCAAAACTACAACACAAACCAATTCCATTTGCTGACTACATACCTACTTTCTCTTGTTTTCTTTTTTCAACGTTCCAGGTAATGGGGGTGTATTATGGGAGGTAATGGCCTATCTCAAGTGGATAATTAACATCGACCCGCGGGGTATTTTTATTTCGCCGTCTTTCGTTTTCTTTACATGGTTATTATGTTTGAAATTGGATTAACAACTTAAAAGGCGTCTTGTGACTTTTGCGTGTAAACTACTGGCGTAAATTAAGTTATGTATAACACTGAGACTGATTTTGTCATGTGTCATTATTGTTTCTTGAACTTTCTTCATTATTAATTAGAGCAACTAAAAATATGCTCTCAAAAATCACTTTTAAGCGCTTAAAACATGCCATATATAAGAATGAAGATATGCTCTAAAAATTGAAAATATATGCTCTAACTGGGAAACTCTCATAAGAGTAAAATCTTTGTATATCTTAAACAATAGAATTTTTATTTGATTCTTCTACTCAATATAGATCGGATCAGCCCGATCGTTTTCTGCAAAAAATATGCATTAAAAAGCCAATCAATATAAAAGCCAGATATGCAAAAAGAATGCTGTTTCAGTCTAACGGAGTCTAACACATAAAATCTGTCGAACAAGATCAGTCGAGTACGTCAAAAATAACAGCTGAAATGGTTTAGTCATTTGCGGCGCTCCTAGTTTTTACCATAGCCGGGAAGAATTTTAAAAAAATTGTCTATAATTTGCAGAAAGAATCA
Organism: Aphodius granarius; assembly: GCA_963971325.1. Lineage (NCBI taxonomy): Eukaryota > Metazoa > Arthropoda > Insecta > Coleoptera > Scarabaeidae > Aphodius > Aphodius granarius. The sequence continues at coordinate 31,215,850 of OZ020222.1, read as the reverse complement.
ACAAAATCCATCAAAAATTACAAAAGTTATTGGAGAAATGAGTGAAGGCAAACGCAATTTATGTTTCCTTTTCTTTTTGTTAATATAGGGAGATAGTATAGGTGATGCCGTGTCCACATACATAGGCGAAGCAGAAGCAACGCAACGTAGAGTCTTGACAGCGGGTGACGTCACTCAGGACGAACGAGGTCTGCGAGAGCTGGTACAGGCCGGAGCATATCGGTGAGTTTTTTTCACCTTTTCACCTTCAATTATTTTTTAAAACAAAAAATACGTAATTTTTCTTGTTTTAATCGCCAGATCCGCCATAAATCTCACCGCCAGACTCTTAACAATATACGGCCAAGGTTACGGAAGAGCAGGACATCCCAGTAAACATTCACCTCACTCCCTACAGCTCTGGTTCACCAGAATTTCGCTATTGATCAAAATTAAAGAATACCAAGTTGCTCAAGCGGAGGCGGAACCCTTCGGACAATTAGACAAACCCGACTTATTTTATCAGGTAATATTAACAGTTTATAGGCAACCAACTGTACACGTAATTTTGGTTGCCTATGCGCAAGGCGTTACGTCTTACACTTAATTTTAGTTGTATATATACCTAACTAATTTTTTAGTTTTATCCGGAGATGTATGGCGGTAGGCCTGGCTCAATAGCGTCCTTCTCGTTTAGGCTATTATTGGCAGAGTTACCGATGCATGCCGGTAAACCGAAGGATTCCCTCACTAGGTTATTCAATATGTTGGCCACCGTGAAGCAGGTAATATTTTTGCTTTTAATGAAGTTTGCCAGTTAAAATGTTTAATTTTTTGGGTTTCTTTTGTAGATGTTGCGTAATCTGAAGGAGGGTTTGTGCGAAGACGGTAATCCGATGGAAATTTCCGATACTGATAGGGCGGATTCGGTCAGATTGTGGACGGGACGTGAAACTCGGATATTACACTCTATTGTCAACTGTGCCTTATCATTAAAAGACTATGTTCTGGCCATGGATATTTTGGGGCAGTTATGTGAAAGGTAAAACAGATTTTAATCTCATAATTTCATTTCTTAGTTTTGACTATCATCTTTGATAAGAAGAGATATCAGTCTTTGGTATTAATGACTCGTTTCAATGAGTCATATCTAAACTGTGGATTTTTAAGCATTTATTTTTGGAAAATAAACACTTTAAATAAGCATTAAAAATTAGAAAAGTATTTTATTTGAAAATTAAATGCTTACAATAAGTGCAGAAAAAAAATACAAAAACGTTTTTGTTAAAGTATGATGTTTTGTTGTAGATGTACTATTTATTTTCAAGTTTGGTTCTTCAAATGCAGTTCTTTAACACTATATTGTTTGAGTTGATAAAGTTCAAACACAATAATAAAATATATTGAAATTCTTCTTGCTATTCTTGCCAATTATTTTGTTGAATATACTATATATTAACAAGTTTTGTTTTTCATAATAAAAAATATGCTAAACTTATTATTTACTTTTATTATTAATCATCAACATTATTTATTGGATTCTTCATTGTTCTTTTTATACCGATTATGTATTCGAGAAGTTGGCATAGGGAGAATAGAAATATGGCAACTAACAATGTCATTTCTTGTCGATTAACTTTAATCTCCGTAATTTTTTTAGGGATGGTGTTCGCAGGCACTTGCTACTTTCATCCTTAGGCAGACTACATTTACAACTAGGCGACATAGCCGGCGCTGAAGTTTGCTTCAACGAGTCAAGCGAAATACGAGGCGGAGAACCCGACATCCGAGAACTTGTTGACAGAGGCCTACTAGCCACCGCAAAAAATTCCTTCAGCGATGCTTACACATTTTTCCAACAGGCTAGCATTATGGACCCATCCAACGTAATGGTAATCAAATTTTTTGATTCTATTATGTTTCTATATATTATTTTTTATGTAATATAGGCAACCAACTATATAGGCATCTTAGGTTGCCTATAATAACAATTTTTCTATTAATATATTTTGCTATGACAACTATTTTTCTGGTTATTATAGATTTTAAATAATATGGGGGTATGCCTGCTATACGGTGGTCAACTTAAGGAAGCAATAGCCGTCCTGGAATCTGCGATAAAGCAGAATCCGATACAGGGTCTGTCGGAGTCCGTTCTGCTGAATTTGTGCACCCTCTACGATATGGAGTCTTCGAAAGGGAGACGGAAGAAGTTTGCGTTGCTACGTCAACTCTCCCGTTATCAAGCGGACGCGCCGACTGCTATTTTGGAAAAACTGTACGGTTGATTGGTATACAGATATTGCTTAAAGGAAAAGATGAAAATTTGCTACGAGATAAAAGGAGAAACCGACGGAGTACAATTTTTCCTTCTACTTTTTTATATTTGTAAAAGCACGACACCTCCTAAGAAACGCAGTGACACTTTGAATTTGTGTAGTTCACGTATTGCTCAGTTTTTAAATGTGTAGCGCCCATGTTTTTGTTGATACCACAAAAATCTTTGTACGTCCAAAATCAAGTTTTAGATTAAAGAAAAAATAATAAATTTTTATTAACAGAGCAGTGTAAACTTCTATTATAAAATAAAATTGGTTGTGTGTTGATGTTGCATAACGATGTTCAATAAAAAACCTCTAGTATGCCATGGGAAATATTGTAAGTTGGCAAATTTTAAGAGCCTTCTTAGCTGTATGTCATACCGCAAGTGTTAGATTTAGACCAGTTTCTTTTTTTTTGTGTTGATTTTCTTTTATAATTGAAGTTGTACAAACAAAACGTTGGTTATATCCCATGTTACTAGAGGCTTCTTATTGAACATACTATAGCACAGTGTGAGTTACTGAAATAAATCTGACTAACTTTTGTATTAAAAAACTTGAGTCCCCAAAAATGAAATACATAGAAAAGCTGCTACAGTTAAAATAATTTTTCTAGCTTAATAATATAAAAAAGGCTGTGAAAAAATAATATATATATAAACATTTTTAAAAACTGTATCTATTACCTGTACAAAGATTTTTGAGATACTGTTAGAATGGCTCAAAACTAAACCAATTTTTAAACAAGCAATTTCAAGAAATTGTTTTAAAATTTAAAACATTTAGCGATAGATGAGTTAACCTTGCACCATCCAAAAAAGTTGTTTTTAACCATAAAACAGTATTAATAAGACAACCACCAGGCGGCTATATCTTGTTAACAGCAAGTGTTTTAAATCTATTATTTATTTATTTATTTATTAAATAAAGCAAATCTACAGTGTTGACATTGTTTGTATTCTTAATGATGAGCCTTGGCTGTTGACTTTCCATACTTCTGCTCCCAGTCCTTCAAAAATTCCTTCTTGCGTTGTTCGCGCTTTGCAAAATATTCCGGATATTGCGCTTTCTCCAATGGATGCCAGTGATCTAAAATCCAGTCTGGGGGAATCACCTCTCTTTCATATGCAACGCCACCTGGTGACTCTGGGACTAAAATGTACAAATTATTATGACATAACCCTTATTTTTGACATTTCGTTTTTCTTTTTCATGAATATCTAAGACACAATCATTATGATAACATAAGAACTTCAAAAACATATCGACGTACATTTGCGTGGATGCCAGTGCATTTTCTGGAACACTTCCTCCTCGCCTTGCTCGATCATAGTATTGGCAACACGCATATCTCTGATATTCTTGTTCTCCTCGAAACGTTGCCTCATTAATACTGCATGATATCTGTATACCTCTCTGCAAAGTTATATAATATAACCTCAATCATTCCACAGGTAATCTTTTTGCTTTACCTACGATCGTACCAGTTCTCTAAGTTCCTAAGGGCTTTCTTGTACAACGATTGTACGCGTCTCGTGTGAGATACCAGGCCTGTCGGTAAGCTGGCCATCATTTAAAACAAAAATATATTCTACAGCCGTCGATTGTTTCCGAAATGGGAAATCGAAAACATCTGAAAAATGTCAAACGATGGCCTGAAGTTAGATGTTAACAAGGTCTATATAGATTTAGGCAAGTTAGTTGTCATTTTTGTTGCCAACGTGGGTTATAACCCGCTTCTAATTTATTTAATATTATGTTTGTTTATTGTAGTTATTTGACATAGTTTGAATAATACTGTTTATTTTTGAAATTACTCAATGCATGTAATTAGGTAAATTGGTTCTGTGCCCACAATGACGTCACATACGTGACAATTTGTTGAATTTGGTTACATATCTTATTGTAGGGGAATTTTATCGCAAAAAACGGCGGGAAAGCGCGCACGACGCACGCTTGCAGCTGATATTTTGTATTGTATATACGCCAATATACGCATATAACATTGTGAAAGCTGTAAAATAATAGTGCCGTAACATGGGTATTCTAAACTTATCGAAGCTGTTGGCTGATATTGCACCACAGGCAATAAAAGAAAATGAAATCAAAAACTATTTCGGTTTGTACACCACAGAATGTCTACTACTTATCTACAATAACCTGTTAATTTCCTTATTTTTACAGGTCGTAAAATAGCAGTAGACGCTTCTATGTGTCTGTATCAATTCCTCATAGCTGTAAGAAGCGAGGGGGCTCAACTAACGTCTGTCGACGGTGAAACAACGTCACATTTAATGGGAACGTTTTACCGTACAATACGATTAGTCGAAAATGGCATAAAGCCGGTTTACGTGTTCGACGGTAAACCTCCGCAGATGAAGGGCGGAGAGTTGGCTAAGAGAGCGGAGAAACGTGAAGAGGCTCAGAAGGCTTTGACCAAAGCTACAGAAATTGGAGATCAGGCGGAAATTGAAAAGTACAATAGGAGGCTTGTGAAGGTTACTAAGCAACATGTGTTTGAAGCCAAAGAGCTACTGCGTTTAATGGGGATCCCATATGTTGAAGCACCCTGCGAAGCTGAAGCACAGTGCGCTGCTTTGGTAAGAATTTTACTTGTTGATAATTTTTTTAGGGAAATTTATTATTATCGATGTTTTAAACCAAGGAGAGCACAGTTGTGTATGCAACCGAATATACGCGGGTCACTTATAAACCATACAATGGGTATAATTGGTTGCATATGTCGCTGTGCTCTACTCAGTTTAAAACTACTCTAACACACTATAGTTACTTTACAAAATAAGTCCAAATTGATAATTCAAATAAAAAATACTTACTTGTGATGAAACTGCTTCTATTTTTATCAAATTGTAATAAAAATACTTGTCTTTTTTTATATATCATCACCCACTATTTTTTAGGTGAGGGCTGGTAAAGTTTATGCCACAGCAACTGAAGATATGGACGCGTTGACTTTCGGCTCTAACATTCTATTACGTCATCTGACTTCCAGCGAAGCAAGAAAATTACCGATTCAAGAATACCATCTGACTCAAATCCTGCAGGAAACAAACCTAACCCAGAAAGAAGTAACTATACATTTTAATTTTTTATATTGTTATAGAATAGATGTTTTAAACCAAGGAGAGCACAGTTGTGTATGCAACCAAATATACGAGTGTCACTTATAAACGATACACTGGGTATAATTGGTTGCATATGTCACTGTGCTCTACTTAGGTTAAAACTACTCTATGATTGTAAATGACAACCTAATTTTTAGTTTATTGATCTATGCATATTAATGGGTTGCGATTATGTGGATAGTATTAGAGGTATTGGGCCAAAGAAAGCCATTGAATTAATAAGGAAGCATAAAAGCATCGACGACATCTTGAAAAACATCGATAAAACAAAGTATCCTCCTCCTGAAAATTGGAATTACGAAGGCGCTCGATCGCTTTTTGAAGAACCGGAAATTGCTGATCCGGAAACAATTGATGTAAGTAATTTTTTTTATATAATTTTAAATGTCTAATGTAATGACTTTTAGCTGAAATGGACTGATCCTGACGAAGAAGGTATTGTAAAATTCCTCTGTGGGGACAAACAGTTTAACGAGGATCGTATTAGAAACGGGGTAAAGAAGTTGATGAAAGCCAAAGGGACCACCACTCAAGGACGGCTGGATGGATTCTTTAAGGTTTTGTCCACAACACCCAAGAGAAAACAGGACACCAAAAAGGAAACTCCCAATAAAAGGGGGAAAACCACAGGTGGGGGAAGAGGTAGAGGAAGGCCAAAATGAAAATTTATATGATCTGAAATTTACCTTAGCTTGCGGGATGTTATGATCTTATTTTACTCTTAATTATAATTAGTTTTGTATTTTTTACTTTACACAATATAGTTGTCGAGTTGTCACTAAATAAATTGTAATTTACGTCTTTATTTAAAATTGCTGTTCAAACTTTATTTTACTTTCCCAGAAAATTTATTTTTCAAAATCCCAAAGCTTCTCTTTGTAAATTGCATAATATGTGTTGTTTCCTCTGTAAGGTTATTTTATCAGTGCTTACTTGAGAAAAAATTTACCATTGATATAAGAATTTTTAATTATAAGATCACATTAAGTGTGATTTAAAAACGGAGATATTAGAAAGCAACTACATATTTTCTTTCTTTGAGAGTTCCAAAAGATCCATATGGACTATTTAAGAGTAAATTAATAATTTACTCAAATTGGTTATAAAAATTACGTGTACCATACTTTAAAAGCTAATGTTACACTACTTATAAACCAAAAAACCTTTTGGCACCTTGACTGACAAATCCATTTTCTATCTACTCAAAACAGAAATTGAAAAATAAAAGATCAGTAATAATAATAATACTTTAATGTAAAAATGTATTATATAAATCTGAGCTGTACAAAATAATTATTTTGTACACAAAACTGCAGCTGGTATAAAATTATTTTAATTCAGTTAAACTATTAAGGAAAATGCAATTATTAATTAACTATAACAAACATTTCGGAAAATGTGATCGTTTATAATCTGTTTACAATAAATAATGTATAATACAACACTTTAGTATTTATTAAGTGAACCAATCAACGTAAGATTTATCTGATTTGTAACTATAAAAGTGCTCATCCATAGAATAAACAATTCAAGGCAAGAAACTACCAACTTTAAACTTATAACTATATAAATTATTGGATACAGTACAATTAAATCAACGCAACTTTAGTAGATTCTGAGTTGTACTGCATCAACTAACAAACCAAACAAACAACACAAACAATCTAAGAGTAATATATTAAATAATTTGGCGTCTGGAAATATTTTGTCGCAAACAGCTTTCCCATGTCTGTCGGCGTGCTCAGTCCTATGTCTTCCAGTTTCAGAACGTAGCCAAACATGAAATTCTTCCTAAGGCAATCCATCATGGCCGTGGCAATTCCTTGCTTTCTAAACTTATGCGGGACCCATATTCGTGAAATACCACATTTGATGGCAAAGGGTTCCTCCGAGCAAAGGTCGATACCGTCGACTGAAGATAGCATTTTAAATCCTTGTGTTTTTAGTTCGGTTACCAGGAAGCCAGCAATCTGTTTGTTTTTTATGTACAGGTAGTACTGAAAAAACGAAGGAAAAAGAACGTTATAGTATGTAATCAGAATGTATTCGTAAGGAGTTTAAAATAACTCACCACGTAATTTTCCATGTCGATACTTTGTTCGACAAATCCTAGGTCTCTATTGATCACTTCTAAGAGATCTTTGATTTTCTTTAACCAGATTTTCGAGTCTTCCGGAACAATTTTGATAATTCTGCTTCCGTTATGTGTTCCAACAATTCTTTCATTCTTCCATCCCTAAAATATATTGGATTACAAAAATATCAATGGTAGAGTAGTTTTAAACTAAGTAGAGCACAGTGACATATGCAACCAATTATACCCAGTGTATGGTTTATAACTGACCCTCGTATATTCGGTTGCATACACAACTGTGCTCTCCTTAGTTTGAAACATCTATATATCAAATCGAGTTTTATTTACACATCATTTAAAAGATTTTTATTTAAAATTTAAGTTGAAAACAGTGTCGTTTCTTTTTTCAGTTAAAAATTTATAATATAAAGTATTATTTTTTAATTGAAATGGTATTATTTTTTCTATTTTTAATTAATTTCTTTCTTTTTAATTAATTTTCAATTATTTCGACATTCTTTTAAACACAATACCAATAATTACCTGGAATTTCAAAATATGCACTGCATTATGATAATTGTGGTGCATAGCCTCATCATCTGGATCGCCCATTTTATAAACAATCTCGCACTCCTTGCACTGAGTGGCGCCAAGTTTCTTTTGACCTGCGTCCAACAGCATCTGGTCTGCTGAAATCTTAAACTTCTTAGCAGTTGTGAGCCTTGTATTTGGCTGCCCATTTGTTTGGCTGTCCTTCTCCACCTTCACACGATTCTCCTTATAGAAAACCGGAAACAATTTCCTATTCTCCATGGCTGAAGAAGAAGAAATATCATTAAACACGTTACCGAGCTGTTTCTCAACGAGATCCTCGCTCTGTAAAATGTTAGTTATATTTAGGCGAGCACGCTTCGGGCTTCTGATAGCCAACCCGGAAGCCATGTCACACATTTGCGATGTCGGCGATAGTAAAGAATCAGCAATATTTTCCGTCGTCTGTTCGAATTTTCGTTTACGATCTTTGTATGTTGACGGCGGCTTATCAGTTGTCGAATGGATAATTATCGAGTCGTAGGAGTCGGACAGTTTACTACTTGCTGTTAAAACCATTTTTATCGGGCTTATTTCTTCGGTTAGATCATTTATTATGTTGTTTAAATCAAGAGGAGGGGAATCATCGTTAAAATCGTTCATCAAGTCCAGGAGATCGTTTGCAGCTTTAGTTTTTTCTTTCTCTAGTGTTATCTTATTATCTGCGATAATCAATTTCCTAGAGACGTTTTTAAAAAACTTCTTATCGCCGTCTCCTTCGGTCTTAACCTCAACATTTTCTTTGTTTCCTTCAATTGTTTTCGGTGTTTTGATCAAAGGTTGAATTTGTTTTGTAACATTTTTTAGGTTATGTAAATCTTGAATATACTCGACAATTTGTGTCCCTTGTGCCTCAGTCATAGCAGCTTTTTTCGGTTGAAGTTTTGTAACGCGTGTTTTAGGTTTTCGTATTTTATGCCGAACGCCGCAGTTTATTTGACCTTCGCGGTTACGTTTCTTCTTCCTGTTGCACAAATACAACACTTTTGTTGTCTTTTTCGGTTTTTGAGGCTCCGTATTAAAAATTCTGTTTGGTCGTTCCGGACGTTTCTCCACGGTTTTTGGGTAAAAAGATTTTGTGGATAACGGAGGTAAATCTACGTCGTCGGGAGGAAATAGTGCGGTACGTACTTTTGACATCCTGTTCGCTTGTTCTAAGTCTTCGGTAATTTCCATCTCGTCGCTTTCGTGAATTTTTCTTGAGAGCCTCGGTAATTTAGTATTATTTGTAGAATCGTGCGGCGTTTTTAAATTGCTAGACGGTGATTCTTTGCGAGTTGAGGCTGGAGATTCCCCAATTGTTAAGTTTAAGATCGTAGAAGAAGGTGTGTCGAAAGTAGCGGGATTACAAGATATATCAATACTTTCTTCGTATTGTAAATCCTCTGTAAAACTATCGTTGAGTATTTGGTACTCGTCCAAATGTTTATTCGATGGAAATAAATTTTTAAATGATAAGTTAGAATTATCACTCAAGGGGCTCATAGGCCCCAAATCGCTATTGCTGTCTTCACCATCGGTGGGAAATAATGCTTTCCTTCGACTACCAATCTTATCAGAGTGTTCATACTTAGGAACAACCTGATAATATTGGTGAGAACCAAACTGTTCCATACCTAAAATAATACATTAATTAAGTACTAAAATACTATGTAATATTGTCTAAAACATACCTTTAGAACTGTAAGAATTTGTGGAGATTATTAAAATCTAATTATAAATCAATTACAGTCGAAATAAAATCCAACAATTTTGCACATGGAAAAACTAAGTGACCGTTGAAACGGTTAGGAAACAAGTGAATTCGTTTTCTAACCAACAAATGCCGATTGTTTACTACATATGTTTACCGCCGGCGCGAATTACGACCGCTGCGCTGCTATTGGTTAACGACGGCCAATCAACAAGCACGATAATTACCGCCAACCGCCAAAACAAATCGGATTTTATAATAATTTATTATTATTTATTTTAATACTATATTATTTCCGATTTTAGCATTTCCAAAATACATGAAAACAATTTCAATTTAGAGTTGTCTAGCTAATTGGTTTTTTTCTTTGATCCAACTGACAAATGGTTGACAGTTGCTTCACCGTACCTCGTACCTAGCTTCATGCTAAACCGGAGTTGTCAAATTTATCGATTGTTATATTTTGCCATAACCTATAAAAGTATGTGTTTTCTTTAACATTTCTGCTGTAATTATAATGTGTATTATTTTAGATGGGCGATAGATACAATATTCACAGTCAGTTGGAGCATCTACAGTCAAAATACATTGGAACTGGTCATGCTGACACCATAAAATATGAGTGGCTTGTGAATCAACACCGCGACAGTTGTTCCAGCTACTTAGGTCATCCGGATCTTTTGAATTACTTCGCAATTTGTGAGAATGAAGCAAAAGCTAGAGTAAAATTTAATCTTATGGAGAAGATGTTACAACCATGCGGGCCACCTCCCGATAAACCAGAAGACCAGTAATAGTAATAAACCTAATATTAATCAGAATTTTTGTGGTTTTTCTATATAAAGTAAATAAAATATCGTAAAAACTGTTCCTATTTCTTTTATTACGAAATAGTGCCCATACAGCTTTTACAAAACAATAAATTAACATTTCAATAAATAATATAATAGTATGACTAGACTCGATCAGTAATTTTGGTGCAAAGACAGACCATATGAATAAATGATGCCTTAGCGTAAACGTTATTATAAAAGTGATCATTAAAATCCAAATTCTTGATACAACAAACACATTTAACGACGACAAATTATTATATTTGCTTAAAACTAACAAGTGCGATAATACAGGAAGAGCATAAGTATGGCATAAAACCTGTAAAGAGACAATATGCGGGATATATTCAGTTAAACCGGTAAATCCCACAGCTACGTCTATGCTAGCTAAACTATTGCTATGTCCCTGACAGAAGAATAATGCATTACCCAGCCATAAGTGAGCCATGATAAAGGCCTCCTTTGATTTGAACTGCCTGAAAATTACATTACTTGAAAAGTACAGGAACGGAACTAAAATCACATTGTGCGGCTTTACAAGAAATACAGAGATTAAAATCCATGTTGACAAAACAGATTCTATTCTGGGTGATACTCTTATAAGAAAAACAAAGTTTAAAAATATTAAGACCCACGTTAACTTTCCCATAAATGCTGTGTTCAAATTGTTGAATCTAAAAATAAAAATACTAATAACAATTGCCAATGAAATTAAGTTTTTACGGGAGAATAAACTTATTGATTTATTAATTTTAACATAGACTATGAATGTGAGAACTAAACCAAGTATATGCGTCGCATATAAATATAAAAAATTATCCTGCTGCGTTAAGAATTGTTCAATATCCGGTAAAGACGCCCATTTATCTCCTGTTTGATTTAACTTCCGGATAATTCTAAAGAAAATCAAAATTGCTATGTTAAGACCGAAGAGGCGATGTTTATTCGTGAGCACGCTCAACACCAAATTAATCATAAACATGGAACTAACAAAGAAATAGAATAATTGATGTTCCTCTTCGATAAAACTCGAAGACGCCAACGCAAGCCCGTGGATGACCTGTAGAAACAAAAATATAGACGCATCAGCCTTGATGTTCAAATTAATATATCGCAACCCTATTAGAAATTGGTAAATAATGGCAGAGAATATAAGAAGTACAAAAATAGTTGTAACAAAAGAATTTATCTTTAAAAGGAACGTAATAAGGACAAGGAAGTAGATCATTGCGTTGTCGTAAAATTTAGTTTTATACTGTGATTGTGTTGATAGAATTGCAGACGTTAGACAAAATATCATAACACAACAAGATACAACCATACCGGGATCGTACTGCTCGACAGAACTTTTTATTAATTCACCACTCAAGTCCTCCAAACAACCCCTGTACAGATCAACACTAGAATTATATAAATTACTCAAAGATTTATCTTTTAAAAATTCATTATGTAATCTTTCAGCTTTTGCAAAATTAACACATAAATTACTTTCACCCTGTAACAATAAAATATTATTCCGATACAATGATAATATTTGTTCCGACGTAAGCGAGGGACTAAGCATCCTTGACGAAATTTTTCCAATGCTATTACGAGGAAATTGCAAACCTAATAACCCTGAGATAATCATCGGTATGTCAATTTGATCAATTGTATCGTTACTACATTCTATTCCTCTTAAAATAAGCGGTACCCTTGTTTCCGAATATGTTGTACCTCCGTGACCTCCACTATCCTTCATTCCATGATCTCCGGTAACAGCTAATAAAGTACGGGAATTCCTATAGACTTTCGATTCAAAAATGTTATTCATAACATCATCCATTTCTTTCAATTTTGGTGAAATAAGTGAACTGAAGGGACCGTGCGTATGACCAATATGATCCAGCCCTACAACAAATAAATTTATGACAAAATAAATACTAGTTAATCTATAAAATCACTGGTTATTCTACAAAATTACCAGTTATTCTATAAACTGATCGGTTATTCTATAAAATGAGAGGTTATTCTATCAAATGACTAATTATTTTGTAAAATCACTAGTTATTTAATGAAATCACTAATTATACATTAAATAAATTAAATTGGAGACTAACCTAAATAATGTAAAACCATTATATTCCAGTTATTCTATAAAATGATCGGCTATTCTATAAAATGGGAGGTTATTCTATCAAATGACTAGTAATTTTGTAAAATCACTAGTTATTTAATGAAATCACTAATTATACATTAAATAAATTGAAATTGGACACTAACCTAAATAATGTAAAACCATTATATCCCAGTCAGTATTGGATAACTCTTTATCAAGGTTTCTGGTAACGTTATAATCAACCTCCGTGTAATCGTTAACATAAAAAGAAGACGTTCCTTCGCTCCTCAAGAACAAATCGGGGAAAATTTTCAACCAAGTGTCATCGCCGTAGAAAACAATGTTTTTCCCATTTTCTGCAGCTCTATGCAAGAAGCTGCCTGTCACAGAATCAACTTTAACTAAATTGAGAACGACGTCGATAAACTGCGGAATGCTTCCGGTGGTAAGTGCTTTTATTCGAGGCAATGTAACAGTCGGAGATTCAACTTTTACGAGAGCCGAACAACCGTTCCTTTCGTTGATGTCGGATAAGTGTGGCATCCGTTCAGGTGTTACAAAATCGTGCCTCAGTGCGTCTATAACTATTAGAATTAATCGATCAACAGGGGGATGTTCCTCGGTGTTGTTAAAAATGTTATCTTGAATTACAGTTTTCGAAGAGTCCAAATTTGTAATGGAGAAAAAGGAATATAGGTAGAGTAACACCGATAATACTGCTAGGGCGTAATACGTAATCATTTTCAGTCAATTTTCTTCTTTATAGCACTTATTTTATTAGTAGACAATATAATTTTGAGGTTAGAAAAATAAAGATTGAGGTTAGAAAACATACATCAGCTGTCAACATAAACAAATAATATTAAATTTTTGAGGATAAAATTCATTGAATATCAGTCAATATGCAAAGCAAATACGAATGGTAATTGTAGAGGTAGAAATTGTAACCGTATTTTTAATTTTACCTCCACAATTTTTTAGGAAGGTGAACACAAACAATAATAGGAAGACTAAAGCATTCCTAAAATCTTTCCCCATAGAAGACCATCCTTTGAAAGCACCTACTGTAAATAAACTTATAAATACGATCTTTTCTATTCATCAAAAACCTCTTTGTAGGTAACAGAACGAATACCTCGTAGAATATTGGGTTCACAGCCGAGTACAGGACGTACAACTCCTGTATCAGCACCTTTGACCATGGTTGACCTTAGCGCTGCTTTAGAAGGAATAGACCCGTTGACTAAGTTTGCTATTGAAGAAATGGATCCACTAACGCAAATAGCGACTGAAATGGTAATTTATTTGGTCACTTGAATATCTGTTTTTCAAAGCTTTCTCATTCAGGCATCTAAAGACATTCACCCAAAAACTACCAAGCATTTGAGAGAGAAGGGAAAAAGTATGGACATGGAGCCGTGGAGTTCAAGAAAGAGCGCCATATTAGCTAAGTTCACAACATCTGAAAAGTTAACAATAGTTACCAGCTTTTTATCCGATGGAGATAAAGGTATCATTGAAATTTAAACTTATCCTATAAAATTTTCCGGTGATTCTATAAAATGACTAGTTATTTTGTAAAGTAACTAGTAATTCTATAAATTACTAGTTATTTTGTAAAGTAACTAGTGATTCTATAAAATGACGAGTTATTTTTTAAATAAAATGATTTATTGAAAGAATTTGAAATGTTGTTACAGTTGTGGTTAAAGCACAAAGTAATGCGGTAGATAAAGTGCAACATCGTTTGGAACAGTTGGATTACTTTGAGGAAGGTTCTCAGCATAAACTGGACCTCTCCCAGGCTGAATACGTTGGTCGTATTGAACAATTGAATCGTGAATTAGTTTCTGCGTGGAATTCAGAACAAAGGGTCAAAGCTTTGAAAATTGCGATTCAGTGTGCAAAGTTGTTATCCGACACTGATGTGTTACGTTTTTATCCGAGCAAGTTTGTTCTTGTTACTGATATTCTGGATATATTCGGACATTTGGTCTATGAACGTTTGAGAACCAAGTCTGATTATTATAAGTGAGTGTGAAAAAGTTATTTTTTAAAGTTGCTTATTGTAATTGGTATTTTATTTTTTTTTCAGGCCGGGTACAAAAACGCCGACCGCTTTACCTGAAGATTTTACTCCCGATATGGTTCCTGAAAGCGCAAAGGAGACTTGCCGTAATTGGTTTTATAAAATTGCATCAATAAGGGAATTGGTGCCGAGAATTTATGTAGAAATGGCTATTCTAAACTCCTATAGTTTTCTCACTTCAAGGTAATTCAAAATATATTAAAAATGGATTAGAGAAAACAAAAAATAATTTAGAAATGTATGTTGTTGTGCATTTAAACTTAACTAGTATCTTTTAAATATTGTACTGACTTATGAGGTACTATACTGAGACTTCAAGATTTAACCAACCCATTTATGAATTACTCGACTTAAAAAGAAACAACATGTTGTGCCTCACATTAAACATCTTCTGTCATGTCATCTGTAAAAATTTTTTAAGGTGTACTTTTCTATATTCTGAACTCTGTAGTGATTTGTATTCGTATGATGATTGCTTATATAATAAAATATGACAATATCTACCTGAAGATGGCTAATTAGCCAAAACATGTTGTAGAAGATAATTGAAAAAAAACATACAAGAAAGAACAGAAAACCTTTGGTTCATTTTGTTTAATTCAAAACTGAGACGTTTTTACTATGCTGATTTTACCTGTAAAAACCTTTAAGAATTCTTCTGACTATACTTTGCCAAACAAAATGCTATGACTTTCAAGATTAATAAACTAATGTATCTGAGACTAACAACTGTATTGAAATACATACATATATTCAACGCCAGAAAGAACCACCGACTTAAAATCTGACAAATTTTGATTTCTGATAACTGTTGTACCTATTGGTCGATTTTTATGATCCTTTCAACAAACTATAAACAAATTCTTCGCATTTCTTTCTAGCTAATACAATTTTTAAAATAATTGTTGTAGAAATATGTTGATCTGTGTAACCATGATTTATTGTGAGTTAAGTGAGTAACAACTATTAAGAAAAGTTTCAGTTAAAACACTGTAAACTTCTTAAAACTATCATATCAAAATGAAACAAAGATCAAAATGAAACAAATGCTAACAAATTAGTAATTAATTTATTTTCAAAATTGAGTAGACAAAAACGTGTCGGTTATACAGATAAAATGACATATAGGCATAATTATTTAAAAAATTGTATTAACTAGAAATAATTTGGAACAATTTGTCTATAAATGGGTAAAAGAATCATCAAAGTTCAGCAAAGATTACAAACATGATTGGAGATTTTGATTAAATATTACTTATATTACATAAAATTAACTCAACAATTTTTTTTTGTAGTGAATTTTCAGCAGCCCTATTACGATTGACTCGTATGATCCGTGGAATTGGCAATCCACTAGTGGCCCTATATGCTAGATGTTATCTATGTAGAGTTGGCATATCTCTTGGTAAAAGTGGAGGAGACAATAAATATTTGGTTGAGAATTTCTACGATTTTCTAGACAACTACAGCCAAGTAAGTAGCACAAAAGATCATTTAATACTATTTGTCCTATCTTTATATCTTATCTTTTTACTTAGTTATTTTGCGCTCGCATAACAAGAGAAATAAACTCTCAACACATGAATTATTCTACATACTTGACGTTATACACACCCGGCCTAGATTTCATCTTACAAGCGTTAGCTTGCGGAGCGTCCGATAATCTTCTTGCGCAACTAATAAAAAAATGCGAGAAATACTCCAATAGGTAAGAACTAAATAATCCCAATAATAAATAATTCCATTATATTACAAATCCATTACAAATAATGTTATAAATTTTAGTGCCCTTCTTTTGAACAGTATAATGGCTGCTTTCAAGCCTATTTATATCGCGCAGCGTTCTCTGCAATTGCTCGATCTCATAACTAAAAATTCCGACGATAACTTCCCACCGCACATGCTGCTTCGGACGTTGGGGCTCTGTATTTCAATTTGTCCGCCGCCGATCGAGCACCGCAGGCAAATTCTGAGTGTTGTCTGGAAGTTTCTGACAAATATCACGGTACCGGAAAATTATATTACCTGCGTGGAGGCGTGGATTGAATATGTTGCGCTGTATTGTTCTGTAAGTATTTATTTAATTATACAAGGGGTGATGGTGCATAGTTTAAGTGCAATAATGCATTTCCTTTAAGTAAAAAAAAACTGTATAAGATGTACACAAGTTTAGTTCGCCCGATTGCCGCCAGAGGGCAAATTGGTATGTATTCATGTTCAAGTTGAGGCACTTGAACAAATGGCTGATTGTGAAATTGATGATGATTTAAAAATAGTGAGATTATGTTGAAATACCAATGTCACCGCCCATATGACTACTAGCGACACCTGGGTTGACATTATCTACAAAGAATTCTGTACAATTTGTTACTGGAAACAATTTTTTTTTTCAGTCAATATTAATTTTAGATATTCTATTTTTAAAATTTCAAATCTTGTGCTAGTATTGAAATGTCGTTCTTTATTCCTGCTTATTCCACCATTCTTTTTCAATTCCATCTTTGTTCTTCTCCCTTGTACTTCCCCCTCCTTTGTTGTCATGCTTATTCCAGAAACATTTTTTGTCTTATCTAGACCAATCTAGACTCTAAGTCTAAAGTATTATTATTTCAGAAAGAGTGTCTACTTTATTCTTCTCCCTTGTACTTTCCCCTCCTTTGTTGTCATGCTTATTCCAGAAACATTTTTTGTCTTATCTAGACCAATCTAGACTCTAAGTCTAAAGTATTATTATTTCAGAAAGAGTGTCTACTTTATTCTTCTCCCTTGTACTTTCCCCTCCTTTGTTGTCATGCTTATTCCAGAAACATTTTTTGTCTTATCTAGACCAATCTAAACTCTAGAGTATTATTATTTCAGAAAAAGTGTCTACTATTCACTTATATTAATAATTGCATAGATCCTATTCTTACTAGAATCTTTTTCTTTTAGCATAAAGAGCTCAATCAAATATTAGAAGATATAATCAATCATGTATATCCGAACAGAGCGTATGAGACTTTATACACTCAGTTAAAACTTATAGTAGAGAAAATAATAACCCACATACAAGATTTTGAAATGTTATTATCCATGGTTAGTAACACTAAATATTATTTAGTATATCCAAAACAAAAAATAAAAATCGTATTTTCAGGAAAACTTCTTACCATTCTTAGACTTATTCCAACAAGAAAACGTTAAAGTCGAAGTTTGCAAATTGATATTATCGTCTTGTGCTGGTAGTCATTATACAAGCGATCCTGTAATCACAAATGCCCTGATGTACACATGTTCCTGTCTGCACGATTCCGTAAACGCTTTGACCGTGGACGACGAGGTACGACAAATTGGAGAACTGTTATGCGGAGTTATTAGGAAGATAAATTACGGTCGTGACTTTGAGCAACAGTTGAGTTTCTACGTAGAAGCCAGAGGGGCATTTTCCAATATCGATTTGGTCTTGGCAGAATTAGTTCAAGTAATTTTATTTTTTATTTAATTTTGTTGCTTTTATTACTCTTCTTATTTATTTTTTTTTAGTGTGTGAATACTTTGGCTGTGAATCGACACAAAGAAGTCAGCGGTAATCACACGAGAAAAACGGGGGCTTTTGTTAGGGCTTGTGCCGCTTATTGTTTTATCACTGTGCCGTCAATTCGTTCTGTGAGAACGAGGTTAGATTTATATTTAATTTCTGGACAGGTGGCGCTTTTTAACCATTGCTTAGGACAAGGTAATTTAATTGGTTATAAAAATATGCTGCTTAACCTCTGTCTGAGAACAAAAATAAAGAAATGTAAATTTAGCTAAAAGAAGGCTCTTATTTTGTAAAGTTACTAGTGATTCTATAAAATGACTAGTTGTTTTATAAAGTAACTAGTGTTTCTACAAAACGACTAGTCATTGTGCGAAACTACTGGTCATTCCTTAAAATTGCTACTTATTTTCTAAAGTAACTAGTGATTCTATAAAATGACTAGTTATTATAGTTGTTTAACCATTACTTAGAACAAAGCAACTTAAATTTATCAGTACCAAGTGAAAAATAAGGAATGTAAATTTTATGCAAAATTATTAATATTCTTTTATTTCAGCGGATGCATGTTTTAAAGCTGCATTATCCATTATACCTGAATTAATAAAGACCGGTGAAAAATCGCGAAACAATGAGATTTACTTGAGCTCGTACATAAAGAAATTTATGTCGGTACTGCTGGTGGTTCCCGACAGCCCAGATAAGGGTGTGTTAAGCTTAACGAGAGCGTTACTGAATACCATGCAAAGTTATGAGTGGGACAATCAGAATGGTATCTTATGTCACCTCTATATGCATATCTTGGACTTACTTAGCACCATGGCTCAAGAATATTACCCGTATCATGTTGATAAAGGTAAGTTATCCCTTCATTTTGATAGAAATGAAAAAAGCAAATATTTTTCTTTCTTTTCTTGGTTTTTATCTTCTTTTTTTCTTCTACATTTCATCTTTGCCTCTCTTTCTTGTTCCTCAGCCATGGTTTTCATTTGCCTTAACTTCTTTTGACATCCTTTTTCTCTATTCTTTTTTTTTTTTTAATACAACCTCTGTTTTAGTTGAATCAAACGATACTTTATATGGGTCAGACCAGAAATTTATTGGCGAAATAGATAGAATGTGCTCGGTTGTACTGAATCAAATACTGAACGAACTAAAAGAGATGGGTCCGTCAAGAAAACAGGCTGCTTTGGTGTTGGAATTGATGGTCAACGTTGTTGTAAATGGTGATTTAACGGACACGAAAATGCTGAGTTTAATATCGAACTTGTACAACTTATTAATGAAGTATGAAGCAAAGGACCGGCAATATATAGTAAGTATCACCACTTCAAAATTAAGAAATAAAACTTGTGGTAGTAATTGGCAAGTTTGATTTTATTTATTTTTGTGGAGATGTTTTAGATTTATATTTTTATTGTTTCAGATTCGTTGTATGCGTTACTTGAATGCAAGAAATTCTGAAAATAATCCAGTTATTACACAACTAACAAACAAGATGAAAATGTTGGTATCCTAGTTCAACAATATTATAATTTTAAGTATATTTTAATATATTCCTATTATTTTATTAGAGTAATGTGATATATATGTATCAAGTTTGTATTAACTTTTATTCCATTTCAATCAAATTAAGTCCCATTTGATCCTGTTTTTCTATTCATTCTATAAGTTTTTATTTATTCAATGTTAAAAATGTATTTTCTCTTAGGCTATTTTGATAAAAGTTGGAATTCTTCAGATATATTAATGAAAGACAATAGGTTTCTAGTACCTTGGTTTTAAATATCACATTTAGAATGTTTATGTGATCTAATAAGTTGACGGTGCGTCAGCACTGGTAACATTCATCAACAAACTAGTATAATGACATGTGGTATACAAGTTCAAACTAAATTTACAACAATTATTTAAGGAAATGTTACTCGATACAACCAGTACTTTTTTTTTGTTATGGAATGCAATGGAACGGCGTTCCCCCACCTTTTTCGATATATGTATTTTAACTAACCTGTTCAGTAGATATAAACTAAAGTATGACTACATTCAAATATAGGGGCCACAATATGCGCATTTTAAAGAATTTACCCAAACCTTTATGTTAACCAAATAATGAGTAGACAACAATGTACTAATTTTGCAACTAGTCACCGAAGAATCATACTTTCTAATCTGCAGTGCTATATTGAATTTTATTGTACCTCATAGTGAAGAACAGTTCCATGTCAAATAAACTTGTAATATTGTATTTCGTAAATAAATATCATAAATACAAAGGCTTATCAAAGGAAATGCAAGAAAAACAACACACATTAGAAAAGTATAATGTTTATTTTATAATTTCTTTTATAATAAACATTTAAACACAGTCAATTAAACCATGCGATCACAGTTTAATGGCAAAAATAAAACAATTAACTCTCACAACTTGAAAACACAAAACAAACCTAAATCTGTCAACATATAAAATATGCGATTTTTATATACTATATTGTAAACAGTAAACTAAAAACAAAACCAATGAACTGCGCACGCGCATCATTGGATGTTTCTAATAATAGTTGATCGGATTATCACGCCAAACGTGCATCGCAGATGCAGTACACAAGAAATATTTTCCGCGTAAAATAATCGTAAACAAACGAAAAAACAAAAAATAACTAATAAAAAAAAGATACGAATTCTTCGAAACGCCTTATTGTTAAGGACAGAGAAACTATCAGTCTTTCGGTAACATTACTGCTGGTGGAATGTGTCCTTATTAGTTCACTTTCTTTTTTACCACTCCTCCTCTTCATCGACGGGATTCTTCGTCTGACCTCCGCCTCCTCCAAATCCCCCGCGGACATCTTCACCGCCGAAATCGTCCGTCTTATAAATACTATGCCCAGATCCGGCTCTCTCTAACCAATCTGGAATTGGTTGGTCCGCTTGCTTGAGTATCTTGACTAACCCTTTGGTCAATCCACCATCATTCCCTTCATCGTAGAAACTTGTCGCTTTTCCACGATTTCCTGCAAACAAAAAATTTCAAATAAGGCTATATTCATTGCCAAAAAGATCTCCAATATTTTTTGTATCTTTTGATGACTCTTTCACCAAATTAGAGAAAAATTCTTCAAAATTCTTTGTAGCTCATAAAGTTTTTAAAATAATTATTCTAACAAAAAAAATTATATTAGCAAGAAAGAGAATTTGGTTATTTTTGCCAACAATTTTTCTATTTTTGTAAAAATAATAAGTTTTTTAATTTACTGCATTATTATTCTTTACACATTAGTAAAACCACTAGATATTACTAAAAACACAAAGAGCCAGCGATTAACTATAAAAGTATAATAAACAAAATAACAAGAAATTAAAATACAAAGAAAACTCACCGACGCGTCCAGTACGTCCAATGCGATGGACGTACTCCTCGATATCCTTAGGCAGGTCGAAGTTGATGACGTGCTTGACGTTTTTAATGTCGAGTCCACGCGCCGCCACTCCCGTGGCGACCAAAATATCGCGCGCTCCTGTCTGGAATTCCCTGAGAGCGACTTCCCGCTCGCGTTGCAGACGATCGCCGTGAATGCTGGTCGTGTTCTGGCTGTTCTCGCTGAGGAACGTCGCCAGGAAGTCGGCGTTACGTTTCGTCTCGACGAAGATCAACGTCTTCTCGGTGCCCTCCTCCCGCAGGATCTCAAGAAGCTTCTCACGCTTCTTGAACCTATCCACTTGATAGAAGACTTGCTCGACGTCGGAACAAGCACCGCCCACGATACCGACGGCGACAAAGATGTAATTGTTCAGGAACTTTCCCGCCAACAGTTGGATCTCGTCCGGGAACGTCGCCGAGAACATTAGTGTGTTCCTCTCATCCTAGCATCAAAATTTATCAAGTTAATAAAAGAAAAAGTTAAATAAACATGACATATATGTATGTTGTATTTTATTGTTCTTTTTTGTATATACTCTAAAATAACAGTATAGATGTTTCAAACTAAGAAGAGCACAATTGTATATGCAACCAAATATACGGGGGTCAATTTATAACCCATAAGCTGGGTATGATTGGTTGCATATGTCACGGTGCTCTTAGTTCAAAACTACTCTACAGTAACTAAATTATAAGACAGCAAGTCACAATCGGTCCCACTGTTGTAATTATCCTGTTTTACATGTAAAATAATGCTGTAAGATTACATTCTCAGATGTAAAAATAGTAGCTATACTCACATTAGACGGCATAGTACTATGATTCATGACCTCTTCGACGGCAGGTAGAAAGCCCATATCGAGCATTCTATCGGCTTCGTCCAAAACTACAAACTTGGTGGACGAGAAATTTACCAATCCTTTGCCGACAAAGTCGTTGAGACGACCGGGAGTCGCCACAAGTATGTGGCATCCCTTGAGCAGGGCCCCCTTTTGATAGTTGACAGAGGTGCCCCCGTAAACGATGGCTATCCTCAAGACGGAGCCGTGAGCAAACTTTCTGGCCTGCTCGAAAATTTGAATGCTGAGCTCGCGCGTCGGTGAGACGATTACAGCGCTCGGCTCGGCATATTCGCCGTTCGGTGCCGGCAAATCTGATTGCATCGCTAGAAGAGTGTGTATTATGGGTAGAAGGAAAGCGGCCTGAAACATAAAGAGAAGAACAAACAGGTTAGAGTTAGTAGATTTTTAATGTGGTTAAAGTTACCGTCTTGCCGGATCCTGTCTGCGCGCAAGCCATTAGATCACGCGAATTCATGACGATCGGGATGGAGTGCTTCTGAATTGGAGTCGGTTTTGAGTAGCCCGACTTTTTCACGTTATCCATGATCAGTTGCCTCAGTTGAGATTCATCGAATGTCTTTATTGGTGGGGGAATGTTTTCCCCATTTGTCTATGAAGGAAGAAACATGTTTTAAGAAATTTATCACTCACTTCTCGGAAGATATTTTTTCTTTTGTTAGAACAGTTACAAATTAGGCATAGCCCCTGCCCAACTCTCCAACTACATTGTTTTATTAAATTAAATACCAACCAATTAAACGTATTCATATTCATATATTTAAATCACTTTGTACAAAGTTATGTCATAAATTACAATACAATATAAGTATATGCTCCTTTGAGTTGGTGAATTGCTACGCATGCCTGGGTATGGTAGATGTGAAGTCACTTGTATGTCCATAAGATAATAATAATAATACTATATTATTAGATTATAACATAAGGCACCTCTCGATACTAATAACTTAAATATACTGTAACATATCCGTGTGTTTTCCTGCAAGGAATTTATTATGACACAAACCGAAGGCGCCCGATCGGTATAAACCCTTATAACGCCTAAACCGGTCATCCCATTGTTCTGTAAATTTGTACACATTTAAAATGACTGCAGGATGAGATGGTGTCAGTTTGGTCAAAATCGGATGAATCGCTAAGAAAACACATGTAACTTTTGTAGCAAAACAATCCAGTTCATCCCTCTCTAATTTAAAATGCGCATACCAAATTTCAGCCTGATCCATTATTGCGTT
This sequence comes from Aphodius granarius, assembly GCA_963971325.1. Lineage (NCBI taxonomy): Eukaryota > Metazoa > Arthropoda > Insecta > Coleoptera > Scarabaeidae > Aphodius > Aphodius granarius. Next base: position 31,191,993 of record OZ020222.1, on the reverse strand, counting down.
TGAGTGCTATCGTGTTCACGGACATACATACACACATACATTTTCCAGAAATCATTGCAATGGATTCAGGGGACCTCAAAACGCGTATTTCCGCGGAAATCTCGAATTTTTTTTCCGGTGATTACAATACTTTCCTTCTAGGGTACTAGTCGAAAAGTAGAAAGGTTTTACTGTGCATATTTTTTGCTGAATCTGAAGATCAAAGATAAGAAGAAGGTTGATGTAACAAACCACTTTTCATATTAAATTGCTGCCCAATAACGTACAGATCACATTACGCCTTAGGGCAGTAATTTAATATGTAAGTATGGCGGTTTACAGTAGTTCAAATTGCAATTGTAGCAGGAATGAATCCTAAACTTATGATAGCTTAAATATGATTATTTTCTTTATTAAAAATTCTCAAATCTAAAAAAAAAAAAAAAATGATTAGTTGTATATCAAATGACACAAGAAAAGCCTATTCCAAAGTCCTATTCATAATTTAATTTAATAGTAATCTGAATTTTTACAACACGGTTTCTAATGCAGGTTTTTAAAACATATTTCTAAGTTGCTTTATAGACGTTTTGTTTTGTCCTATTTATAACATCTTTTCTGGTCATTTTCCGTAATTTCAGTGCCACCATTGCATCCCTCTGATCTCCCTGTGTTTTCACATCAGTTCTAGTCATTTTCTCATAGTCCTATTGCTACTGTGTCATCTTTTTAACATCTATGTATTATTTATTTATTTAATTATTCGTCGACTTATTTTATTAATTCTCAGTGTGGCCTCTTATTATTATTTAATATCCAAACCCTAAAGGTAACATTCTAAGTTGTTTGCAATGAATAGTGTTAAACTTGAATGGCTAATTTACACTTGTTACAATATATGCACCAATTCCAACTTGTACATATTTTATAATAACTGGGGTTTCAACTGCATTCATTGTTGTGTTAGTTCATTCATTAGTTGCCGACAGTAGTCTTAATTTTATATTTACAACCCAAGCATCAATTATAACATTAAAGCAAATACAAATAAAAACCTTGCATTAATTATAACATTACAGCAAATAGAAATAAAAACCTTTTAACACATATTAACCCAAGTTTCCATTCACTCAATTCAATTCTGATAATTTTTGCTAATTCCTTGATTCCACTGTAAAATATCAAGAAAAGATAGACTATCAGTAATCAGTAACAAATTCTACAGAAAAAAAAACCTTCACAATCCTATAATCTTTAATTCTGAAAAGATTCTGCACATTAAGTGTCTTTGACTAATTTTAGGCATACATTTTCAGTATGACCAAATACAATAAATAAATAAAATAAATTTTTTTGTTTCTACAGATTGCCTGGATTATTATTAGATTTGTACCACTAATTCCCAATATCTTCTAAATGAACTTAAATCTCACCAATATACACCTAATAAATGGCAAAAATAATTAAATAACAAAACAAAAACTTACCTTTATCTCAATGTTATCATATTTGGTGAAATTGATTCCGGTCGTGTTGCCCGAGTGGAACATCTCGTCCTCGTCCATGGTGGGGTCGGGAGGGATGTAGATCTCGCGCTTCTTCTCCTCCTGACCGTCGCCGCCATCGCCGTCCCCGTGGCCGCCGCCTCTGCCGCCACCGCGGCCGCGTCCGCCGCCGCGACCTCCCCTGCTCGGCCTATCAAAATTGTCGCCGTCACCATCTTCACCATCACTTCGGTTCCCATTGAAGCCCCCACGGCCGCCACCGCGACCCCTGCCTCGGCCGCGCCCCCTTCCACGGCCCCTATCGTTAAAACGACCGCCACCGCCACCAAATTCATTGTTGTCACCTTGAAAAACATTTTTTATATTATTATTAGTACAGTACAACTTTGATAGATCGGACACTCTCTAGTACGGACACTCCAGTAATCCGAACGCTCTTGTCAACCGGACATTTTAGAAATTTTACCTCCCTAGTTCGGACACAAAATATAATTTGCAGTTAAAACCAGGTAGAAAATACCAAAGTATTGTTTAACATTAACGTCTTACTGTGAAGCAACCGGATCACATAAATTGCCACTTAATATTAGCAATAGCGGCAAATCTAGATGCTTTTAAATGCAGAATGAGCTCAATACCAGTTGTGTACAAGGCGTCTGATAAAGGACGGATGAGTAGAACATTGCTTACTGAATGTTTCGAAAAATATTTTAAGCCTGAGGTTACGACATTTTTAACAGGGGTTAACAGGCCCCAAAAAGCTCTAATGTCCATGCTGCCAACGCGTTTTCTTTGGGCATCAGGTGGTCTGCAGAAAACAATTTTCCAATGGAAATCCTGCTTCTCAAAAGGCCCAGAGAAAAATTTACTAATGTAGCTGTATCCAAAATATAAACAAAGATTGATATATTTTTAAAAAATAACTGAAATCTTTTGCTTATTTTATCCATTTATGTTCAGAATTTAGTTTTTAATTTTATGTTTTGGTTATATGTGACCTCGGATGCGAAAAGGGACCTATCGTGCGAAAATAACGTGCAGCATAACGGTACATATCGGAACAGACCTTACGCGCGAAAATATTGTGCAAGATAACGTTACGACAGGTCCCTTTTTGCGTCCGGGCTCACATATATTCAAATATTCCCAGTTGTTTTCATCTTCATCATAAAAAATGACCCTTTCCAACAAAAGAAAAAAACCTCCAGTGATCCGGATACCTCAATAGTCCGGACATGGTCAGGAACGATATATGTCTGGATTAGCGAAGTTATACTGTATTTGCTAAGTACAGTAGCTTAAAAATTCAAATATTTTTATTAACAGTTCCTTTTCAGCAAATGTATACATAGAAATTATTGCTTATGATTTTGATCATCAATAACTTTTGCATCAATATATTGGCACAGGGGTGTTATATTGATACGTGTTTTTTTTTAAGCTACAGTGTTTTAACTGAATCTTTGTAAATTTATCTTTCATCTTCCATAACTTCGGCATTTTTTGACCAATGTTTTAAACTCAAATTAATTAGCTATGTATTGGCATTGATTTAATTTTGATATGTTAATTTTCAAAGAAGACACAGTGTTTTAATTGAAACTTAAAATTAACGTTTCTCTTAATTTGGATATTTTACTTACGACAAATTGTTTATGTTTTTATTTTCAAAATGATACAAAGAAGATTGTCAGAACATGCTGTGGTAATTATGAAAAATAATATAACTTCTTATACCGTAAGAAAAAGGTCTTTATCAGTTGATTGTTTTTTACATTATATTAAGGTCCTTACAAATTTAAAGGCAGTGCTGTTTGATTTATAGCAATATGCGCAAATTTAGAAGAATTAAGTGAAAGTTAAATGTGTAAAGGTTAAACAGAGATCTTATTCGAAAATCAACATAACAAAATAAATCAAAAGAATTTGCATTGCTAATTAATTTGGCTTTAACTATGCAGGCAAAAATTTGATTAAGGTTATTCATTGTTCCACAACTATGTATTTCAAACTTAGACCACAAAAACATCACTTTCACACTTCTAATGAGTTGTAGAAATAATTATTTTAAACATTTTATTGGCTAAGAAGAATTTTGTTTACGATTTGCTGAAAGAATAATCTAAATCCAGCCAAAATTACCAAAGTTACTGGAGATCTAAATATGATAAATTTTCATGTTCCGACATGTAGTACCCTATAATGCATTAGCACTTAGAAAGGAGTGGTGGGCGGGAAAATCAAAGCCAGTTTTACAAAGAAGTAATATCAAGTGTCAGTTTAAAACTCGGGCCATGTCAAGTGCATAACCTTTAAATTGACAATACCACTTCTTCTGTAATAGTCCAGGCATATATTCTGTCACTACAGGCAAAAAATGACTTATGAAGAGTCAGCTTTTCCTGCATATAGGTAGCTGGTGTAAACTTGAGGCCACATTTAACCAATTATACATATAATACATTTTTTTTCCTTTTAACGCGAACGAACTATAGAGGAAAGTTTTGCAATCAACAACAAAATATCTGGGGTGGCCCTCCCCTACTTTCCGACTAAATCGTTGGCACTATGAAGTGCCTAAACATTTTTGGAATTATTTAATTTAGTAAAGCCAGAGCCATCTCTGGACGCTACCTAACGTCAGTTTCAGTGACAGAATTACATTTGTTATACTGACATTTAATGTCATGTAATGTCAGTGGCACTGACGTTTGTCAAAATCTGACAATTTGTAATACAACCACGAAGGCTGTGGATTCTGTCAAACTATTTGCAAATTTGTATACATATTTAAAGTCACTGGATGGTGAGCTGATATCAGTTTGGCCTAAATCGGATAAATCCCTTAGAAGATGCTTGTAACATTTGCCACTTCCGGTTGTCCGATTGTCACCAAAAACAATCCAGTTCGTCCCCCGGTAATTCTAAATATGTATACCACATTTCAGCTCGATCCGTTGTTCCGTTTGGACACTATCGTGTTCACAGACATACATACATACACATATACGTACTCTCATTCATTTTCCAGAAATCATTGCAATCGATTCAGGGGACCCCAAAACGAGTATTTCCGCTGAAATCGCGATTTTTTTTCCGTCGATTACAATACTTTCCTTCTAGAGTACTAGTCGGAAAGTAAAAATTGGGTATACCAAAAATTGTGAAATCAGCGAAAGATTTTAAAGGCTCCCTGGATCCACTGAGATGATTTCTAGAAAATGTTTTTGTGTATGGGTGTGTCTGTGAACATGATAGCGCCTAAATGGAGATCCAGCTAAAAATTGTTTTATGTATATTATTTGAAATTTCATTATATAAATATAAAAACTAACTAGTTTTTTAGATTACCCAAATAATCTGTCATTGCTATTTAACATTGAGTTATCATTACAACATATCTAATCATATCCTATGTCTTACCCCATCAAATTAACAAGTAACAGTAAGATAAGAAGTACACAGCTACAGAAGGAGATGCAAGAAACTCTAAATTTGAGACACCTTTTGGAATGTTAAGACTCTCAAGGCTCTCAGCCAGGTTCTCAAGTGCTGTGCTACATACAAACAATCCTTACCTATTCAAAGAAGTGACCTGTTTAAATTATCACATGGATTTTGATTTATTTCCTACTGAGTTTATTTCCTCATTCTACATACAATGTAAAGAAAAATAACTGATGGGACTAATTAATGTAATAAATTATAGTGTTCATCATGTGTGATAAATATATAACTCATAATTATGTTATCAGACTTATCATCTTATTCCCAAGGTCTTTTAGATCAAACTAAAATCGTCTTTGACTACAAAAATATTGTTTTTGAAAGCACAAAACATGGTTTTATAATAATTTTATGCTTAGGTACTCCCTTAAGATGATCAAGAATATAGTAAACACAACCATATTAAAATTCATTCTTAAAAGCAAAAAAAAAAGTATAACTGATGACATAATAAAAAATATTGTTACGAGTGAAAATAGAAAATATTATCGGAATTATATGTTCGACAACATCTTTTACCAGCGCAATTTGTTCAAATATACATGGTAGCAATGATTCCAGGTAATAAAAATTAAGATCGTCAAACAGGGCCCCCGTGATACATATCGTGATAAAAGAAATTACAAACTCTTACTGTTGCTAGGTCCATCGTCCCAATCATTGCCTCCACCAGGGGTTGTCATATCTACGTTGCTAGAGAAACCTCTTCCGCAAGAGAATGATTTCCCGGAATCAGTGGCCCCATAACCCTAAACACAAAACGAATACATAAATACAATAATTACAAACATGTTTTCAAAATTAACATACATTGCGCGCAGTTGTTGCAGATTCATCCCAGTCTTCGTCCATTGCGCTAAGAAAAAAAACAGGTTAAATAAAAAATCGAAGCCCTCGAAACGAGTTGCAAGAAAATTTCGGCGTTTCAACAAGCACAACCTTGAAATTCGCCAAAGACAATAACTTACGTTGTTTACTGAAGAACGAAACTTAAAATGCCTCGTAGACTTGAGGCGTCCTGGATGAAAAATTATGGACACTGGGTGAATTCAGCACAATACGAGCCGTTGGGAACCTGTTCGGGAACCTGAACCGGCAGTTGTAGAAATGCAAGTGCAACAATCTGGCGCGAATTGTTCGGCTCTTTTTTTGTATCATGTATTTTGCATGCGCGCACATTCAGGAAATCGTTTGCGATTGGTGCATTTCGAATGGCCGCATGGCGTTCGCTTGGCGGGTGTTTTGAAATCGTCATTATATAGCGCGTTTGTTTATGATGAGCACGAGGCTGTGTTTATGTGTACTTATTACGTGATAATTTTTTATCAAAAGCTTGTATACAATCGCATGTCACTTTTGCAAGTATAAACTTGTACAAATGCTTACAAATCGGATCAAACTGATTATTTGGAGTTTTATGTACTCAAAAGATTAACATGAAATTAGTTGCTATTGACGTTGCCAAGCTTTTTTCTTTCAAATTTTTAATTTAGAGCAAAGATTTGAAAATGATATAAAAAATGCGCTGTAGTATAATCTGCAAAATATGTGTACAATTTTATTCTAACCGAATACATACTTAGTTTATTGCTTATTAAAAATACTCAGCAGGAAAAGTTATGAGCAAGAAAAATATTATAGTTAGATAGATATAGATGTTTCAAACTAAGAAGAGCACAGTTGTATATGCAACCAAATATACATAGGCAATTTATAAACCATATACTGGGTATGATTGGTTGCATATACACTGTGCTCTTCTTAGTTTGAAACTACTCTACTAAAATATTTTCTTTTAATGTTGTTGTGTATAATTCAAAAGGAATGCTGTCTGTGGGCCAACTTGTGATCATATTCTGAAACTTTTTTCGTTCCTAGATCCAAACATTTATAATTTTGGGCCTCACAAATCAAATAATGCTTAATTTGTATAAAAAAGTAAATGATGCAATGAAAATCAATTAGAAAATTCATGTTTGACCATTATAAAATCATTTCGGATCTCTCGTCATAATGAATTATTTCAAAACTGCTATCATAATCTTTAATAATCTGGTTACAATTTTATTATGTAAACAAATTGCATAATAATAAGTATCTAATAAAAATCATCAATTCTCCAACAATCAATAAATAATCAATAAATTACTATTTTTGCTAAATAATTTTACACTCAAAGTTTTATAAATACGGATCGAAATGCACCGCTATCAGAAACCAGCCAGCTGTCATTTGTCTGGTCACGTGACATCCCCTGTCTGAAAAGGCGGCGACACTGTGGCGCTGTGTTGAGATTAAAAAGAAAAAAAAATACAAGAATCGTTTAGCGTTAAGTTTACATACGACACATACGTATCGCGTATGTAACATTTTACAGTGATGTCGCCTATTCCAACAGAACTACGCTCAGGTTTTGCTTAACAAGCCAAACCTAAGCACAACACATCAAACCAGAATAATTGATTAATAATATCACAATAAATAATAGGTAAATACAATTTTAACAATCTTCTAAACTGTTTCTCTTTTTGCTGACATTCAAACTATGCCGACTTGATTAAAAATAACAACTGGACATAAACATTGTGTTAAATCAATAAAGCTTGCAGCATGTCTAGTACTTCTCTATATGATTTTATTATCTAATTGTTTTTGCGTTTTTTAGAGATGCAACAGTGACAATGTTTGTACACAGAATGTTTATACTGTGTTTTTTGCTGAGTGTGTACGGTGTTTTGGCTGATAATACTACATTGGATCCGGTTAGTGCTGCCAAACAGACTGGTCTTCGGGTTTGTGCACAAAGCGGAAACTGGAAAGAGAGTGACGATGAATTGGACCTTATGAATTCAACTTCTAATTTGTCCGGGATAGATATCTGCAAAGAGACCGCCCTTTATTGCTATGCTTTTTGGAACGAGCATCCGGAAAATGGAACACAAGTTGTAATGGGACAAGGTATGTACCCATCATTGTTGATTCTGTGTCTTTAGGTTAATGCTTTACTAAGAAATACTAATTATAAAAGTGATCAACTGCTCAGTGAAGACTTAATATTGTCTGAATAATCAAGCATATTATGTGATTCTTTTATTGGATACATTATTTTCCAAAATAATTAACCTTTTTGTCAGACACAGTCTTAAATTGTGTTTGAAGAAACTTTTATAAGATTTTCTAAAGGTAGATAATAAGATAAAATAACTGTGATAACAATAATTAGGTTTCCTGTTATAAAACTGTATGTATATAAATAGTAAACCCAACTTTCCAACTAAATTATTGACAAGTGTCTAAACACTTTTACTGTTATTTAAGTTCTTGAAGCCACAGCCACACTGAATCCCAACCTAGCATCAGTCATAGAATAACACACTGGCATGTGATCTCAGTGACACTGACATTTGTCAAAATTAGACAATTTGTAATACAGTATAACTTCGCTAATCCGGACATATATCGTTCCTGACCATGTCCGGACTATTGAGGTATCCGGATCACTGGAGGTTTTTTTCTTTTGTTGGGAAGGGTCATTTTTTATGATGAAGATGAAAACAACTGGGAATTTTTGAATATATGTGAGCCCGGACGCAAAAAGGGACCTGTCGTAACGTTATCTTGCACAATATTTTCGCACGTAAGGTCTCTTCTGATATGTACCGTTATGCTGCACGTTATTTTCGCACGATAGGTCCCTTTTCGCATCCGAGGTCACATATAACCAAAACATAAAATTAAAAACTAAATTCTGAACATAAATGGATAAAATAAGCAAAAGATTTCAGCTATTTTTTAAAAATGTGTCAATCTTTGTTTATATTCTTTTGGATACAGCTACATTAGTAAATTTTTCTCTGGGCATTTTGAGAAGCAGGATTTCCATGGGAAAATTGTTTTCTGCAGACCACCTGATGCCCAAAGAAAACGCGTTGGCAGCATCGACATTAGAGCTTTTTGGGGCCTGTTAACCCCTGTTAAAAATGTCTTAACCTCAGGCTTAAAATATTTTTCGAAACATTCAGTAAGCAATGTTCTACTCATCCGTCCTTTATCAGACACCTTGTACACAACTGGTATTGAGCTCATTCTGCATTTAAAAGCTTCTAGATTTGCCGCTATTGCTAATATTAAGTGGCAATTTATGTGATCCTGTTGCTTTACAGTAAGACATTAATGTTAAACAATACTTTGGTATTTTCTACCTAGTTTTAACTGCAAATTATATTTTGTGTCCGAACTAGGGAGGTAAAATTTCTAAAATGTCCGGTTGACAAGAGCGTTCGGATTACTGGAGTGTCCGTACTAGAGAGTGTCCGATCTATCGAAGTTGTACTGTACAACGACAAAGGCTGTGGATTCTGTCAAACTGCTTCTATAAACATCTATAGCGCATAAATTGCTCATCCCTATTTTCTGTAAATTAGTATACATATTTAAAGTCACTGCAGGATGGACAGGTATCAATTTGGTCAAAATCAGATAAATCCCTAAGAAAACACGTTTAACATTTGCCATTTCTTACATACATACATATGTACATCTGGAAAACTTTTTTTTCTGTCGATTACAATACTTTCCTTCTAGGGTATTAGTCGGAAGGTAAAAATTGCTAGCAGAAAGATATATCACCCTGTGAACAAAATTGCAGTGTAAAATCTTCTCAGTCAAGTGCTGTTTTGATCTAAACCAGATGTAATTTTTCTGAATTGCAGTCACATTCATTTCAGGCCAATATATAAACACAAGACCAGTTAAAACATTGCTTAAGAACCCCACTTAAGGATGTCAAGTGGTAACAAGTGTGTCACATATTGCCTTACATTAAGTACCAGTCCACATTCCGAGAAATCTTATACATACTAGATCTTTAGAGAAGATTGTATTCACAATTTAAAGTTAATTCTTCAATTAAATTCATTAATTCATTAACTAAAAAAAATAATTAATTATATTTTAGGTTGTTGGGGTGCGTCTGGTACAGGTCACGGTTGCGACCGAAATGAATGCATTTCGGACCGTAAGCCGCCTAAGGCAATGGAAAAATCTAGATTTTGCTGTTGCTCAGGTGACATGTGCAACATCAACTTTACAAATACTTATACACCTAGCAACGACCTGCCGCAAGAAGAACCGCACGTGGATATCAAGAAGTCAACGGTACCCCTCATCTGGCTACTGCTGTTGACGTGCTTAATTTCACTATGTATGGGAGGTATGGCAGTCTGTTATTGGAAGATGAACAGACCAAACAAAGAGGACGTCGAGAAGGGACCAAATTTACTACCGGAGCCACCACAGTACAGATTAGATGAGCTGAAACTTATTAAGTGTATCGGTAAGTTGTTTGACGGTACTTACATCTCGATTATAACATGTTTTATGAGTAATAGTCACAATAACAGTTTACTTCAAAATAGTGTTGGAACATCAATGCAAAATATTGATCTTTTATTTTTATAATAAAACTTCTGCTTATTTTAATTTAGTTGTGGTTTCCTTTGTTTGTTTTATTTTTTAATTGTAAATACAGTAGATAATATAGAAAGAGGGGGTGTCATATATATTTTATAACAATTATTATATTATTCCAAAGATATCAAAAATTATTGTTGATCAAACTTTATTGATCAATTTATTTTCACTCGACAATTTTACATTCTTATAGGCCAGGGCCGGTACGGTAGCGTTTGGAGAGGTATAGCCGAAGACCAAGAGGTCGCCGTAAAAGTCTTCCCTGCCCATCACAAGACCTACTTCATCAACGAACACGAGATCTACAAGGAGGCCTCGAGTCACCCCTCACTGCTCAAATGTTACGGGGGCGGCGAACGCGTCAACCCCTGTGGTTCCTCCGACTACCTCTTGATTCTCAGCGTGGAGAAGGAATGCCTTCAAGAGTACCTAAAACACAACACCTTGGATATGGTGACAATGTGCAGAATGAGCCTTACCATCGCAAAAGGACTAGCGCACTTGCATTCGGACGTCGGGAAAATGTGCATCGCCCATCGAGACCTCAATACCAGGAATATCCTGGTTAGGCAAGATCTCTCCTGTTGCATATGTGATTTAGGCTTGGCTGTCATGCCAAAACAAGCCGAAAATAGGGCTTTAAGCGAAGCTGGTACTTTAAGGTATGTGATTTTGTTGGTCTGTTATATGTGGCAGAATTTATACATTATTTTTCATTACATTCAGATTGTCGATAAATGGCACAATTTTATTTTAACTTTTTCCCTGTACATGAGTTACTCTGGTGAAATAAACATTATTATTATTATTATTGTAAGCAGATAAAATTCCATTAGGATCCATAATTTTGCCAGTCTCATACGAGTTGAAATTTGTTAAAAATAAACTCTCTGATCTTGTTTTTACAGGTATATGGCTCCTGAAGTTCTTGAACACGCCGTGAACTTACGCGACTGCGAGAGCGCCCTAAAACAGATTGACGTGTACGCCTTAGGACTGGTACTGTGGGAGTTGGGCACGAGGTGTAGAGACATGCAAAATGCGGAACCGGCATCTTATGCTCCGCCGTTCCTGAAGGAAGCTGGAGATAATCCGACTTTGGAGCAGATGCAGACTTTAGTCAGCAAACGTAAAGCTAGACCTTTGTGGCCCGTATCGTGGAAGGATACGGCAGCTGCAAGACTCCTCTGCGAAACCGCAGAAGACTGCTGGGATCAGGTCAGAAATTTTTTTAGAATTTATTGATAAATTAACGTCGAGGGTCTTTTCTTAAGCACCAAAAATCTCCGTGAGATATGGAAAGTAAACGATATTTGCTCCCAAGTCAATATATTATCACCAACACATTATTATCAATTAAAAATAATGTAGAAAATAAGATTTTATAGGAGGATGATATAGGACTTTTGATATGTTGTTCAGGACACTTCATAGAAGGTCTGTACCAGTTTTCAGATTTACTTCGGGTCAAAACCTAATATGCCTGGCCTATAATAATATAATATATAAATATAAATAAATTATATTTGATAATTAAAACAGTGATAACAGATAACTTGTGACTGATACTTGATTTGAATATTTTAACTAAATGTAGTTGTTTCAAAGTAAGAAGTGTGTGGTGAAGTTGGATTGTGTTAGGATGCACAGTAGGCCATTTTATCAGTCATGGGCGTAGATTGATTGGGAGATTTAAAGGAATTTATAAAATGTATTTTGTGATAGAAATTGAATAGAGCAGATTTGTATGTCCATAGTAATTCATCATTGAAAAGGAAATTATTGAAAAATTGTGCTTGCTAAGCTCATGCTTGTAAATAATAATAAAATTAATGAAGCCTCAAACATATCCCAGCATGTGTGGTGCGTGGTTATATTTACATTGTTAGAGAAATTCTAAAATCTAACTTAATTCACCCAAAACTTAATAAAAAAAAAAAAATCAGTTCATCTGCAATTCTCTTGTTAGCAGAACATGAAATTTAACACTTTGAAATAGTTTAAGCTTTCAAATATAGAAAGTAAACAACCTTTTTGTTTTTATTTCCGTTGTAAAAGACCTTTGGAACGAGACACATATGGAACGCCTCATTTGGAATTATTCAAGGTCAAATGACGTTTCTCAAATGAGAGTTCTTAGTTTGAAACAATTCTACTGTACTAAAAATGTCAAAAGCTGTAATCAGTTTAATGTAGTAATCAAAAATGACTGTGCTATATATAACAACTATGTACTGAAGTAATTTAATATATGTGTCAGGATGTACTGTTTCACAAGTGGCACATTTTTTAACCACCGTACCGCACTGGCAAAACACTTAATGAAACATCTTATACCGTATTTACTTGTTCTTTTCTCCACTAAATTCTCATTCAATGCTAATATATTGAAACTGATATTATCAACAAATTTTAAAACCTAAACCTTGATATTATTTACGCATTATGCAAAAATCATTTTTTAATTAAAGTTAAAAACATTCCAGGATGCAGAAGCCCGACTGACATCCCTCTGTGTCGAAGAACGTCTGCTGGAATTGCCGACGCTACGCGGTAGAGTTCTCCATCCGATGCATCCACCTGTCAGCCCTACACCCCTGATAAACAACAACCACATTCACGATCACAACATAAACGCTTCCGTAGGCACCGTAGAAACCCTCCTCTCTGCGTCGGAAGAAAACTACAAGAACTCGAACCAACTCGCCGTATGCGTAACGCCTATACAGCCGTACCAAGGCCGCAATCCGTGCCTTGAACGTAACCTCTTAACCGGATCCTCCGACAGTCTGAGAATCGACAAATCTTCAAAACACTGCGCAAGCTACGAGTCGCAGAATTTAATAACAAACGATTATCTAAACTATCAGGTTAACCACAGGGCTACGCCGATTCCATACCTCCAGAACGCGGTACACGCGATCGGCAACGATAAACGATACAGTAACGCCAACATAATCCCAAAATCAAAGTTTAAATGGTCTAATCTCAAACGATTGTTCCGCAATAAACGCGATCGTAATTTCTCTATGCGGAAAGACACGCAAGTCAAAATTTTGAATAGTTTTGGGCAGAACGGCGTGACGACTTCTCTCTTAACCGAGAAAGAGATAAAACGGCCTTCAACATTGCCGTTGAACGTCGACAAGGACTCGAAGAACGGAAAATGCAATCTCGCCGGCGTAAGCCAAGTTTTACGTCGGAAAGACAGTTTGAGTAGGCAGAGGTCTTTGGAGCAGTTTGCGGAGGTTTTCACTTCGACGAGCGATCTCTCCCGGCTGAAAGATCCCGCTCAACGGGTGAAAACCCCAGGGGATGTCCCGCCGTCAGTACGCAGGACTAGAGGTAAGGCGGCGAAGGAATCGTCAGCACGGTTCTCGCTCTATGATGATAGGATGATGGCGCAATGGGGCAGCGCCCCTGATTTGGAGCCCCCCTTGGAACCGCTAAGGCCCCCGCAGTTGAACGATCTGCAGGATAGGGATAGCGTTAGTAGTTTTTAAGGTAGAATGTAAAGGATAGTATTGTATGTTCAATAAAAAAACCTCTAGTGTGCCATGATTTAGGAATTGACATAGAAAACGTAAGACATGACCTCAACGTTTTGTGTGTGTTATTTCTAGTCAACAAAAACAACAAAACTGCTTAACTCTAACCTCTAAAACATGCGGAATGACATCAAGCAAAAAGTTAAGTGGCCTACCCACAATATTTTCCAAGGCACACTAGAGGTTTTTTTTTTATTGAACACACGTGACTTACAATTTATGACTTGTCATGGGTGTCATTAGGATATGTTTGGGTTGTTCTTGTGTGCCATCTGTTGGAACATGTTTGTTACTACTCTGCTGCAATCTTTAAAATTGAAAGTTGAATATCTGGAGTGGTCTTCCGCAGTCCGAATCAATTAATTCTTGATTTCCAGGAGAAAGCTGCGTTAAAAATGACATTTTTGACCACCTTTGGATGCATTACATGTGCATTTGCATTTAAATTCATTTGTATCATAAAATGCAACATTAGAATTGTTCAAGCAGTGAAAAAACTAGTTTGAAATTTATTTTACAGAGTAAGCCAGCGATATATTAATGGCAACTATATTATAAATACCAATGACAGATTATTTGTGTCATCTAAAAAACTAATGACAAACTAGTTTGTGACAGCTGCTCGAACAAAGCTATTATTCATCACGTATGGTGTTTGTGATAGATGATGTCAATCCAAATGTGGCTAGTAGTCAGTCAGACGGTGACGTTGGTATAGCGACATAACCTCACTCCTTTTAAAGTGGAGTTGATATATAGTAAAAACCAGGAGTGCTGCAATATTTGCAATAGTGAAAACCAGGAGTGCTGCAAATGATGCTTAAAAGGTTATAAAACAAAAACAAACATAACAGCAGAAATCGGTAAGTCATTTGCAGAACTCCTGGTTTTTAACAACATCTTGCGGGATTTTTTGTGCATTTAATTTACACCCTGTGCCACAGACGTTGTCTGTGCTCTGTGCTGTGATATACCAACATTTTACAAAACGCTTTATAACTGTTGTATACCGGATGTAATTCGGTAACAGACAAATCCGCATACAGCACATACACCAAGGTCGCAAAATTTCTTTTTCAGATTGTTATATATTCATTTTTGATAATTTATATCTAATGATAAATAGATTATTAAAAAACCACTAGAAAGTCTGACTAGTTCACAATAAGCTTTTCAACTTGCAATCAGTTGCTCAACTGCCTCAACTTGAAGATGAACACCAATTTGACCTCTGGCGGCAGTCAACCAAACTAAATTTGTGTAACTAAATTTCTATAGGCATAGGTGTTGAATCATCATATCCAATAAACTCCATTGAATTTCTAGAGACAGCACTAAAATACCTCTTTCTTATGGTTTTTTTTTCTTTCAAACATGTTCTAGCAAATGCCATGAATGTCTTCATTTCTGTTCCCACTTTCTATTATAAATACTAATAAGTAGATTGCGGATTTTTAAACATTTATTTTTGGAAAATAAGCACTAAAAAGTAGAAAGAAGTACAAAAACTATAATAAGCACGGAAACAAAGGAGAAACTGCGCAAAACAGCAAGTTGTACACATGTTAAGAACATTGTATTTCCACAACATTGTGGAATTCTTATTTATAAAAACAATTTACAGTTAAATGTTGCTCCAATTCTTTAAACTATTTAATTGGATAATATCTTTATAAATTGTAATGAATCTCAAAGTCAACTAAAGAAGAAACTTCAAAACATTGCTTCTGAAGACAATTGAATGCAATTTTACTTAGCATAGGGTGACCGTAGTTACCCTATGCTAACTATGCTAAGAACATAGTTCTATGATGAAACTTGTTCCATTTTTGTTTTGACTAAAAAAAACACATTCCAGAATTTGATTACAATAAAACGGTCCAAACAAAATGCTTATAATCCGCACTCTACTAATAATTTTGACCCAGTCCGAGTGTTAACAAAAAAACAAGTTCCCTTAATTGACCGAAACACAAAATGCCTTATATCTGACATTGTAAATATGTATCTTTTTTTCTATATTACCGATAGGAGTGTTTGTGCATATTTGTAAGAGTAAGTTCTTCTACAAGTGTAAGGTAAGCTGTAGTACGAAATTATATTAAATGAGATGTGTTAGTTCACAAATTGGCAGCAAAAAGTGACGATTTGTGTATTATAAACTACTGGCACTGCGGTATATATTAACTATAAATAACGAAATTCTTTGATTCTGTGATTATTTAAGAATGTTTGATTAAATTTTGTTTTTTTTGGCTGTGTTTGAAGTTCAGGATCATTCCTATAACCTTATTTGTGAAACATTATTTTGTGAGTGAGCATTTGACTGATATATTTAGTTTTGTTATTTTTATTGATTTAGGTGTGCATCTATAAAAAAAAAATTATACAAAAAGATCAGTTTTTATTTTATTTTTATATATTATACTACGTACCATAAGCTATGTATTTTATAACTAAACAAATAAGTGAGTGTAAATAAATTATAATATGAAACAAGTTTTGATTAATTCTTATCTGTGTATGATTGAAAGTTATCAATTTCTTTAGCGGTAACGTTTGGAAAAACTTCATCCAACGCTTCCATTAAATCAGCCAACTTTGCGTCAACTTTCTGAATAGAGTTAGGCGGCAAATTTTGGATATTCTCTAGGAATATAGAGTCCATATCTCGAAAACCGTCGTATGTCGATGCAGGTCTGTACAAACCGTTCGGCAAACGGGTCCATACTTTTGTCGTTTGTAGCCTTTCGATTGGTTTTAGTAATGCTTGTTTTACTAGACGTTCAATATCAGAACCGGAAAAATTGTCCGTTCTCTCCGCTATCTCAGGCCAAATCCGTTTATTGTCTTCCAATGAGGTGTTTTTTGTGTACATTTCTAACAGTTGAAGTCGTTCATTATAATTTGGTAACGGTACGTAAAGTTGCCTTTCAAAACGACGTTTGAATGCTGTATCCAGTTCCCACGGGCAGTTTGTAGCACATATCAAAAATCCGTTCTTGCATTTTGTAAATTCTGTCATTTGACACATGATTTCTGTTTTTAATCTACAAGGAATAAACAATGTATTTGATCACTTATGTCATCAAAATTATAATAATTTTGCTACCTCAAAAAACGTTTAAATTTGCAGTTTTTGATGAAAAATAAAAACAAATCTGGAAATGTTTTCCTACACAGACTTATATTTACCTTCGAGTATGGTCCGCTTCATCACTGGTTCTTTTACGACATAGGCCATCAATTTCATCAATAAATAACACTGTTGCTGTGGTACTCGATTTGACAAAATTGAATAAGTTTCTAATAATCCTAATAAATAAGAAACAAAATAATACATATTAGTATAGAAAACATACACTATGAATAATCAAGATAACAAAGTACTTTTTATTAGCAAGAAACAATAAAACGCCCTTTATCCAAGACATTTTCGGAGATGTTTACACTAGTTACCACTGCAATAACTTTTGTGAAATGTGACAATTCTTTCAACAAGATTTAAAGAAGATTGTCAGAATTAACACGAGCATTGGTAGAGTAGTTTTAAACTAAGTAGAGCACAGTGACATATACAACCACTTATACCCAGTGTATGGTTATTATAATTATTTTTTTTATTGAAAACTTACTTTTCTGATTCACCGACATATCGTGAACAAATATAGCTGCTGCTAACTGACAGAAGAACAGCATTGGCTTCAGCTGCTGCAGCCGTAGCCAATTTTGTCTTCCCAGTTCCCGGTGGGCCATAAAATAAAACACAATTTGACAAGTGAAAGCCGTCATACAATTGGGGTTGGGTAATTGGTATAATGATCATGTTAATAAGGGCAGTTTTCACTTTGTCTAGCCCGGCAATTTTTGAAAATCCCTTTCCAGTTACATCAAGTTGACAATTTTTTATTATCTCTAAAATGTTGTCAGGTTTGTGCTCCTTTGATGTTGATTGCTGCTTAGCTTTCTTTGTATGTATGCCTTTTTCTAACAGATATACTTGTTCATTTAATTGAATTTTTAAGGTTTGCAGTGTGTCCTAAAAAGGAAATATAAATTATGACAAATATATTTATTATGTAATCTGTTCAATATACAGTAACAGAGAAATTTCCAGAATTATTTGTATGCAACAGCCCTTCTATAGTACTTATACATTCCTTTATTTGCTGCACTAGCTCTTCAGGAGGGGTAGACTTCTTCCAAAGAGCTGCTTCTATGTCTTTATAACTACAAAAACATATTATTATTATTAAGTAAAATAAAATAAATTAGTACCGCCCTTTTACAGCATGTTTACTATCCAACACACAATCTTAGTTTGAAAAATAAATAATGTGCTCTAAGCTAGGAATGACCGAGGAGCTGACATATTTGATATTGCATTCAAATCAAATTTTGACGTTTTTTTTCTTATTGTTTTATGTTTTTTTTTGCACATGGTGTATAAATGAAATTTATGTTTCTTTAAAATATATAGAAGGCCGGTGGCCGGGGTACTCATTTTTGCAAAAGATCGAATCTGTCAAAGACTTAATTTTGTTGTCAATATTTTTTCTAGAGTCAACAGGCAACACTAATCATTATTGTCGCCTATACCAAGTGTAACGACTAGGAATTCGCCAATTTGAATAAAAAATTGATTTGAACATGCTTATACTGATGGGTATACAGTATACTAATTTTTCGTAAATAAATGTGATTTTGGAATGCAAATCTAGAACCACATGCCATAAAATGTTTTAAGAGTGTATTTTTAAAGTGATATAACAATAAAATAGGTTTCAAATAATTAAATTCATCTAGATTTTCATTTGGCTTAACACTACTGCAAGTCGAAAGATTCAAATTTGTACAGGTATTTTTAAATGAGTTTTTTTAGATGTTACCTATTATACATAGTCCGAAGGTCTTCGGTTAGTTTCGTGGTACTAGTCACATTATCCATTGTCACATAAACATCAAAATTTGCACTAACAATACAACAGTTACAACTGGTTGCAACCAGTTGCAACAAAACCGAACAATACTTTCAAAACAAAATTTTTGACATATTAGATGACTGCGAGGTGCTGCCATCTGTCGACCGGCACATTCCGGCATAACCACCTCGGTAAAGTTAGGTCATGACTTTACCCGCTGTCAGATTTCGTCGGGCTGTCAATTTTTCGGCATTTCAAAATCTAACATGTCTGCCGTGTTTTTGACGTGTGGCCACCAATACACAGCATTTTGATTTATCCGTTAACTGGGTCACACCCCGCACTCAATTAGGCGTGAAATTTATTTATGTACATTTCGTTTTCGTGCAGACGCGAGTGCAGCTGTTGTTCACAGGTAAGCACTTTTGATTTGATCGCTTAACCCCATTTACGCACATGAATCATGTTTTTCCAGCTATGTGTTATAAAAAAAGCAACATGCCGCACATTGCACTCTATCGTTTTAAGCATGATTCGGTTCTTTGTCGCTTTTGTATGTACATACATATTTAGTTGGATATGCACGCAGCTACGCTTGTTGTTTTTACAGCCTGAATATAACCTATATCGTAAATTGTTTGTTGTAAAATCACAGGTGTTGCAAGTGTAAAAGTTAAATGTTTTTTTTTGTTCTCTTCAGTGGTTTTCCAATCTTATCTTTAACACATGACCGGCTTGTTTAAAATACTCAAGATATTTTTTTGCAATTTGACTCTTGTCATGATCGTTTATTAGCGCTTTATATTGTCTTGAAATGAGATGAGACTATCCTTGCAAATTTGCAGTTTGTGACCCCGACAGAATTGTTCTACCTTGACTTAACAATTGTGATGTTATTAATGCGTCATGACGATTTAAATACAGGTTTGTCTATGACGGCCTTCCTGTACGCTTAGAGAGGCTCCTACATTGATATTTGCTATGCACTCGGTGGCAGTACATACTTGAAGTTGTGCATTTATTTGCTGTGTTCAGAGAAGGATAACGTTCATTTCAGTTTTTAAGTACTTACCGTGTGTGCAGAGTATTTTAGCTCGCGAATTTGGTTAACATCAATTTAAACCGTTTAATATAATAAAGGTCATTAAAGTCTCATGTTAAATAGGTACAGGTCACGTCCATGTCACGTCTAGTTCAATAAATATTTATCTACAATACTGGTAGTGTTACTGGTAAAGCTATATGAATTCTTTGTTGATGCTCGGTTTAGATGTTACTTTTTTATGAATTATTACACATTTTGACAAAATTTGAAGTTAAATGTGCAAGAATTATGCCTGTCTCTTCTTCGACAATTAACGTATAGAAATGGTCCAGAGGATAATTACATTCGCTCCACAGGGCAAACAAGACGAAAATATCACGATTACACAAATCAAAAGAGTTTTGTAATAATTGTTTTAATAATTATATTATCTAGGAAGAATTTCGAAGAATTTGTCTATAATTTCCCCAAAGAATCATCAAAAACCCACAAAAAATTACAAAAATTATTTTTTTTATTAAAATCTTACCATCGATTTCATCAATAAATAACACTATTGCTGTGGTACTCGATTTGACAAAATTGAATAAGTTTCTAATAATCCTAATAAATAAGAAACAAAATAATACATATTAGTATAGAAAACATACACTATGAATAATCAAGATAACAAAGTACTTTTTATTAGCAAGAAACAATAAAACGCCCTTTATCCAAGACATTTTCGGAGATGTTTACACTAGTTACCACTGCAATAACTTTTGTGAAATGTGACAATTCTTTCAACAAGATTTAAAGAAGATTGTCAGAATTAACACGAGCATTGGTAGAGTAGTTTTAAACTAAGTAGAGCACAGTGACATATACAACCACTTATACCCAGTGTATTGTTATTATAATTATTTTTTTTTATTGAAAACTTACTTTTCTGATTCACCGACATATCGTGAACAAATATAGCTGCTGCTAACTGACAGAAGAACAGCATTGGCTTCAGCTGCTGCAGCCGTAGCCAATTTTGTCTTCCCAGTTCCCGGTGGGCCATAAAATAAAACACAATTTGACAAGTGAAAGCCGTCATACAATTGGGGTTGGGTAATTGGTATAATGATCATGTTAATTAGGGCAGTTTTCACTTTGTCTAGCCCGGCAATTTTTGAAAATCCCTTTCCAGTTACATCAAGTTGACAATTTTTTATTATCTCTGAAATGTTGTCAGGTTTGTGCTCCTTTGATGTGGATTGCTGTTTAGGTTTCTTTGTATGTATAGCTTTTTCTAAGAGATATACTTGCTCATTTAATTGAATTTTTAATGTTTGCAGTGTGTCCTAAAAAGGAAATATAAATTATGACAAATATATTTACTATGTAGATCTGTTCAATATACAGTAACAAAGAAGTTTCCAGAGTTATTTGCAAGCAACAGCCTTTCTATAGTACTTATACATTCTATTATTTGCTGCACTAGCTCTTCACAAGGGGTAGACTTTCTTCAAAGAGCTGCTTCTACAGCTTTATAACTACAAAAACGTATTATTATTATTATTATTATTATTAAGTAAAATAAAATAAAAGTAGTACCGCTGTTTTGGAAATAATATTTTTTTGGTACATATATAAATAAAAACAAAACAGGGTAGTAAAATATTGTCATTATTGTCGCCTATACCTTCTGTGCCTGTACCAAGTGAATGACAAGGAATTCGTCAAGTTTATTAAAAAATAGATTTCAACATGCTTACTTATGGATGTACAGCATATGTACTAATTTTTCGTAAATAAATGTGATTTTAGAATGCAAATCTAGAATCACATGCCATAAAACGTTTTAAAAGTTTATTTAAACGTGCTATAACAATAAATTAGGTTTCAAATAATGAAGTTCAACTAGATTTTCAGGGTTACAGTGGGTGAACGTTTTTTTTTTTTTGACACCGATTGTAGACCCCAAAACAGCGATTTCAGCGGTTTTTTTATAATAGAATCCTATTTGTATTTTTAGACAATATTATCATAGCTAAATTCAAGTTTTTGTGTAGGAATTTCGGTTGCTAATATATACAGACATGAGCGAATGTATGGATACATGCTTTGAATAAGATTATTAATTCTATACACTTTTCTTATTTTTAAAAAATCGTGGGGTTATTTACAAAAAATCATAAAAACCTTATTTAATGTATGTATAATTGTATATGCTCAAATAATAATGCAACAATTACAACACCAATTGGGGATTAAAGTTTTAAATCGTAGCGATAATATTGTTGTGTACATCATCATTGAATCACAGAAGCAAGTTATGAAACGAAACATAAGGTCAGAACCCAATACAGCTTTAGTTTTATTTTATTTAAAAACGGACTTTTCAATTTACATATTATTGTTTATTTATGGAAATATTATGCATGTCATGCGCCATAAAATTGCCCAACGGTCGATAATAACGGAGCATAAACAATCATTAGTGTACACAGTCTACTTTCGTGCCGAGTAACAAAAGTGACATATTTCCCACTTTTACTTTTGGCCATCCATTGTTAATAAATTTTGGAGCGCCATCTTTTGAGTTTAAACGTCTATATACCAAACCGGGTCCTGCCCACTATCTTTCCGGACTCATATATCTGCAACCTACGGTTTTCTCAGACACGCAAGGAAACAAATACAAGACGCCTTTTGCTCGGTCTGGAAAAAGTAAAAGTTTTTTTTCCCTCTCATGTGAACAACAGTCACCATTCAGTCATTGTGTAGAGTGACGCCGTTGCGTGAGAATTTCTTTTGAATACTACTGTTATTGTTTTGTGCCGTTTCCAATAGAAGGGTCTTGTTCGGGAAATACTATTTGCAATATTTGTTATCAAGACGCGATAAAAAGTGGTTTGAACGAGCGATTATATACCATCCACTGGAATAAACATTTGTTGAAACATTTGGCTGTTCGATTGTTTAACAAAAGTAAGTGTTTTTATTTTTTAAATTTAATTTATGATTCGACTAGTATATACATAATTAAGAATAAGTGATTAATTCACTTTTGCATTTTGTACTGTATCCTTTGGCGTCAATTAACGATATTTAAAAGTAATTATGTTAAAATTGATTACGAATCAAAGTACGTAATATAAACGCAAAAAAACGATGGAAACTCCAAACTAAATATAGTTATCCGTGCTTTTATTTTTGGCATTCATTATCAACACATGCGTGTTTTTAATGAGTATGAAATCGTGATTGTTAAAAATAACTATTGTCGATTATATTACGGTTGAAGGATCAAAGTGGTTTCGTTGGTAGCAAATTTGATATGGCCGAACTGCCACATTATCGACTTTGTATACAATATTTTATGAATTTTTTTTTCGTATTTAGTCACTGATTTCATAAAGCTTTGTTTACATTTGATGACTTACACAGAAATGGAACGGTTGTATTTGTTTGACTAACAATTTAAACATTAAACGTACCTACAATCAATTTCTTATCGTTTTAAAAGACTAGAGTCTAGACCAGTGTTTCCCAACGTGGGGCGTACGCCCCACTGGGGGGCAATATGATTGTTGAGGGGGGCAATTGGAATATAGAAAAATTTTGAAAAAAAAACTACCTTAAAGTCTCTTTGTACCGTTCATACTGCAACCGTTAATCATACCGTTATTGAGGCTAATTATTAAATATCCCTACACAATTCTAAATCTGAAAAAAAACACACAATAGGGAAAAATTTAATTAAGCCATCAATATTTGTAAAAACGTTTTTAGAAAAATATGTCAAAGACGTGATAGCTATGCCCCTTAAGATACATTGTTGAGGAACATTTTGTTGAAGGTATGTTATTCTGTAAATTAGAAAGCATCACAACCTCCGGAGATATTCTTCATAAGTAAAAAAATTACTTCAATGTCTTTAATATTCCAATACAGAATATAACATCCTGTACTGCAGACTGTGCTCCTAACATGATGGACAAGAAAAGCGGCTGTTTAAAGATAAGAATCCAGAAATGCTTCTTGTGCATTGTCTAATATAGCTCCATAGGGAACACTTGGTAACCAAAAATGTCTGTACAGTTCTCAATGAAGATTAAATTCGGTTATAAAATATGTCAATTGTATCAAACCTAATGCCGAATGTGACATTTCAAGTTAATTTGTGAAGTACAAAATAATTCATACTTTTTATAACTAAATTTAATACTTCATTGAACAAATATTTTTGGCTACCAAGTTTTCCCTGTGGATTACACAATTCACAAGAAGCATTTCTGGATTTTCATCTTTAAACAGCCACTTTTCTTGCCCATCATGTTAGGAGCACGATTGGCAGCACAAGATGTTATGTTCTGTATTGGAATATTATCGACATAATTAATAACATAGTTTTTTAGCTTAGAAAAAATATCTCTGGAGGTCGTGGTGCTTTCTTATGATTTGCAGAATAACATTTCCTCAAAAAAATGTTCCTTATTAATGTACCTTACATAAGTTATCAACAAGGCCTCAGTGCCTCTCACTCTTGCTCATTTTAACCATTCTTTTTCTGACAGTGTTGTTACTAAAGGGCACAGCTATCACATCTTTGTCATCTTTTTCTAAAACCGTTTTTACAAATGTTGATATTGACAGTTTAATTAAATGTTCCCTTATTTTGTGCTTTTTCCAGATTTAGCAATGAGCACGAATATTTGATAACTAGACTCAAGGGTACGATTAACACTTGCAGTGACAATTTCAGTTTTAGAGTAAATGTTTAACTTTGTGTTGTTATAATAAAATATGGCAGATTTGTGTTGTATTAGTTTTTAAGTGAATGTTTATTTCTATTTTGTTATAATAGAATATGTAGCAAATTTTGTTTCTGCTAAAATGCTTAGTATTTATTTCAATAATCAAATAAATTATTGTTTTATGTTATTATTTTTATACCCCCAATGGCGCAAGTTTTTCATTACGTCACAGAGAGGAAATTAGTCAAAGTTTGTTGGGCAGAATGTGTACCAATGACGAAATGAGAAACGTACACCGTTCCGAGTAAGGTTCATTTCCAACTCTGTTATAGATATAAAAAAAGACAATATTAAGTGGGGCATGAGATTTTTAGACCAGCTTCGGTGGGGCATAGCTCAAAAAAGGTTGGGAAACACTGGTCTAGACAGTTATTAAATAGATTGGAAAGTTTTTAATTTTCAAAATTATTACAGATTAACTTATTCGAAAATTAAGCCCATGCCATAGTGGCGCAGCCGTAAGGTAGCGGTTATTAGTAAGGTACTAGCTCTGTGTATAAGTCAAAATTTTCGATTTTAGTTATTGGGCATTCTAGAAATATGTGGTTAAGGCTTCTCACCTGTCCACATTCGCAATATGGACATTTTAGGATACATTTTAGGTTATGTGCTATCTGTTACTGTTGTTACGAATGTCCGGCAGGGGGCGTTTCGGGTTTGACGTTACTGTGGTAATAGCAGCAAAACACGGGTCGACAAAAATCGATTTTTTGGATCGAAAATTGTTTTTAAGGCCGTTTTTTTTGCTCAAAACCCTTTGCGAAGGGTATTTAGAGAGATCTTATCGTAAGACATGAGAGCGAGCGGCTTTTATAAGGTCGGCAGGAACGGATAAAAAATGTAAATTTTTGACGTTCATCGATCCGCTTGTCGGAATTTCTAGACGTCACGCGACATTTTCTCGAGGTTCGCCTTCACCCGAAGAGGTGCAAAACGTGATTTTTTTTTCAAAATTGACGCATTTAATTTACAAAATATCGCGCAGTCCACGCGGAATTGTGTCCTTTTTTCAATTCGAGCGTCAAAAGTAATATCGAAAAGCCCAATTTTGCAGCTACTCGATCGCAAATGTCGGCGAAAATGGGCGATTCCGCTGAACGCGCCCTACACTTGAAAGTTCGTAATTAGTATAGGTAGATAGATAGACAATATTACGGTTACTGCTGTATATTTCGAGCTTTACTCTTCTAATCATGGAATCCATAAGATGTCACCTTTACTCCTTTTGTTTATGACTGTTATATGTACACTAATGACGCTCACGCTGACAGCTAACCACGTGGCCGTCGCTAGCTAAAACTAATATTTTGATCGGCCCGGCATGTCTTGCTGTGTTTAGAAAACGCATAAACGACATCGAGTGTCATGTGTTAACTTGCAGAGATACTCGCTTCCATCTCCTATATATCCATCAGGAGAGCAGCGCTCTGAAATTAGCTCCGAAAAACCGCAAGGGTGCCTAAAAATAGCCCTCTCTCTCAACTGGCAAAGGGAATTCCGAATGTCTAGTTGTGTTCTAATTCGGTTCGAGTGCTCCGCCAGCGGAATACGTGTTTTCCAGTGAGCAGAAGTTGGTGTCCATCTGATCTTTGACTTGTTTGGTCTCGTTCTTTTTGCGAGGTCCTGGATTTATATAATGGGAAAAAGGAAGAAGCTGAACCGTTTGATCAGCAGATGGATAAAGAGGTGTGTTCTCGCATGACGTGTGTTTTTCTTTTTGATCAGTTTGTTTTTCTTTTTGACGTAATTGTTTTTTTTTGTGTTGCGCTTCTCTAACCGCATTCGCTATTCGATGGACGGAGATCTCCTTCACGGTAGGCTGTGTTACTTCCTTGAACCTTGTGGACCGGTATCGCGTTCCATACTGTATAGCTAAGTACGGTTCCGAGCCGTCGAGCATGCCATTCCTCGACAGTTAAAATGGGAGAAATGGGAACGTCCGACCGAACAGCCCGCAATCCGACGCGTCGTTATTTATAAAACGGCAACGTCGTCGACGTGTCGTCGGAATTTGCTACCGGCCGGCCGTCCATCCGTGGTTTTGTTTCTTGCCGGTCAACTGATTTTATTTTGATTAAAACTGTCGGGTGCTGGATGGTCTGCTTCCTGGTTGAGAGCTCTTTGTAATTTACTCATCCGAAAGATACATTAATTGTCAGTCTTGTTAAAAAAATATGTTACCATTAAAGCTTCGTTTTCGAATTACTGACGCTGACGCCAACAGAACAGTTAAATGTTAAGCGAAAAGCAAATTTATTATATCTAAGGTTTATTCTGCAACATTTCTAACGCGCATGTCTCGAATACTGAAAACTTTTGACATTTAAATGCTTTCTTATCATAATAACCAAGCGTCAGCGCGCTGGCCAGCAGCGCGTTGAAGTTGAATTCACAATGAAGTTGCTGGTGCTGCAGCGCCAGCAACTTCTCCAAATGCTCCATAATGTAGCGTTCACAATGAAGGTATGGCTTACGAAGGTAACCGATGGTGTATATTGAAAGTCATTTGACTTTATTATCAATTACTATGTTGTGTCCTCTCCGGTCGTAGAAAGTTTGCGAGAATATTAGAACCCACGTATGAATTGCCTACCGGTGTTACAGATTTATTGTTGGGCAATGCGCGGTAAACATAATAGCAGATGGATAATATATCAAATGGGCGTAGTTGTCGGGTGACATTTCCGCTTTAGGGTGCCGTTTGCAGGTCAAATAAAATTGGAAGAAAGACCTCGCGCCGATTTGTCATTATAATAGGTCGCCCACATTACCAATGCCATTAAAAAATAACTAAATTCTTTACGATGTCAATTTGTCGACTTTAGAACTTGACTATGATATTTGATTATATTCATTGAGAATAAAAGTGATTTTATACCAGAAATAAGTGATATATGTATACAAAAGCTTTATGTTACAAGTCTTCAGAAATAAATAAAATATTTTCTAAATTTTGACATGTTCCTCGTTTTGTACACATTGGATTGCCGTTAATTATTGAGCTATCTTTTGATGCTATCTTGTCTGGCTCTTAAGTACGACACCTGTATATAGGTACAGCGTTTGGCTTTTAATTCTTGTAGACCTGTAGAGAATGATCTCTAATGCTCTTTGTACCATTCACTGTGCCACTTTTGAGTTCAATAGAGAGGTGGAATAAATGGGACTCATGGTGCAAATAGAAACAACAAGTTACTAAATATAAGCCACTAATAGTAGATGTCTTATACAAGAATTGTTTTATGGATTGTTCGATCAGAATATTGGAGTTCTACTGCAATACCAATGCAAACAACTTATTTCCAATGTATTTCGTGTGGACTCCGAAATAGCCAGCGATGAGCTTTGATTAAATTAAATTTTGTTTCCTTTGATTTCTTTAGCAATCTCGTAAAAAAGGATTGGAAAAAGATTGGAAAATTTGTATACATATTGCACCATGACGTGTATTATCGATTATCAATTTCTGTCGTAATTATGTTTTATCACGACATCTGCGTGCAAAAGCAGCCGTGTAAGTTGTTTTGCTACAACCAGCAAAACTTGGAATTGTTTCCATGATGATTATTGTTATTCTGATAGGCTTTGTGCGTGTTTTCTGGCGATATTTTGTATTATAGAGATTGATTTTTGATCATCGCACTCTGGTTTGTTATCTTTGCTGCTTTTGTAGCTCCACGCATAGCTTTTTATGCCCATTGTCAATTCGTTTTTATAAAATTGGAGGAAAAACGGAGACTCTTTTTTCGGAGTAGAAGGAAACTATTGTGCTCGATGGCAAAAATCGGGATACAGTACAGATACGCGTTTTGAGGTCCCCTGAATCCATTGCAATGATTTTTAGAAAGTGTCCGTGTTGCTGTCTGTGAACACAGACGGTACAACGGATCGCTTTGAAAGTTGATATACATGTTTAGAATTACCAGGGGATGAACTGGATTGTTTTTGATGACAATCTGACATCCGGAATAGCAAATGTTACATGCATTTTCTTTGTGATTCAACCGATTTTGACCAAACTGATATCAACTGACCATCCAGTGACTTTAAATATGTATACAAATTTGCAGATCAATGGGATGAACGGTTTAGGCGCTATAAGGGTTTCTAGAAGCAGTTTGACAGAATCCACAGCCTTCGTGGTTGTATTGCAAATTGTCAAATTTCGACAAACATCAGTGCCACTGACATTACATGACATTAAATGTAAGTATGACAAATGTAATTTTGTCACTGAAACTGACGTTAGGTAGCGTCCTCTGGATTTGCTAAATTCAATAATTGCAAAAGTGTTTAGGCACTTCATTGTGCCAACGATTTAGTCGGAAAGTAGGGTGAGGGCCACCCAGATATTTATAAATCGAAATTTTTCTTAACGTCAACTGAAATATTGATTGCAAATTTAAATTGATTAAAGAGATACCTCAATATTAATTATCTTCCTGTGTAAAATCGCCCCTGAAAGCATGCAATTTTGCATAATGTAGTGGAGACTTGACCAGCAATCAAGCGCCAGCCGAAAACTACCCTCAGAAGTTTAAAAAAATCATTAAAAGGGCAAATATTCTCAACAAAAGGAAGCATAAAAACGGGAATACATATTCTCAAGACAACCACAAAAAAGTGGCAAAAAGGTGTTTATCTGAAAATATAAAATAAGCAAAATAAAATACATAGTGCCAAATGACTTCTTTTGCCCAAATTCTTGGCGATCCTTTAATTCCTTTCAATTCCTATAAATTAGGTAAATATTTTCAAATCATATAACCTAAATTTGCAATTAAATTAGTAATAATTTCATTTAGAATCTTTTCTTTCAATAATTTATACTAATATAACCTGCATAACGTATGTATTGGGGACACAAATGCATCCTTGATGCAAACCTACACGTACACACACACATACCCTTAACGAATATCTAATATAAACGCTTTCCGTTCATAAGTTATTTACAACATCTCAATTAATAATAGATATAATCAACGATTACAATTTCCACTCACGAGAGCCTAATTGTAGGCACGTGATTCATTCGATCATGGAGATCGGCACTCCAACAACTCCTATTTCAATTTCCATTACATTCGAGATCACCTGTCTCCGCTGGCACCACCACCAGTTGACCTTTGCCACCTTGGATCTTCCACCGAGTCAGCCTGTACGGCATCTCCCATGATTAATCCCGAGTGGCCGGAAGAATTGATAGATACGCTCGCACACCCAGACGGAGTCCGTCAGTTGTTAGCCGTAGTTAGTCGCCTTCTGGCACATTGCCTTTCCTCCTTTGCTTCTAGTATAAATCCGTGAAAGTATAATATCGTCTTCGCCGAACAGCAGGTCGGTCGCTTCGATTTTTCATTCCAGTTATTCAGACCAGTCGCTTGCCGCGAGAGTGTAAGAAAAAAAGTGGAACAGTTTTGCACAATTGTTGTTCGAGAGGCGGCCGTTTTTGCGTTTTTCTTCGTCGTCTCCTTATTTGTGGTGACGATAACCTCGCGTTTTGCTGTGTCAAGTGTTTGGGTAAACTCGTCTCTGAGGCGTCTTCTTGTTGTTTGAGTGGCTGAGTGCTGTGCATTGCTGAGACCATTTGGCACTCTTTTGTTGACGGTTGTAGTTCGCGGATGCCACGTAGTCGGACGCAGGTATGCAAATTTTATTATTACGACCGTTTGTTAATTGGGGAAGTGAAATAGGTTGTTAATTGTTAACGAGTCGATCGTTGGAAATGTTGCCGATTATGTCATGTCTATACATATGTAGATGTGTATGTTGTGTTGGAATTTTGTTGTGATGATGTATGGAGAAAAATTCCTACTGCGAACTGATAAAGAATAGAACAGACTTGGTAATTTGAATGTTTTGCGAAATAGTACGTAGGATTCTACACCTTACATAGAAAAATTGTATGTAGGTTAGTATTTGAAAGTTAAATTTCTACGCATACGTGCATCTTATAATCATATTTTAATTTTATGAATATCTGTTTGCCGGCCGGCGCGTGGCGAGCTTGATTCTGTGAACCGTGAATGATAGATAATAATAACTTATAAATAGTAATACATGAAGTATACTTTTTTTTATAAAACATCCTCACTAGGTATCCATCAATAAATATCGTTTTAAAATAAAAAAATCCGTGGTGACCTCCACCCAGCTTTTCAGCTAAATTGTTGACACAAGTGTCTAAATATACTTTTACTATTATTCAATTTCGATAAGCCACAGCCACTATGGACCCTAATAGTACAAGATCCGGACCTAGATCGACCTTCCCTCATCCTTTTTTCTAATCAAATCTATTTTTTATACAATGTAATGTATAAATGAACACAATGTCCTAGGGTTGCCGCCCCATATCCTGGCAAGACCATTTTTAAATTAATATTATTTAAGGTATTTTTTTAAATAGTTCCGGTCATTCTTTTTCTTGAAAAATTTGGTACCAATCGAGAGCCAAAGACTTACAAAAAACGCCAAACTAAGATTGGTAACTGGTAAGTACGAAGGTAACTGCTATTCTGCTTCATTGTCTGTCGTAATAGTAGGCGATAGCACAGCGATAGTGTAAACGAGCGCTAGGCGCTTGTCATGTGAACGTACCCTTTTACTCAACTATTCATATTTAAAATCGCGACAACCCTAAGATATGCCAACTTTTGCAAAGGCAACCCTACACCACGATGTTCGCAACAAAGCAACCTACATTTTGGTATACAATTGATTAGGAAAAACGATGAGGGTAAATTACTAGTACCAATTTACCTTAAATAATTTGTAATTAAAAATAGCCTTGCCAGGATATGGGGCGGCAACCCTAGCACATTGTGTTCATTTATACCTTACATTGTATGAAATATAGATTTGATTAGGAAAAAGGATGAGGGAAGGTCGATCTAGATCGGGATCTTAGACTATAACATAACGTCAGTCATAGAATAGCACAATGTCATGTCATGTGAGTGGCACTGACGTTTATCAAAATCTGTTAATTTGCAACACAGCGACGAAGCCTGTAGAATCTGTCAAATTGCTTCTATAAACACTCATAGCGCCTAAACTGTTCATCCCAATGATCTATAAATTAGTATACGTATTTAAAGTAGCTGAAGGATGAACCGGTATCAGTTTGCTCAAAATCAGATGAATCCCTATTTCCATCGATTACAATACTTTCTTTTTAGGGTACTAGTCGGACAGTAAAAATCACTGAGATATTTAGAGTTTGCAATGCATTTGTTAATAATTGTTCTTTCTTATTGTATTGTGACATCATAGTTCTGTGTAGGCACTTAATAAAAAGAAGAATAATAAGAACTAGTGTTGTACCTTGTAACTAGAAATGTGATAAAAACATACTAATTAAAAAGAACTAAAAACTAAAAAAAAAAAAAAAAATTACCGTGGTCACCACAAAATTCTACAGAAATTGCAATATTAAATAGTTAATATTAAATGATGCGGAAAATACTCCATTAACCTAAAATGCAGCATTCTCTTCGGCTAATCTATAGAAATTTATAATGATATTTTCTATAAACTATATCCAAAGGTAGAGATTTTAGATAATAAAAGTCGCTAACAGGCATTTTGTTCAAAATTGAATTTAAGCACACCATCGTATAATCATTATGTATGTGTCCCAGTACATCCAGAAGCCAATAATTCTAAATATGTAATCTAAATTATTTCCAAGAATGCAATAACACCACAGATCCTAGGATATAAGAAACAAAGTAAAAAAAATCTTGGGTGACTCCCTCCCAACTTTCCAAAAAACCTGTTGTCGCAATAAAGCGTCAAACCCTTTACATTTATTAAATTTCGTGAAGCTACTCTGGGTCCCAACTTAATACCAGGCGCCACTGACGTTTATCAAAACTTGTTATTTTCCAATCATAGCGACTAACGCTACGACTACTGTTAAACTGCTAACAACAGTTGTTATTCATATTTAATGTCACTGGAGCAACGATTCA
The DNA here is from genome assembly GCA_963971325.1 of Aphodius granarius. Classification (NCBI taxonomy): domain Eukaryota; kingdom Metazoa; phylum Arthropoda; class Insecta; order Coleoptera; family Scarabaeidae; genus Aphodius; species Aphodius granarius. The sequence goes on along the minus strand of OZ020222.1, from coordinate 31,159,249 downwards.
TGCGTTTTCTTAGGGATTTAACCGATTGTTACCAAATTGCTACTAGCTCATCCTCCAGTGATTCTAAATATGTATACCAATTTCTAAAAGAATGGATGAACAGCGGATTGGCAAATTATGACCAAGCGTCAGTGGCCACTAACATTAGGTTGGAAGCCAGAGTGGCTGTGACTTAACATATTTAAGAATTACTGGTTTATGCACACCAAATACATATTTTATTTTTTCTAACATTTAAACGATGCGTCAAGCATTGCATGCACCTTGCCAAGAATTGGGGAAAATGTGCCAGTGCTTTATAACAGTACTTTATAGGATGTGTTGAACACGAATCTAAAATTTATCATCAAGTTTTTTATATAATTCTACAGTAAGCTACCCGCTTATTAGCAACAACGATAAGCACAAAAATAAAATACTTATCTGCAAAGTGTTAATAAAGAATTCTTCTCCATTTTTTTGCATGGTTGCAAAGGTATAGATGTTTCAAACTAAGAAGAGCAAAGTTGTATATGCAACCAAATATACACAGGCAATTTATAAATCATACACTGGGTATGATTGGTTGCATATACAACTGTGCTCTTCTTAGTTTGAAACTACTTTAAATCCGTTTATTTGTTTAAGATAGCAAATTTTGCTACTTGCGAAACCAAAATACAATAAGATAATCAATATTATCGTTATAATTTTTATTGTTTGAATGTTACCAGACATAATTTGTGACTTGATCACAGAGTATTGTCAAAATGGCGCTTAACTATCAACACCACGATAAGTATGCAGACCAAACAATGCAGCAGGATGTTAAATTAAAACAGTCTCATCGTTACCAGTACAAAACTAAACAACAATTAAGGTTGGGCGGATAATATAAAATTCCTCAACCGTAAAGTAAAGCTTCTATTTAAAAAATATGACATCTTTATATTGACGTTCCCATTTTCCCATGCTATTCGCCCATTCTCATGGTTGACCGAGCAATCGGCATATTTAATCAATAGCCCATAATCTGATTTAATCTTTTCCACCTATTGATAAAACTTATTTAGTGTAGCATTACAGCATAGCATTGTAGCACTTTTATTTATTCGTACAATTATTGTGGAAACTTGTAGGTATTATTATTATATTATAATATAATAGTTTCTCGTTATTTATAATTTATAATACTCGACATATTTTGAATTCCGATTCCTCTTGCTCCGCATGTTTTTTATGTTTATGATATACCATGTTCTGATTTTCTTTGGTGTTATGTGTGTTGTGATTTCTCGTCTTGTGTTTTATCGCTGTACATATTATATAGATAGCACTGCATCTGCTCAAAGCACCGTTTTTTTTTTCCTGTTTTGTTGTTAAGTGTTCCTCTGTTTCTTTTGCGTTGGCTGGCTTGAATCTGCTAAACAGATGCTGATGATGGCGCGCCTGGAGTATGCTATTATTCCAACTATTTGCCATCACTGACGTCAGTCTACTGGGCGATCCACAACATAGGTACGCGCGTTCGACTGATGAATATTACAGGAGTTATAATAGAAAAATTAAGTAGTTTTTTTAATACATACAATTAATAATTACAATCAAGACAACATACTCTAGGCATACAAATAAGATTGCTATTTGCTCACTGTGCCAGAATGAGTCTGTTTCTATATATTATATGTGATAATTATGATATGAAAAGATATGATATTATATGATAATATATTCTTTCATCATTAAATGTTTTTGTACCAAATACTCCAAAACGTTCGTACCTATGCAACGGGTCACCCAGTATAGCACGCGCGTGTAGTGTACACAGTGGAGAGCATGCCGTTTCCCGTTTCCCGTTTCAAACCATCGAACGGTATTTCCCGTCATTTGTTGAGCGACCGCTTCTATTATGCGTATTATCGCAGTGACCTACCGGACGATCGCGGTCCGGTCCTCCTCCTGGCCGTCACCAGGATACCGACATCGCCGAAACCTTTCCGAAGACCGATCTCTTTACCTGTGGACAGTCAGACTGCTCCACCAGCCGACCAATCCTCCTCCATTCACACGCACCATCATCAACGGCGCAACTCGGGCTCTTCCAGACGGGAGAGCCTGAGACGGAAGAACTCGAAGAAGGAAGTCGTCGCCAGGCAACAACAACAACAACAATACCAAGTGACGCCGAAATTCGTGGTGACGCCGTGTCTGGAGAGTGTCGTCGTGAGTTCGGCGCCGTCGACGACCGTTTTCGATCTGTCGTCGACGTCATCGGAGTGTTGTTTGTCGCTGGCGGTGTCTTCCTCGGACGGTGGCACGCCGACTCCTAGTTTTGATTTGACGACGTGCGGTGACTCTGATGGTGTTTCGTCGAGGAGGCGAGGTGAAGGGATAGGAGTGGATTCTGCGATGGATCGGTCTGTGGATTCGATAGGGACTTGTTCCCTTGACGTGGAAGCTTCCGTTGCCGAATCGTCAGGTATTAACTGATTTCTGATCGTGTGATGATTTGTTTTTGAGTTTTTTTATCTTTGTTATTGTCTGTAATTAGGGGTTTTCGTATTCTGTCGTGTGATTATGGGATTTTTTATACGCAAAAAAATAATATAGGTATTACTGGTTAATAACCAACAGGACAAAGTTACTGTATAAAAAAATATGAATGATTTATTTAAATCTGCTTTTTATAGTATGTTCAGTAAAAAGAGTCTAGTATGCTATGATTTAATGTTTTCTTACATTTATGTGAAAAACTGGTGTTAAACTGGTGTAATCTAACCTCTAAAACTTATATAATTACATAAAGCTTAAAGTTTGTATTACTTGTACTTTGAATTTGTATTATTGTGTATAGTGTATAATGTATATTTTTGGCAGTACGGCTTAATTTTGTAGATTGCTTATTATTAGCTTGCTTTGCTTAACGTGAAGCTGTTTTATATTGAAAAAAAAAAAACGGCAAAAATAGACGTCCGTACTCAGTCAATGAGTGTGGTAGGTATAGCGGAGAGTCATTAGTAGGGGTTGAATTTTTTTCAAAGACATTTGGTAATTAAATGAAGTATTTTTAAGCTTTTTCATTTCAGTTCATTTTTTTTGTCATAATCATTTATTTACAATGCAAAAATATGTAAATAAGAATGAAACATTCTCTATAAAGTAAAAACAATACTGTAATGTAGTACTGTCCCATAACAATATTCTACTTGCGAATATGTAGTTTTATCTACAATCGTAAATAATTCTATAAAATCTACCACGTAAGAAATACATACTTTGGAGAAAAATACTTTATAATACAAAAAAAATTAAATACATACCTACATTGAGTAAGAATAGAAAATGGGTTGGTTTTTGAAAGAATTTTTGATATTTCTATTGGAGTAATATTAATATAATAAATTGTAATAAATAATGTATGCGATTTAAACTTAAAAATGCATGATTTTGGTGTGTTAAGACAACAGAACTACAGTATAGCCATTATAAAGTTAACCTGAGACCTGCGCGAAATGATGATTGGTGCAATGTGGGTCTAATGCTAGATCTGTGTTTACACAATTTTCGTTAGACCTTACACATACTCTATATCAGCGCTTCTCAAACTATGGGTCGCGACCCAAATGTGGGTCGCGAGGTCTTACGCCTCGAGGCATGCCTTCGGATTTTCCGTTGCGTGTAGAGCCACCTTAATTTTCTGTGTTCAATGTAAAGTGTAAACCCGCTTATGAAACAGAAAGCGGCTAAGTACACTTTTGTCGAAGTTAAATAATTGCAGATAAATAGCCACATATTAATTAAACTAATTTAAATTTACTCTCTTTGTATTTGCTGCATCGGGAGCAATTAGCTGCGAACGGCATGAGCTCAAGTCTTCATGAAATTTTAAATGAATGTGTAACAATTGTAAATTACATCCATAAAAGTGTACTAAAAAAATTTTTTGAAAATATTATGGGAAGAAATGGGACCAGAACATCAGACATTGTTTTTGAATTCTCATATAATGATGGCTTTCCAGGGGTAAAGTATTAAAACGATTTTTCGAACTGAGAATGAAAATTGAAATATTTTTACGGAACAAAAATCAACTTTATGCGAATTTTTTCAAAATAATTTGTGTCTTGCAAAAGTACCTAGCATATTTGGCTGATATATTTTCCCACATGAATGACTAAATGATCTTTCACTTCAGGGAATGCAGATTACTCTCTTTAATTGTTATAATAAAATTGAAGCATTAATAAAAAATCAGCTTTGGATCGATACTATTAACAGAGGTTGCTATATGATGCTTCCTTCGTTTGCTGAATTAGTTGATGACATCTCAGCAACAAGTGCTCGATGTACGCATAATTATACAAAGTCATTTGAAAGAATTGAAAGCAAAACTAGTGCAGTACTTTCCATCTAAGGACGACATTTGTCAAGGCAATATGTGGGTATAAAATTCTTTTAGTGCTGAATTATCGAATAATTTAACATTCTCTGAAAAAGTGCAGTTAATTGAATTATCTACGGATAAAACTTTAGAACAAAAATTTCAAGTGCACAAAAATAATATGTCGCGATTTTGGTTAGAAATAAGGGAAGAATATCAAATATTAGGTGACAATGCATTGAAATTATTGCTTCCTTTTGAAACGACTTATTTAGCGGAAAGTGGATTTTCAACTATGGTAATAAAAACCAAATTGAGAAATCGGCTTTATCAGCTCGGCAATGCGAATTTCAATGACGAATTCGAATTCGATTATATATAATTATATTATATATAATTCGATTAACAATGATTTTGACGAATTGGTTGCTAAAAAACAGCAGCATCCATCTCACTAACAATAAGTTTATTAATACTACTACGTACTATAAGTATGTTTAAGTTCACTTTGTAATAAAGTAGTATTTTGTAATAAATAAAATTCAGTTGTATTACAATATCTAAAGGTTATAGTTATTTGGGTCGCGAGCTATTCAAACATAAAAATGTTGGGTCGCCAGTCTACAAAGTTTGAGAAACGCTGACTCTATATTATATTCCATGCGTTTCATATTTCATATTATATTCTCTATGCTTTCTTATTTAACCGTTTATTGGTAAATAAAAATGACCTAATAAAACTACCTAATTATATTACTAATTAAACAATTCCGTAGCTGAAAAAAATATTTTCGAAGTTATTTTAATATATTTTTTTAAATTTATTTAAGGTACCACACAATGATTTTCTTTATTATACTCATTAATATACGTAGCCATTGGTAAATTACTTGAAAACTAACTGTTTTTTTCTACTTTGCATTCACAATGCACACATTGTAACACTGTTTTCGGTGTTGCAATTAGCAAATTGTAACACCGTTTTTAGTAACTTTTTTCTAAGATTGGTGACATTGATATCAAATGCATGTCAAACGAAAATACACATAACCACAAAAGTAAGCACAAACTGATTTTTTAGAATCGCACAAACTGCGAAGTATGTATATTTTTATACATATTTAAACATGCGTGTTGCATCTTAGGTTTCGTACTACTAGTATATGATGGTATATAATAATTATCAATAATTACTTTTCACAGATATTTGAATTTAAGTGACAGATGACAGTGTTACCAACGGTTGCACCCATAAATACTCTAGATTGGAATTTTACCTAATATACTTCTAAATTTTTATAAAATTAATGACGCAAAGTAGAAAAAATAGTATATTACACTCGTTTTATAAGACATATTGGCGCATTCGTTCATTTGAGGCACGAGGAGCGCCAGCGACGAATTTAAGTGACAGATGACAGTGTTACCAACGGTTGCACCCATAAATACTCTAGATTGGAATTTTACCTAATATACTTCTAAATTTTTATAAAAAAATAGTAAAAAAAAAAAAAAAAAAAAAAAAAAAAAATAGTATATTACACTCGTTTTATAAGACATATTGGCGCATTCGTTCATTTGGGGCACTCGTCGCTGGCGCTCCTCGTGCCCCAAACAACTCATGCGCCAATTTGACGTCTTATAAAACTTGTATAATAATATACTATTATAGTCCATTCAAAATTTTATATGTACATATTACCTGGTAAGTAATTTTTAATTACGCGGTAATATGCTGGAAAAAAAATAATTATGATCGTCATTTTATATCCATGAATAATACACTGGTTGTTTTTAATCAGGTAATGACCTCTTTATTTCGAACTATAGTTGCAGTCCGGTTCCATACGTTTTATCAGTGTGTTCGGATTATCGAGAAATGGCAGAAGATTGACATTCTGTTCAACATTGTTGGCAATTTGTACAATTATAATTATTAATTTCCAAATACTAATTAATTAAATTAAAAAATTAAATATGGAATTTTAATGTTAATATTTGATTTAATTTGATGATGAACCGGAAGAAAAAACAGCATCATGTGTTTACAATCTTTTACGTTTCTTGCATATATGCTATGTCCAACTTTATATTACATATGTCCAGAAGTTTTAGTTCAAAGCCAGGTTTTAAACTGTTGTTCTTTTTGTGTATAATTTTAGTCAATGAACTTCTACCACTCGTTTTGTATTTGTAGAATCAATTATCAGAAAGTAGTAGACATTTCTGCATATAACGGGTTTTAACCTCACACTAAATTGAACACTTGTTAAGACAAGATGAGTTGGTATCAATTTGGTCAAAATCAGATAAATTCCTAAGAAAACGTTTATAACATTGACCAGTTCCGGTTGTTAGATTGTGTTGTACCGTTTGGACGCTATCGTGTTCACAGATATACACACACATACAAACATTTTCCAGAAATCATTACAATGGATTTAGGGGACCCTAAAACGTGCATTTCCGTTCCCAAAATTTTGTTTCCTCGATGACAATACTTTTCCTTCTAGGGTATTAGTTGGACAGTAAAACGATCTAATTGAGATAGAAAGAATTCATCTTACATTCCATACAATATATAACGCAATAGTTTGTAGGAATTTAAGCATTTTTCTTCTAAAGTTTTATTTATAAATGCACAGCATAAATACTGGTAGACATTTATTGAGAAATAAATGCGTAACTATGCATACTTCATTCATGCAGCCGTTATCGACGTGCGATAAATACAGATTGAGTCGCAGTGGTATAATAATAATAATAATGTCATGACCGACAGACTTCCGTTGCTAACTTGTTCTGTAGTCACTTTATTTTAACTGTATTATCATTGCTCAGGCATTGTAGAATGCGTACATACGATTTTTTTTAATTTTATAATATTTATTTAAATAGGCCTGATACATAGATACGACTTTAAAGTGATTCAGTAGCCTACTAATGCCCGTTTGCACCGTATTTATTAAGAACGACTTACATTTAAGAACAGCTTATCTTTATGCCTAACTTAAGTCAGCCTTGTTCGCATGTCGTTCGCATGTCAGCCTTTCCTAACTTAAGCATTACTTAAGGGTTTCTGACGTTGGCAACACTGTAAAGTTCTAGTTATATTTGGAAATACTTGGTTCTAAAATCAACAGTATTGCGTCACTTGTCAAAACTTTCAATAGGTTAATGTGGCGGCAAATTTGAATTACTTTCATAACTACAAAAATTACGGCACAAAAAAAAGAATTTATGATCAAAATGAAACCATTATTTCTAATACACAATAAAACTGTAATTTTACATTACAAACTCCTAAAATCGCTTGAGAACATGATAAATTGACACATATAGGTACCTACTGTCTTGACATTTCTTAAAACGACATTTCATGTGCAATGTGTGTCTACACCACAATCAACCAATCACAACTAAGCTTATATTTACGCTGGCTTTAAGCTGTTGATTTTCTAGGCTTAAGTTAGGTCGTTCTTAACTGTAGTTAGGTAATGGATATGTGACGGTGCAAACAAAATCGATGACATAAGTACGATCTCATACTTAAGCCTTTCTTAACACAAACGGTGCAAACGGGCATTAGTGGCCACTAGCAACACCTTAAAATACAGCTAAGGGTATGGTATGCATTTCATTTTTAGTGACCACTGAAGTACACTACTAAGGTAGTGGTGATTCGGCGTTTATGCATGTATGTTACCTGTGACATCTTTAACCGGGAAGTATGTATTGGCAATTTAAAGATTATTTTGAACTCCCTATTTATAAACCGTCGGTTTTTGTCCCTAATTTGAAGTGTGTGTGAACAATTTTTATCAGGTTGCGCCGGGCCATGCACCAACTGCTGCGGTAGTATGGGAGCTATTAAGAAGCATGCCAGTACAATGACATCACGCGCACTTTTTTTTTAGAAACCGTCGTGCGACTGTCCGTGCTCGAACGTAAACTGTAAACAAAACAAAAGTTATGGCCCTGCTGTGTTTATAATCTTCTCCGGTATTCCCTCTGATGTGTAGTTATTCGATAAACGATATACATACCAACGTAACTCGACCTAATTGCTGTCTTTTATACATAATGTCTGTCCAGGAAAGTTGCCTCGTGTTGAAAAAAAATTTCTTTTTTTTTTGAGAGTAGAAAACATTGTTCTTCATGGAACATAATGAGCGGTGATTCTAAAATCAATTTTAATTTAATTTTCAAATTATCGAAAATGCTAGGAAATAAATACATTCATATATTATTTGAAATCATATCTACTTTCTGGTCGGGTCTAAGTCACTTGTTTTTACCACAAACGCTGGATCACGGTCGATGTTTGTCGAAAATAGGACAGAGACCAGGTTTACTCACCGGGTATATTATTGTAAAACCAGTTATAAAGATGAGTAAATGAAACACTTGCAGAATCCTTCAAGCTGCAAAATTGTTGCGTTGGTGTGGCCCCACCATAAGATAATTTATATGTACATATTTGGAAATGTTGCACATATTGCGCGGAAGGTTTCCCAAAAGTAACAACACCCACTCCCTAGTTGTAATATAATATATGTATGTACTAAATATATCTGTGGATTAATATTTTGCGTGCTCACATGCAAGATAAAAAAACATAACAATTCCATTGGCTTCATTATTTGGGTTGTGATTACCGGGGAGAAGTTAGCAATAAAAGTTAGCAACAAAAAAAAATTTCAACCGATTTGAATGAACTATACCTCATTAGAAAGCCCATAACGTACTGAATAATTGGATGGTAGTTATGGCAACTGGATCAAATCATAATTACTACCTAAAAAATGCAAAAGAATGTCATTATTTTCCCAAATTTCGCCATTTTACAAGTCTCATATCTCCGTTAATACTGAACAAATCTTAAAGTATATAACAGCAAAAGAAAGCAAAGTTTGTGCGTTATGGACTTTCTAAAAAGGTATAGTTCATTCAGATCAGTTGAAATTTATTTTTGTTGCTAACTTTTATTGCTGGTTTTGGGCCTGTACCGTATACTGTATATAGGAACGAGTAATGTCTAACGTTCGTTAGTTGTTTTCTAGCATTAATTAGGGTAATATCTCGTTGCCATAACTCCCATAGGTAGCGGAAATCTTCTTCTTTCGTTTGGTATATATATATTGTTAAGATCAGGTGAAAATCTGACTTATGCAGTTTGTATATTCGCAGCACTGCGAGAATCGTCGAGCGTAAAACCGACAATGTTCATTAATTTTTTTCTACCAGTAATAGTTTTGATTTCAAGTTGTCATAACTATGACAATTAAAGCAAGGTTTGTGCTTTCTTCTGCTGCTATATACTTCAAGATTCGTTCAGTACTAACGGAGATATGAGACTTGTAAAATGGCGAAATTTGGGAAAATAATGACATTCTTTTGCATTTTTTTAGGTAGTAATTATGATTAGATCCAGTTGCCATAACTACCATACATTCAGTACGTTATGGGCTTTCTAAAGAGGTATAGTTCATTCAAATCGGTTTAAATTTTTTTTTGTTGCTAACTTTTATTGCTGGTTCTACGCCTACCGTATACCGTATATAGGAACGAGTAATGTCTAACGTTCGTTAGTTGTTTTCTAGCATTAATTAGGGTAATATCTCGTTGCCATAACTCCCATAGGTAGCGGAAATCTTCTTCTTTCGTTTGGTATATATATTGTTAAGATCAGGTGAAAATCTGACTTATGCAGTTTGTATATTCGCAGCCCTGCGAGAATCGTCGAGCGTAAAACCGACAATGTTCATTAATTTTTTTCTACCAGTAATAGTTTTGATTTCAAGTTGCCATAACTATGACAATTAAAGCAAGGTTTGTGCTTTCTTCTGCTACTATATACTCCAAGATTCGTTCAGTACTAACGGAGATATGAGACTTGTAAAATGGCGAAATTTGGGAAAATAATGACATTCTTTTGCATTTTTTAGGTAGTAATTATGATTTGATCCAGTTGCCATAACTACCATACATTCAGTACGTTATGGGCTTTCTAAAGAGGTATAGCTACATTACACTTTAAGCCGACGATATGTTACATACCTTTTCTCAGAAATTCAACAGATTTTGACCAAACGTATGACTGACTGTGACTTTAAATATGTATATGTATACCAATTTGCAGATCAATGGAATGAACGGTTTATGCACTACAAGCGTTCATAGAAGCACTCTAACAGTAACCGCAGACTTAGTCTTTTGATAAACTTTATCGGCCACTGACATTAGGGTGGGATCCAGATATTTTGTTCTATCTGTATTACTCTGTATATTTACATTTTTATCGATTATATACAACAGAATATTTACAAGACAAATTCTCGGGTGGCCCCTACCCAACTCTCCAACTACATCGTTGATACATTGAAATGACAATACCTTCCGCAATAATTCAATTTTGGTAAGCCACAGCCAGTGTAGACCCCGACCTTATGTCAGGCACAGAATTGAATTTAAAAAATTAAATCAGTGGCCGCTGACATTTATCAAAATTTGAAAATTGGCAACTATAGCTACAAAGGTTGTAGATTCTCCACTTCTATAATAAACCGTTCATCCCATTGATCTGTAAATTGATATACACAGTGTTTTTTACTTTCCGACTAGTACCCTAGAAGGAAAGTATTGTAATCGACGGAAAATAACGTTTTGAGATTTCCGCGGAAATACGCGTTTTGAGGTCCCCTGAATCCATTGCAATGATTTCTGGAAAATGTATATGGGTATGTGTGAACTGGATTGTTTTTGGCCACAATCTGACTACCGGAAGTGGCAAATGTTACATGCGTCTTCCTCGGGATCTATACGATTTTGGCCAAACTGATATCAGCTCACCATCCAGTTAAATATGTATACACATTTTCAGATCAATGGGATGAATGGTTTAGGCGCTATAAGGGTTTCTAGAAGCAGTTTGACAGAATCCACACCCTTCATCAGATTTTGACAAACATCACCACTGACATATCATTACATTAAACGTCAGAGTGGCTCTGACTTCACAAAATTGAATTGAATAATTGCTAAAGTGTTCAAACACTCATTAACCCAACGGTGCACTCGGAAAGTTGGGTGAGGGCCACCCCAGATATTTTTTTTGTCATGTAACGCAATGGAACGGCGTTACCCCACTTTTTTGATCAGTGTTGAAATAAGTTTTAAAATCGAAATTTAGGTTTTAGGAATATAATATTTAGGCCAATTCTTGGCCCTTTGTGCTTACCCATTTTTACATACTGTTTGATAACGACAACCAGAGGTGTTCAACTGGTTGCCGGCACCCACGGTTTTACGCCTCTTGCGAAAGGCGGTGGGACGAGGATCTTCAGCTGATGCCTGGATTTGAACCCAAGACTTCCTAGCAGGAGAGCAGCACTCTACCGCTAGAGCCACTCGCCCCACAATTTAGGCTATATTTTACATATATTATTATAAGTACATATTACAAGTACAAATTCTCGGCAAGAAAAGAAAACCATTAACAGTTCAATTTTAAAATTCAAACGATTTATTTTTTTAATCTGTTTTAGATTGGTCAGAAGTCTCATCCGTAGGAACCTTAAGAAGTGCCAGCCTACCGACCCCATCACCAGAGCCCCGACTACCCTCGTACCTCAGCTTAGCCTGCACCGTTAACGGCTACTCGACGACCACAAACTACGACCCGGACAGGTTAGCCCGCAGCAGGGACTCGTCTCCACACCGCCCACAACAACACCATGCTCAAGACAACAATCTAACAACATACACCATCCACAACAATCTACTCTCGCCCCCGAATCTCGTCCCCTTACCACCAGTCGTTAAAACTCCGATTTCGAATAGCAAAATGTCGGAAAACGGCACCACAACATTATCCGCAACAATGTCCACGACACACTACAGACAGGAGTTTTACAACAACGTCCTAAGCTCCAATTACATTAAAACAACAACCGCAACGGAAAAAGTCACATCTCGGAGTTTATTTTCTTCTGATTCCGTAGATAGCTGCGTGGAGAATGGTTTCAAGCCTGTAACAGTTGTCGAATCGAAAAAAATCGAAGAAATTACAGCAAACGGCAAGGAAAATCACAAATCATTTATCCAGCAACGTGTTGAGCGCCTGTACGGTCCGGGAGCGCTAGCTCAAGGCTTCTTTGTGATGAAACGCCAGAAGAATAGCAGTTTTCACTCCGAGACGCTCAACGGTAAGAAAACTGTAGCGGAAAAACACTCGAAATCGATGAACGATCAAGAGATCGATGAAGATCTCGACGCTGGAATGAAGCAGAGTACGAGTTCCCCGTCATTACCTGTTTTGAGACACCTGAGGCCGGAATTTAGGGCGCAGTTGCCGATTATCGTGCCGAAGAAGGCTGCGGAAGGCCCGATGCAGAAAAGTGTGACAGCACCGTCGTTGGCGGAGGAGAATGTTAATGGGTATAGTACGAATGCTGCGATGAGTTGCGGGTTTATCGTTGATAGTCGTAAAGCCGAGAAGAAGATTGCCAATGGGGATAAGGACGTCTGTGATAGGATGGAGCCCCATCGGGTGCCCCACATTAGTGGTGAGTGGATTTATTTTAAGGATACGTTAGCGAGGAATCTACACTATAGTTGTTGTGTTTCGTTGTTTAAATGTTTAGAAAATGTATGTGTAAAAGATAAAAGAAAAGAACTCCAAATGGTATTAAAATGATAAACATTTAACAAGAGACAAAATCTTGAATGTGAGACGTAATTTCTAGAATTTGTACATAATTTATTGTACCCTTATGGAGCAAATTTGAGTTTACAATATTAATTAATACAATACAACATTAATTCACAAATTTGTTTAATGAAGATACTTAATTTTTGTATTTTTGTTTCTCACATTTAAGAAATATTTCGATTGCCCATAACTGATATCCAACCCTCTTTGCGACCAAAAATTGGATTCACTATAAATTGAAATTCTTGCTTGACTTACAGGAAATCATACCACGATAACCTTTTGAGTTTTCCAGTTAGTCTTAACAGATTTATTTTATTCAAAAGTCTGTCTGCAATTAAACCCAAACAATTTTTACTTATTTGTTACAAACATATATTCTGTATGACTGTACTAATTGCTAATATCGTTAGATATTATAAAATTGTTAGAATTTATATATTTGTTGAAAATCTTGATTTACCAATTGATTTAAGTTGTTGTAGTGTTCTTTGATTATAAAAATACATGAACTTGAGTAAACCAAATATCAATAACATTGAATAGAAATGCAAATAATTTTCTATCAATAATTGATATTTAAGGACCATTTTTAGACTCAAATTAAATCTTGTCAGATTTTGTACAATTTGTCTTAATTTTGTCCATTTATTTAAATTGTTATTGAAACCTTCTTTTATTATAAAAATAAATAAAGTTTATTAAACCAAATATCAATAACATTGAATTGAAATGCAAATAAATTTCTATCAATAATTGATATTTAAGAACCATTTTTAGACTCAAATTAAATCTTGTCAGATTTTGTACAATTTGTCTTAATTTTGTCCATTTATTTAAATTGTTATTGAAACCTTCTTTTATTATAAAAATAAATAAAATTTAATCAACCAAATATCAATAACATTGAATTGAAATGCAAATAAATTTCTATCAATAATTGATATTTAAGAACCATTTTTAGACTCAAATTAAATCTTGTCAGATTTTGTACAATTTGTCTTAATTTTGTCCATTTATTTATATTGTTATTGAAACCTTCTTTTATTATAAAAATAAATAAAATTTATTAAACCAAATATCAATAACATTGGCTTGAAATGCAAATCACTGTCTATAAACAATTGATATTTACGGCTGGTTTCTTCACCTACATATAAAGTCAATTTTTTTTGTGTGTCACAACTCATTCCAGTAATAGATTATTAATCATAGTGTACAGAAATCGACACTTGATTCTTTTATGTATGTTCTACACACCGCCACTAACATATTTCTGTGTTAATGGCAATCAGCTTACCAGACACATAGATACACAGGACTTATACACAGAACAAGCCCTTTAGGAACATTTCTAGATTCAAATTAAAACTCAAAAATTGTCATTTTCTATGATTTGTATAAGATGTTAATTTATTTAAATTGTTATTGTAGCCTTCGATGATAAAAATAAATTTACATTGATAAATCAAATACATATCAATAACATAGGATTGAAATGTAAATCATTTTTTTATAAATAATTGATATTTAAGAATCATTTCTAGACTGAGATTAAAACTTACAAGTTTTCAGATTGTTTATAATTTGTAAAATCTAAAACTTTGTCTATTTATTGTTGTTGTTGTAAAATCACAAGTCATTGCCTATAAATAATTGATATGAGGTTATTATTATTTAGCAAGAACTTCAAAATAAGTATGTAGAGTAGTTTTAAACTAAGTAGAGCACAGTGACATATGCAACCAATTATACCCAGTGTATGGTTTATAATTGACCCGCGTATATTTGGTTACATACACAACTGTGCTCTCCTTGGTTTGAAACATCTATACATATAATTAAAATAATAAGTTTATCATTGTAACTATTAAAAGATCATGTTATTGAATGCTGCCAAATTTTGTATCAAAAAATAAATAGTATAAAAAATAAATTAATTGATATAAAATGTTCCAAATATCTTATCAATAGCTACCATAATCTACCTGTACGATACTTTATTATTTTATAAACATTAAGTAATCAGTGAGATAATGATGCTGTCATGTGAAAATATTAACAGTAGGTTCTTATTTACCTAACAATAACTCTTAAAAAACTTTATCTTTGCCAATGTTACATAACTTTTTGAGACATTTACGATATCAATTTTCAAACAGGTGCGAAGGATGGCCACCATTTCATCAAGGTTATGGAGAAGGAAGCAAAAAGGCTACTGACGTTAGCGGAGATGGCCGACGAAGAACACGAGACTCCCGATCTACCCGAAGAGGCAAAAGGTTACCTACGATCCGCCGCAGGCAAAGCTAGGCTTCTCGTCACCCAGAAGATGCAACAGTTTAAAGGGCTATGCAGAAATAACATCTCTCAGGTACGACAGGCTTAAAAATGAATGATAGAAATATGGAAATTTACTGGATAACTTTTCAGGTGTCTGGAGAAGCATTCCCGACTACAAACGAAGATCTGCAAGGATTTTGGGACATGATCATGCTACAAGTGGATCAAATCGATAATCTATTTAGGGATTTAGATACGTTAAGAGATAATGATTGGCAGGAGGTGAGTATTTTTTATTATTATTATACCATAACATATATATTTTTCTAATTTCAAATAACTTAATATCAAATAATTTTTTCAGCAAAAACCTGTAATAAATGGTGCGAGTAAGGCGCGGAAAGTGACAAAAGTTCCATCGAGGCCTTTAAGTGCTGTGGCGGAGGAAAATAGGAAGTTGAGGGAAGCTCAAAGGAAGAAAATGATAGAGGAAAAGAGACGGCTGATGAAGGAACAACAGCAGAAGAGTAAAACGCCGAGCCAGGGTATTGAAATCTATGTGCCTGAATCTAGCTGAAACCAACCGTGACCTACCTAGCACTTTATTTTTCTCAATCGGATTCTTTTTTTATAAATTGTCAATGTTAGTCGTACGGATTTTATTTTCAAGAAAAAAGGGAAAAGAAAAAAAATTATACTATATTATTATTATATATATATATAAGCGAGATTAGCAAATTCCTATTTTTTATCTCTTTTTTATATATGTACATTTTAAAAATGATTATTTATTGTAATTTTTAATGCCTTATTTTTATTATATATTTCTTTATACCTGTGAGAAACTTCTTTGTAAATTATTAAATTTCTATTTTCACATCCGATCGTTTACTTTGAAATGTTTGCCAGGCTGTTTTGTGATAGGAACTTTATATTTTGTGCTCTCGATAAGGCATTGCATGTGCGTGTGTGTTACCGTTTATATGCTTGATGGAAAAAAGACAGTCTTGAGAGAAACAGTGTTTTTCTTATTTATTTTGAGTTTTGTTTTTGTGTTTGTCATTTTGCACTGCTGTGAGATGTTATGTGAAGACTGAGTTTAATAAGCAAAAGGAAAAGAATATATCCACGATAATAAATAATTAACTAATCGATATTTACCAATAATAGCCAAATATTCTAAACATTCCCAGTATTTTTCTCAAATGACTGGCAATGTCCTTTTTCTATTGATTATTGTATTAGGTCCCGTTTCTCTTTGCGATTGTTAAGAAATACGTAAGCTTGACGTCAAGCCTCGTTATGTTGTTAATTTTTTTCATGGTACATATATGTAATGTTTATTAATTAATTGTCTTTTAAACCAATAATGCTTTATATCATATACTTAAAAAACTACTATATTAGTAATAAGGATTTTATATATTAAAGAAAGGTGTATTATATTTTTCTGCAGCTATTAATGAAATATTTGTGGTACTATTATTCTATGTAATTATTTATAACGTTGTTTAATATACATTAAATTTCATCTAAATATGCATTATTGAACTATCTCCTGCACATACATTTTCTCAACATGTACCAGAAAAAAATATCTGTGGTGGCCCCCACCCAACTTTTCAAAAGAACTTAAGCCTACAGCAATAATTCAATTTCGTGAAGCCACAGCCACTCTAGATCCAATTTATTGGTCGTCATAATCAGTCAGAATAACATTAATGTCATCTCAGTGGCTGCTGACATTTACCAAATTTGCCAATTTGCAACAATAAAGACAATAAACGTTT
Organism: Aphodius granarius; assembly: GCA_963971325.1. NCBI lineage: Eukaryota > Metazoa > Arthropoda > Insecta > Coleoptera > Scarabaeidae > Aphodius > Aphodius granarius. The sequence continues at coordinate 31,142,103 of OZ020222.1, read as the reverse complement.
GTAGTGCTATAACCATTCTCCACTTGAGGATGAGTTGGTATCAATTTGGCCATTGGGTTATTATTAGTTTCTCTATGGGGTGAACCCCTAAGAAAATTTATTTGCCACGGGTTGTCAGATTGTTACTAACAACAATCCAGTTTGCAGTTCTAAATATGTAATTGTATAAAATTTCAACCCAATCCGTTGTACCATTTGAATGCTATCGTGTTCACAGAATACACACATAAACAGATATTTTCCATCATTGTCATTGCAATAAAATGCTGATGATAATTTTTTTTCCTTCGATCACAATACTTTTCTTCTAGAGTACTAGTCGGAGAGTAATAGTGAAGTGAGTGAGTATATGAATCATAAGACCTTCCACAGGCGCGGGCGATAACAATAATAACTCTCCTCTGCCAATGCCCCTCTTAATTGTGAAGATGTTGGTGAATGTTAAAGCATAGATTATTATAATAATTATTATTAAATAAAATTATTTCATTAAAGTGGGAGATCAACCTTTCCCGCAATAATTTGAAAAATTCAGCGATTGAAGCGACGGTTGGTACTGATTGGAACTAAAATTGAACCATGATTTAAATTTTCTTGGAAAATACCACCGTTAGCAAATAGCTTATACTTGTCCTCAGTTAATTTAATATATTATTATAGTAACAAAAGGGTTAACTTAATAATTTAAAATAGATTAATTTATCATTCCGATCTTCATCATCGTTTCCCACCTGTTGATACGTATCCGGTTGGTAACACGAATTTCCCTATTTGTTTTCTGGCGGCAATTTTAACCTAACTTTTTTAAACATTGGGCAACACACATCGAATATTTTTTATATCTCTTAATTTTAATTAAACAGACGTAAAGATGAGTGCTAGCGCTACTTGTTCAGGGGTAACCGCAACAGCAACAGACGAAACGGACGAATATGGACCGCAACCAATCGCCAGACTTGAAGTATGTTCAAAATCAAGACCAAACAGGTTGTTCACTTATTCTTACCAACAATTTTCAGGGTAATGGAATTACTGCCGGTGATGTTAAGAAGCTTCAAGAAGCCGGATACCATACCGTTGAGTCGATTGCTTATGCTCCAAAGAAATATCTCATTTCGGTGAAAGGAATTTCTGAGGCCAAGGCTGATAAGATATTAGCGGAAGCTAGCAAACTCGTTCCTATGGGTTTTACCACTGCCACCAACGTTCATCTGAAGCGTTCCGAGATTATACATCTGACGACTGGTTCGAAGGAATTAGACCGATTGCTGGGCGGCGGTATCGAAACTGGGTCCATTACTGAAATATTCGGAGAATTCCGGACGGGGAAGACGCAATTGTGTCATACTTTAGCTGTCACTGCACAGGTATATATTTTTATACTATACTTAATTCACATTTTAAACTGTGTTGATTTCATAATTTGTAATTGAATTCGATTTTTCGAGTTTACTTTTTCGAGTTTACTTGACAGAATATTATCTGTTTTTTTAGGGTTGTTATGTTTTAAAACATTGTTTTAAAAATGTTTTAAAACATGTTTTTTTTCTACTGTTACTCTTTATTTCCGAACTACATTCAATAGAATTATTTAGAGACTACTTACCTTAAGTGTTGTTTAAAAATAACCGTGTTAAAAATCTTTTAAAATAAATAATAGTAAATAATGGTTTTGTATTAAATCCAACTAACTACCCGTGAGGTATTCCCCTAACTGTCGGGGAATCCTATTACAACGCCAAATGGAACAGAGAACCTACTATCAACTCAAGAGAGCCAACATTTGTAAAAGGATAGATTTTTATATTATTCTTAAATCTCCATGAGCATCCCTTTATATTCGAAAACAATAATTTATTTTTTCTGACACTTTGCCTTGAAAAATAAAAAAAAACATGATTTAAAACATGTGTTTTTTGGAGGTGTTTTAAAACATTGTATCATGTTTTAAAACACATTTTAACAAAAAAAAACTGTTGTTTTTGTTTTAAATAAAAAAAAACGTTTTTTATAACAACCCTGCTGTTCGCTAATTAGTGGGGCATAAATGGGGTTTAAAGACACATTCTAAGCATTTAAAATAATAAAAATATATTCTAAAAACTAATAGATTTTTCTAGAACGTTTAAAATGTATGCTTTACAGATTTACATATAATATTTATTGATATAATATTATTTATGGTTATTAGTTACCTATTGAACATAACGGAGGAGAAGGCCGTTGCCTATACATAGATACAGAGGGAACATTCCGCCCTGAACGTTTGTTAGCTGTCGCCGAACGCTACAAAATGGCTAAACAAGAGGTTTTGGACAACGTAGCTTATGCTAGAGCATATAACACTGACCATCAAACCCAACTATTAATTCAAGCATCAGCAATGATGGTAGAATCACGGTATAAAAATCACTGATCAACAGTTTTTTTTTTTTGCTAATTATAGTATATCTTTTGTTTCAGGTATTCCCTTTTAATTGTAGATAGCTCCACTGCCTTGTACAGAACGGACTACTCCGGCCGTGGAGAACTTTCCGCCCGTCAAATGCATTTAGCTAGATTTTTAAGGATGTTATTACGTTTAGCAGACGAAGTAATTTTTTTAATTTATTTTTTATTGTGTATTATTTATTTTTTTTATTATATTTACTTGTTTTAGTTTGGTGTTGCTGTTGTAATTACAAATCAGGTAGTGGCTCAAGTTGACGGTGCTGCAATGTTTAATGCAGATCCGAAGAAACCTATCGGGGGTAATATAATGGCTCACGCATCGACAACTAGGTTGTACTTGCGGAAGGGAAGAGGTGAGACAAGGGTTTGTAAAATTTATGATTCTCCGTGCCTTCCGGAAAGCGAGGCAATGTTTGCTATAACGCCTGACGGAATTAACGATGCTAAGGAGTAGTCGATTGCCTCAAATTGTGATTCTATTTGTATAAAGTTGATCAAGATACTGATATTTTTCTAGTGCCTTAATGTTAAGTTAAATAATAATGTATGTTGAGCGTTGTGTTGGTTATAACAGTATAATTTTTGTAATAATTTATGAGTTAATAAATGATTAATCTTTGGATTTTTAATGCTTTTTTAGAAATTTAAAGTAATATGTTATTACAGGTTTTTGGAGTTGTAAATTTTCTTGCCTTTGCTAAATTAATAATCCATTTTTTACTTTCCGACTAGTACCTAGAAGGAAAGTATTGTAATCAACGGAAATTTTTTTTCTTCGGGATTTCAGTGGAAATACGCGTTTTGGGGTCCCCTGAATCGATTACAATGATTTCTGGAAAATGTATGTATTTATGCATGTGTGTGTGTTTTTGGCCACAATATACTACCGGAAGTGGCAAATGTTACATGCGTCTTCTTCGGGATTTATACGAAAATATTAAAATTGGCCAAGTAAATGTACAAACACTTTTGTCAAGAACAAGGTACGTTGTCAGGATCAGAATTCAACAGACTGCTAAAAGAAAAGGAGCCAAAACTACAGCCTTTGCCGTGTTTCACTCCAGATTCCAAAATGATGTATGGCATTGTAATTTGGAGACAACCTACACAGTACCGAACACATAAAAAAAGGAGTCTGTTAGGACAATAAGTAGTGCTACATAAAGAACCGGCAGCATCTCACAAAAAAAAAGTACAGTACAACTTCGATAGATCGGACACTCTCTAGTACGGACACTCCAGTAATCCGAACGCTCTTGCCAATCGGACATTTTAGAAATTTTACCTCCCTAGTTCGGACACAAAATATAATTTGCAGTTAAAACCAGGTAGAAAATACCAAAGTATTGTTTAACATTAATGTCTTACTGTAAAGCAACAGGATCACATAAATTGCCACTTAATATTAGCAATAGCGGCAAATCTAGAAGCTTTTAAATGCAGAATGAGCTCAATACCAGTTGTGTACAAGGCGTCTGATAAAGGACGGATGAGTAGAACATTGCTTACTGAATGTTTCGAAAAATATTTTAAGCCTGAGGTTAAGACATTTTTAACAGGCGTTAACAGGCCCCAAAAAGTTCTAATGTCGATGCTGCCAACGCGTTTTCTTTGGGCATCAGGTGGTCTGCAGAAAACAATTTTCCCATGGAAATCCTGCTTCTCAAAAGGCCGAGAGAAAAATTTACTAATGTAGCTGTATCCAAAAGAATATAAACAAAGATTGATACATTTTTAAAAAATAACTGAAATCTTTTGCTTATTTTATCCATTTATGTTCAGAATTTAGTTTTTAATTTTATGTTTTGGTTATATGTGACCTCGGATGCGAAAAGGGACCTATCGTCCGAAAATAACGTGCACCATAACGGTACATATCGGAAGAGACCTTACGTGCGAAAATATTGTGCAAGATAACGTCCCTTTTTGCGTCCGGGCTCACATATATTCAAATATTACCAGTTGTTTTCATCTTCATCATAAAAAATCACCCTTCCCAACAAAAGAAAAAACCTCCAGTGAACCGGATACCTCAATAGTCCGGACATGGTCAGGAACGATATATGTCCGGATTAGCGAAGTTATTTAATTTAAATTAGTTACTCAGTGATATATGTATGTCACTGTAACTCACCTTATATAGATTTCTGGTTTAGGCTCATTCTAAACTCAGTCAATAGACTTTCTTCCACAGTTTATACTCAGGATAACAGAATATCGGTATAAACTCTAGTACTAGAGTAGCTTTAAACGAAGTAGAGCACAGTGACATATGCAATCAATTATACCCAGTGTATGGTTTATAATTGACCCGCGTATAGTTGGTTGCATACGCAACCGTGCTCTCCTTAGTTTGAAAGATCTATAACTCACCTTATATAGATTTATGGTTTAGGCTCATTCTAAACTCAGTCAATAGACGTTCTCCCATAGTTTATACTCTGGATAACGGAATATCGGTATAAACTCCAGTGCTACTATAGTAAAACTTATTTTATAGCCAATAAAATGTATCATAAACCTATTTATCCTAGATATAGCTTGTTCTACCGCTTTATCAAAACTTGTACAATCAGCCCATGTACAGTTTAGTACCAGGATAAACAATAAAACAGGTATGTACATATAATAACAATTATTTATTTTACAACCAAAATAAAGAAATAGGGTACATTTAAACAACAAACTCTACGATCAGAGAAGAACACCTTCAACATTATTACAATCACCAGATAAATACACGCACATGTATGTATTTGGAAAATGGAATCATTTGTACTTGTATAAAAATATAAAACTTGATTGTTATCCCTTATAAATAGAACATTTAACATTTTACAACTTAGCCTCTGTTTGCAACAGTGGTCCCAACTTTTGGGCCAAGAGGATGTTCCCGGTAACCTTCAGTTTGCCCTTCATGAAAGCGGCCTGCGCATTCAATTTACCCGTTGCCATCTGCACGAAATCTTCGTCAGAGACAGTCACGGTGGTTTGGACGACAGTACCAGCCTTTGCTGGACCTTCATAGACCGTCGGTTTTTTCAAATCCATTGCTTCAATTAAAATAAACAATAAATACCATGATAACAGACTAGAAGTTGATTGTGGAAGTTTAAACTTACTCCATTGTTTGACGGTTTTGCCATTCTTGGTGATGTTGTACAAGAAGACGCCGTTGACGCTCTTGGCTTTCTCTGGGGATTCCTTCACTTTGTCAGTGATGAATTGGAAGATGGCGTCACTTTCGAGTGTCATCGCGCTAAGTCTGTTCTTCAAGACAGCCGGTCTAACTTCCTTAAGGTCAACGTACGCTCCTGTAGATGTAATACAGTTTATAAGTTAACTTCCCAATAATAAATAACAAGACACGTAATTATATCGTAGAAATATAATTTCCGCTTGTCATTCTTAATAAAATGTGAGGTTATGTCTCGGGCACGCCTAAGAAAAATGCAAAAAAACCAACGAAAAAACAACGCCGGTCTCGTTTATTACTGTTTATGACGAATATTCATTAGAAAATTGAAATTCTTTAATTAATTTTATGTTATTGTGATAAGAATTCTTACCCTGACAGCACCACTGCAGACAGCTAAAATGTGATTTGATGTGATTGGTAGTTGGCAGCAATGTTTAAATTAGCTGATTAAGCCGTATGACGTGCCATACTGAATTTATTGATTATAAACTCGTAAAAACCAAAGCACCGATTTTTAGAATGGCCTTGGAGAATAATAAGGCTTTGTAAAAAGAATTTATGAACTGTTCAGTGTATTATACTTTGTGAATGTCTATTTGTCAAGGCATTTTGTTCAAGCATCATTTTTCTACAATATTTCAGGCGCCTTACCTACTCATCAATATTGAACTTGAACAATATTAAATAAAACAATTTTCAGCAGCCAACAAATACGTCTACATAAATATTGAAAATGTTATCAAAATATTAATTATTCATTGTTAAAATTTAATCATTCATTAATGAAATAGATACTCAACGTAAAAAGCTCCAATAACTTTTGTAATCTTGGATGGATTTTGATGATTCTTTCAGCAAATTATGAACAAATTGTTCGAAACTATTCCTAGCTAATACAATTTTAAAAATAATTTATTCTTCAACTGTGATCTGTGTAAGCAACATGATGTTTGAATAATTAATTGAGAATTGTGGAACATATAAGGACCTTGATCAACTTCTAACTCCCACTCAGATTTAAAGACAAATTAATTAGCAATGTATAATGCCTTTTGATTAATTTTGATGTGCTAATTTACGAAGAAGATACAATGCTTTTTAAACCTTGCACATTAATTTTCAATTAATTTTTTAACTATACTTATTGCTAACTAACTTGGGTGATGGGCCTTTTTCTTTATTAACAAATTGTACAAAAGGATACAAGCAGCTTCAAAGTTTATGCTTTTAGGAAGTAAAAAATTGTGATATATTAGAAACTACTCTTCAATTCATTTTGTGGTTTAATCTCTAGTTCTACTCAGCACCAAGGAAAGAACTTAAAAGGCAAAAAGAAACTAATAAATATAAAAATATGAAAGCAACTTACCGGCAATGCAAACTTTTCCAGTTTCGACAACAGAGGTCTCAAAGTGGATCCTGTTTCCTTCACGCCACATATCGACCTTCAAGGTCTGTCCTGGCAGTACTGGCTTCACAAACCTACACTTGACCGCCTTGACAAGGGATGTGTCGTAATCGGCAAAGGCCTCGATGATCATCCTGACAGAAACGCCAAAACTGCACAGTCCATGCAAGATCGGCTTCTCAAAACCTCCCAAAGCAGACAGGTTTGGATCGATGTGCAATGGGTTAAAGTCACCAGACAACCTGTAGAGGGCAGCTTGATCTTCGCTGGTCTTGTACTGCAGACTGACGTCGGCATTCCTAGAGGGTTTGGGTGCGGTCGGTACCAACTTGGTGCCGGTACGTGGGCCCCCAAAGTCACCGCTGCCGACGGCAAAGCTGGCAATTTGGTTGCGGAAGATTAGGGTGCCCCTCTCGTCGTAGGAGTCGACTGGATTTAATGAAAATTTATTTTATATGGTAAACAAAAGTATATTGATATTTTGACAGGAGTTTGACAAATCATAAATGAGGACAGAGAAAGGCGGAAGGAGAAAAGAAAAAAGAAAAGGAACCGGAAAGGGAACAGGAAAAGAAACAGGAAAAGGAACAGGAACAGGAAGAGGAACAGGAAGAGGAACAGGAAGAGCAACAGGAAGAGGAACAGGAAAAGGAACACGAAAAGCAACAGGAAAGGGAACAAAAAAAAGGAACAGGAAAAGGAACAAAACAAAAAAACTTATTTACCTTCATATACGATTAGGGCGCCGGTTCCCTTGTCCAAAACCTCGACGATCCTAATCTTGGAGGTGAGAGTTGCGCACGGTTTGAGTTCTCCAACAATTTCCAGGTATTGTTCTCCATGGAGGATGCGTTCTAGGGCGATTTGCTTGCCAGGTATGGCGTTTGTAGTGTTCTTTGCCATGTAAAGGGCGATGAGGGCGGGGCATACAAAGTAGGACGGAAGCGGGGAGAAATTTTCATGGTTCTCGTACAAGAATTTCAGTTCTGGTTCCCTTGTGACGGATGCACCAACTGTAAAAGAGAAAATATCAAATGTTATTAAATGCATTTTATCACATTAAGGTAGAATCTATCTACCCCCTGATATAAGGCACAAAAACATGGCACTTTATCATGTATTCTGGTGTTTTTGCTAATGCATTTCAGAGATATGTCTTCAAGTGAATGAATTTGGGGTTTTTGCTATAAATAAATACGTTAAGAGAGCCGAAAGAACATTTACGCAAAATAAATTCCGTCAATGCACAAAAAGAAATTTAGAAATTCCTTGTTTTGTGCTGTTATCTTGCAGTGGTTAGCTGTTACCCAATGTCAAAAATGACAAGACAACATATAACATATAATTTGTCTTTGAATGTGTTAAATACTAATCTGAAACTCAGGTTAACAATGGTAATTATTTTGTCGTAAGTAAATTAGGAGCAATAAATAGTTGCGCCATCTAGCGTAAGTATATGATTGAAAAAATTCCACTTGCGAAAAACCGTTGGTTCTAATCTTATCTAGTGACAACAGAAGAGCACCAGAAGATATTAATCGAGAGTAAACTTCAACATTAAGGTTGAGTTTATTTATTGTTAGTACAGAATAGCAATCTGTTAGATATGTCAAATTTTATTGACAAATTATAGCTTTTTCAAATGGCAGAGATACAATGATGATCTACAGATTATTTTTTGTGTTTTTCTTTCTTTTTCTACTCATATTATTTGCTTTCTGGATCTTCCATTGCATTTCTTAATTCAAAGTAATGGAGGATACAATCCGCTTATCAATCCTAAATTATTTAATGTTAAAAAAATATAGTTTTGAAAGTAAAAATATTTGCCAAAAGTGTCACACAACAATTACTTTTTTGGTGAATGTCAAGACCTTTTATTCTTTTCATCAGTTAAAATTTTAAACTTAAAAAAATTGATGTGTGAAATAACTGCATAATCTTATCTAGCACTTTGAGATATCCTACCAAAAAAAGTAGTTTAATGCGTAATACACTAACAAAAAGCAAGATGCAATGTTCAAATTATTCAGTTTTCAAAAAATTCACTTTTAGTTTTAGTAACTTTTGTATAATTTAACATTAAGATTAACATCTGCAGGATATGTTTTCAAAATTGTAAATCTGTAATTTTCATAAATTTCACTACATTTTGCTAAAAAAAATGTTAAAAGCATAAACTCTTTACTTTTACATTTAAGTACAGTAGAACTCCAATTATCCGGACCTCGATTATCCGGATATCCGATTATCCGGATTCGAAAATTGTTCATAGCTAAAAAATTATTTTATTTAATAGATTGAAGGTTAGAATAGCAACGATATTAACAGCGAAAAAATCTTAGTTCAGTTTATCCAGATAAAAGCAACTACATATGTAGCTGAATTGGAACGATGAATTCGGGAAATCCCGCAATAATATACGTGCGCACTATCGCAGTTCCAACACATACTTAGGGGAACTCCCTACCTTGCTTCCGTTGTGATCTCTGGTGCAGTTGTAAAATTGTTTGGTTGTTAAATTGTGACTGAGTGATGGCGCCAAAAAGAAAACGTGTTGTTTTAACTGTGAAGGACAAAATGATAATCGTTGATCGTTTAGCAAAAGGTGAATCTGGGAAAAAGCTGGCGGATGAGTATGGTGTCGGAACTTCAACGGCACCTGGCTATAAAATGAGCAAAGACCGTGTTACTATTTTGACTTGCGGAAATTCAACAGGAACTCACAAACTTCCACTGCTTATGATAGGAAAATCAAAGAAACCTAGGGCGTTCAAGAACATTAAAAATTTTCCTGTGGTGTACATGAACCAACAGCGAGGGTGGATGACGTGTGTGACATGTTTGTACAGTGGTAGGTACGACAACAGAGGAAGAAATAGAAAAGGGAAACGTGCCTTCTCACAACGATGCATTTCAGGCTTTGGAACTAGCATTAGTGTGGATGGAAAATCAAGAAGACTGTGATGCTATTCAACTGCTTCATCTTAAAAGAATTCGCGACTTGGCAGCTAAAAAGCGATGTAGATCATTGAAACAGAAATTAATAACCGACTTGTTTAAAAAAATTAAATGTAATATAACTAATATGTACAGACAGAAATGCATTAATATAGTAAGCTAATATATCGTTTTTTTTTATTGTTTGCCTTGTAACGTTTTGTACAGATGATTTCAATTAAGAAATCAGCCGCGCAGATTTGTCATTTGAGTGGCTCTGTTTAGTTTGACATCATCTCTACTCGATTACATTAAAAAATCCAATTATCCGGATTTTTGATTATCCGGATCGGGTCTGGTCCCAATTAATCCGGATAATTGGAGTTCTACTGTACTTTTTTTACTTTAAGTAAAATATAGAAGTTATTAATATTAATTCTAAACTTGCAATATTGTTCTGTGTTTAACTGTTGCAAATTGTCATGACTTTGTGATTCAGATATTGATATCTTAGGTCTAATATGCCACTGAAAATACTGTAGGTTGGTTACTCTGAAATATGTACGTCAATTAAACTTTAAGTCTCTTTCGCCCCTTTTTGCGTTATGTCATTATGCAAGCTTTATAGGTTAGAGTTAAGCAGTCTTGTTAATTAAATTTTCGGACGTTTCTATATGAAGTTTTATATGTCAATTCCTAAATTATATAGCCAACATAAATTCATGACACAATATGCCTTTTTTTATTGAACATACCTTAGTTGACGTTTTTTTAATACTTAATCAATTATGTAATAATAATTGTGTCAAATTATGTGTATTGTACTATCAACAAATAACATATAAAAAAAGCAAAACAATGTAGATACATATACGTATTTATGTGTTTATGAATTGCACGCAATTATATATAGAAAAGGTCTTATATTTCAAAGTTCAAACAATGTCTTATCAACTTATCAATGCCAATACAACCAGTTCTGTAACAAACACTTAGTGACCTTTAGTGTATCTCTGATAAGCAATTATACACTCTTACAGATAAACCTATAATATTTTGCCAGTCATTGTAAAACAAATCCTCGTTCTGTCAATATATTCAAAATAACCCATAAAAAATTACTATAAGATGTCCGGTCAACAATAAAAATATTCAATTCGTGATTAAGGAAATAATATTAAAATTAATAAATATCAATTTTGTTTTATTAACTTATTATTGTAAAAATTTTAAAACAAAAAATAAAAACTTACCACCAAGAGCGTACAAGATCAAATCCTTCTCGGTATAAGTGAAAGGATCGACAGTTTCTTCGCCGTCAGCGCTGGCGCCGCCACCCGAGGCTGGGGTTTTACTGCCGCCATCCCTGAGGGCCTCGAGGTTGTTCATAAGTTCGAGGGTGACCTCTTGGATGCCGTTCAAATGTTTGGAACCGTTCATGTCGATAACTTTAGCCCACTTGTCGCGGACATTCTCGATGGTGACGCTGTCGTTCATGCTAGCCCTCAGGATGGCCCCGTTCGACCTGAAGATCTGTACCCTCCCGGCCCATCCGGCGGCTGAGTCGATCACGGAGCCGGTTTCCGTGCAGCTCTCGTGGCACATATATGCCTAAAAATGCATCAATTAAGTGGTAAATTGAGTTGTTTTTACGGGAATACATTTCATAGAAACTCTTCTTTCAGTTAATCGAAATTATTGTAAAAGTTCAATTTTTATAGGTTTTGATTCTAATAAAAGAAAACAAAAAAAGACAATAAAACAGTGCATATAACAATGAAAAAGACAAACAACATGTGGGACAAATGGTGCTAAATATTAAACAAAAATAATTGAATAAAAAACATAAAGAAATAAAGTCATATGAAACTATATAGTTTCATTTCTTTCTCTCATTTTTCAATCCTTTAAAAAAGTTACAGTTTTAAACACAGTTTTTTTAAGGTTCAATCATTTTGCAAACAAACGTCTAAAGTGAAAAAATAAGTTAAATAACTCAACAAATTCCTGTTGTTTATTCAAACAAATGAATTCCAGTTCAATTATGTATCAAGTATGATAACATCTTTTCAATAAAATCTATTTATATCATTTTGAAAATAAACACAAGTGTTATAATAGGCTTGTAGAAATTACTTATTACAATTTTTGTATTTCTACACAAATGATTTTCAAACATAACAAATATAATTCTTAATTACTTTCCTAGACAAAGTATTAAATAAGTCTTCAAACTATAAATTATATCTACAAATTATAAATTTTATTGCTGGACAGATTTGGTTTGAAAATAATCCAAATTCACATCAATCTATGATATCAAAATAGCCTGTAATGTTTGATAAGAATGACAAGTTTGTATAATCAAATTTTACACTAAATTGCAAAAAAAATAAGTAAATATCGAAAAATCTGCACAGTCACTAGAAACACTGATGTTTTGTGAATAAGAAGTGACTAGGTATTTGGAGTAAATTTTCTTTTAAGTGGACAAAAAATCAAAATCAAAAATGTATTAATTATCAAAATATAAGGAAATAAATAATGATCCTATTCGACCTGATATAAATTTGCAAATATGAAGAGCAGAATAACATATTTTTACTTTACACTTTTACAAAGATACATCTTTACCATACAGGCAAGTTGTACCAAAAAAACAACGATTTGCATAATTAAGTAATCATATATATTATAAATTGTTACTGGCATTGATTAAAAAAAAAAAAAAAAGATAAAAGAAGCAATGAATTGAGTTCAACCTCAGTATATACTTATAGACACAATTTATCAACAATTAATCAAATGATAACAACAACAATGACTTGCACATTCAACGAACTTTAAACTTCTTCATGATCAAGCACATTTTACATTTTCTTCTTTACACAAATCTATGCAAACTTTACACTGAGTTAAACATAAAAACTCAATACTTACAACAACAGGAGCAATCAATTCAGGCTTCAGCTCATTGTAGATATCTGGAGGAAGAATATCTTCGGTCAAACGGCTAGCGGCCGTTGGCGCAATGCAGTTAACATTGATATTATTCCTAGCTCCCTCAATAGCGAGAGTGTTAGCCAAACCGACCAAACCCAATTTAGCCGTCGAATAGTTAGCCTGACCAAAGTTACCGTAGATACCAGAATTTGAGGTAGTCATGACAATCCTACCAAAGTTTTGCTTCTTAAAGATGGGGAAAGCAGCCTGACTGGTTTTGAAGGCCCCTTTCACGTGCACAGCCTGGATAATGTCTACAATTTTACCATTTTAGAGGGTTTTACCGGACATAAATTAACAAGAAACATACCCCAATCTTGCTCGGAAATTCTAGCAAAAGATTTGTCGCGAAGGATACCAGCATTATTGATGAGAATGTCGATACGACCGAAGTTGTCGAGGGCCGTTTGAATGATTTTTTCACCTTCGACGACATTGTTATAGTCGGCAACAGCGGTTCCTCCTTCAAAACCAATATTTTAGGGTTATTATTATCAATAGGTATCTGTTTTCTTTTTGTTTTGCAATTGTTTAGATGATTAGTTAAAAAAACAACCGCAAAACAATTAAATGACAACTACATGGCAACTAGTTTACTTACCGTTTCTTTTGATTTCTGCAACGACATCATCGGCTGCCTTTGATGATTGCCCGTCTCCGTGTCTGCCGCCACCTAGATCATTGACGACGACTTTGGCCCCTCTAGAAGCTAAGAGGAGAGCGTATGTCCTGCCAAGACCGGCCCCAGCACCGGTGATAACAGCTACGCGTCCGTCAAAACGTAATTCACTCATGTCGTACGAATCGAACCGCAAAAGTGTCAGTTCATGTCAACGCGTCGGGCTTTTATAAACAAGAGTTGGGTGCGTAATCAGCTGATAAGATTTGTGAGCATGGCAACAACGCCTCTACAGTCTCGATTGTAAATTTGTTTATCTTGTTGTCAATTTTTTCAAATCGCCTAACGAACAGTCAATATTGACCGGCAGGTTTTCCGGCGAGCATTTTGGCTTTTTCAGGTGAGTAACCGAATTTTTCAAATGGAACGCGCTTTTGCGCTTCTCTACGTATCGTCTTCCGTAAATGCGCAGATCGCCCTCCCACTATATTTTCGGAACGCACGTGCGAAATGCATTTTCAAGAAATTTATTCAATCGCGACATAAGGTTCGAGACACAAGTGCAAAATAAATGAGATTTCATCACCGGTCGACTATCTATTGACTAGATCACATCTTTGATACTTCGTTTCTATTTCGTTTGTAGGAACTGTGGTGAGTTTTTCTCGATTTGTATTTATAGGAATTTTTCTAGGATTTCCGAACGATAGGGTGCGGTTTTTCTACGATCTCGTGTAGGTTTAGCCACGTGTTTCGTACAATTTTGTCCGTGCTTTTGTGAATATCTTAATATTAGACTAGGCATTAGTTTTCCACGCAAGTTGTAGTTAATCCCTGTCATATGTATGTTCTTGCACCATGCGTCTCGTTTAATTACCAATGACATCACCATTTAGTGACATCACGCGTCTAGAATAATTGTAGAAACTATAATTTCGTATAAAATTCTTTCTATTGATCGCCGTGTGCATGTGTGAATAAAAAAACTACCATATTGTATATTCATTTATATAGAATACGTGGACGATTACGAGTCTTCAGAGATTTTTAGCAAGTAAACATTTATTTATTTGTTTGTGGTTATTTTTAACTTCTTATCTTTATCGCTCCTCTTGTTGATTGTAGAATATAATAAAACTTTGAAAATACAATCGGCGCATGTAAAAATTGTAACATGTGTTGTGTTATAAAAAAAAACCCTTCTATTTTTTTTTATTTGAAGTATTGAGCTACAATCTACCTTCACTATTTCAGATAAAAATATTTCAAGATGGTGCAAGAGGAACAAGTTGAGATTCCGACCGTTCCTTTAAAGAATCTAGCAAAAGGCGTTGACGAGGGTCGTTACCGTCTGGTTGGTTGGGCTGTGGACACTACGGGTCGCCGTCTGATCGACGAGATCTGTCAGATTGCCGCTTACACTCCCGACCAGAAGTTTTCCCAGTACATAATGCCATTTAGTGATATTAGATTAGTGTATAGAAGGCGACACAGCATCCGGGTGATCAACATGGGCCGGTACCGTATGCTGAAGGACCTCCGTACCAACAAATTTGTCAAAACCAAGAGTGAGGTCTCTGCTTTGACAGATTTTGTTGTCTGGCTTGAGCAGGTCAAGGGGGACGCCACCGACGGCATTATCCTTCTCTTCCACGAGTTCCACAAATATACACCCGCCATGCTGTTGGAATCTTTCCGTAGACATAGCCTGCTCGAGCGTTTTGCAAAAGTCGTAAAGGGTTTTGCAAATTGCTATAATATATCTCAGGATAAATGCGCAAACACCACGAAAACGTTTAGTCTGCGTGTTATGTCGAAGGTTCTTTTGAATAAGGAGGAGGATATTAGCAGCGCAGTGACGAGGGCTCAGACCTGCTACGACATTGTCGTGCATTTGGGGCAGAGCGAGATTCAAGATTTGGACTCCAAAGGTAGCGGGGACTGCAAAGGCAACGAGTTGCACTTGATTAACCTCGTCAGACCTTATACTAATCCTATTCAGGCTGAGGAGGAGGAGATAGCAGAATTTAAGGTATGTAATTACTCAATTGCAAAAAGGTATATAAAGACCAGGGTTGTTAAACATTGTTGTTTTTAAAACATGTTTTTTTTTTGGTTGTTTAAAAATAACAGTGTTAAAAACCTTTTAAAAGAAATAATAGTAAATAATGGTTTTGTATTAAATCCAACTAACTACTCGTGAGGTATTCCCCTAACTGTCAGGGAATCCCATTACAATGCCAAATGGAACAGAGAACCTAGTGTCAACTCGAGAGAGCAAACATTTGTAAAAGGATAGATTTTATATTATTCTTAAATCTCCATGAGCATCCCTTTATATTCGAAAACAATAATTTATTTTTTTCGGACACTTTGCCTTGAAAAGTAAAAAAAAAAACAAAAAAAAACATGATTTAAAACATATTTTTTTTAAGGTGTTTTAAAACATTGTTTCATGTTTTAAAACACATTTTAACAAAAAAAAAACCTGTTTTTGTTCTAAATAGAAAAAAACGTTTTTCTCAGAAGATATATATAACATCTGTCTTCGGAGTCGTTACGAGCTAAGCACTACTTAAAATATTTAGCTTTTATATCCGGATTCTTACCGTCTTGAACTGGCCATTTAATGCGCTGACGTAGACGATTTGTAAGGGCTTTCTTTTACATTGGTGTTATTTGTGAGTAAAGATTTCAAATTTGTCATCGTCAAGTCTGTGACTGATTTTGATTTTCCCCTGAGCGTTGCTTCATTATTAACACTTGAAAAAGTTGAAGCCCTGGTAATTCTCTAGATCTAGTTAATATTGTAGAGTGGCTTTGAACTAAGAAGAGCACTGTGACATATGCAACCAATTATACGCAGCGTATGGTTTATAAATTAACCGCGTATATTTGGTTGCATACACAACTGTGCTCTACTTAGTTTAAAACATCTATATTCTTATTTAATATCACAAAAAGACTATTAGAAAACTGTTACAAGTACGGTATAACTTCGCTAATCCGGACATATATCGTTCCTGACCATGTCCGGACTATTGAGGTATCCGGATCACTGGAGGTTTTTTTCTTTTGTTGGGAAGGGTCATTTTTTATGATGAAGATGAAAACAACTGGGAATATTTGAATATATGTGAGCCCGGACGCAAAAAGGGACCTGTCGTTACGTTATCTTGCACAATATTTTCGCACGTAAGGTCTCTTCCGATATGTACCGTTATGCTGCACGTTATTTTCGCACGATAGGTCCCTTTTTGCATCCGAGGTCACATATAACCAAAACATAAAATTAAAAACTAAATTCCGAACATAAATGGATAAAATAAGCAAAAGATTTCAGTTATTTTTTAAAAATGTGTCAATTTTTGTTTATATTCTTTTGGATACAGCTACATTAGTAAAGTTTTCTCTGGGCCTTTTGAGAAGCAGGATTTCCATGGGAAAATTGTTTTCTGCAGACCACCTGATGCCCAAAGAAAACGCGTTGGCAGCATCGACATTAGAGCTTTTTGGGGCCTGTTAACCCCTGTTAAAAATGTCTTAATCTCAGGCTTAAAATATATTTCGAAACATTCAGTAAGCAATGTTCTACTCATCCGTCCTTTATCAGACGCCTTGTACACAACTGGTATTGAGCTCATTCTGCATTTAAAAGCTTCTAGATTTGCAGCTATTGCTAATATTAAGTGGCAATTTATGTGATCCGGTTGCTTTACAGTAAGACATTAATGTTAAACAATACTTTGGTATTTTCTACCTAGTTTTAACTGCAAATTATATTTTGTGTCCGAACTAGGGAAGTAAAATTTCTAAAATGTCCGGTTGACAAGAGCGTTCGGATTACTGGAGTGTCCGTACTAGAGAGTGTCCGATCTGTCGAAGTTGTACTGTACATACAAAGCGCAGAGAATGATGCTATGGCATCGACATGCTACAATTAAATGTGTAAGATCAGGGACTTATTTAACTTAACTATTTTTCAACTTGAAGAAATTGCGAGATAGTTTTATGAATCAGGACCTTGCATTCACATCCTTTTTCCTAATCAAATCTATATTTCATACAATGTAAGGTATAAATGAACACAATGTGCTAGGGTTGCCGCCCCATATCCTGGCAAGGCTATTTTTAATTAAAAATTATTTAAGGTAAATTGGTACTAGTAATTTACCCTCATCGTTTTTCCTAATCAATTGTATACCAAAATGTAGGTTGTTTTGTTGCGAACATCGTGGTGTAGGGTTGCCTTTGCAAAAGTTGGCATATCTTAGGGTTGTCGCGATTTTAAATATGAATAATTGAGTAAAAGGGTACGTTCACATGACAAGCGCCTAGTGCGCGTTTACACTATCGCTGTGCTATCGCCTACTATTACGACAGACAATGAAGCAGAATAGCAGTTACCTTCGTACTTACCCGTTACCAATCTTAGTTTGGCGTTTTTTGTAAGTCTTTGGCTCTCGATTGGTACCAAATTTTTCAAGAAAAAGAATGACCGGAACTATTTAAAAAAAATACCTTAAATAATATTAAATTAAAAATAGCCTTGCCAGGATATGGGGCGGCAACCCTAGGACATTGTGTTCATTTATACATTATACTGTATAAAACATAGGTTTGATTAGAAAAAAGTTAAACCATTAATGTCATTAATGGTTTATTTAAGCTGACTTTTACAATTTATTTTTGTGTTGACAGGTTCTTCTTGAACGGCAAAATACCTTCAAGCCTGTCTTTGGGGCTTTGCTGAGGGCGACCCCAATTGAGAGGCAGCACGCCAGCCATCTGCGGAGGATTTTGGCCGAGAATAACATCGATTACGATAAGTTGAAGGTTGCCTACGACAGTAGCGCAAAGGAGGGGCTCGAGAAGGTTCTCAAGGCGGAGGTGGGTACACTTTTTTATACTTATTTCTGAGAATTTTTTTGCATACTTATTTGTTTGCTGATGCCTTTAATTTTCTCTCTAATTTCTCTTAAATGAAGTACATTGTTTGATTTTGATATCTAATTGTGAGGCCATAATAATTAAACACAATTCATTATCATGACAAATTATACGGTTGTGGATGTATTAAATTTGTTTTACATTTACGGCAAATGTAATAAAAACCACAAACTGTATATTTTCTTTTATTGTTATCAGTTAACA
This sequence comes from Aphodius granarius, assembly GCA_963971325.1. Lineage (NCBI taxonomy): Eukaryota > Metazoa > Arthropoda > Insecta > Coleoptera > Scarabaeidae > Aphodius > Aphodius granarius. The sequence continues at coordinate 31,123,329 of OZ020222.1, read as the reverse complement.
TACGGATATAATATATAATATAATTCTATTAAAATGAGCTTTTTTACATTTTTGTTCAAATTCATGCCAGGTAATTATAGACAGGATTGTGATGAAACGTGCTGAAAATAATTCTGAAGATTCTTTAAACAGAATGTAGGTCGACGAGCAAAATTGTGACACATAAAATAGTTTCAAGCATTCTACAGTTGAATAAAGTATTATTTTTCTATTTTTGATTAAAGAATGCTCATTTAACAAAGATAAGATTGTAACTTATGAATATTCCTTTACAGGTAGCAAATGCAAAAGAAGAAGAGCTTTTGGAACTGTTAGACATTTTGGACTGCTTCTTTGACCCGGACAAGAAACCTGTCCAGCCTAAACCACGTTTCTTTGCCAACAACAACAATAGGAAAGGTCAGAGGCGTTCCGACAAAGAGAACAAAGACAGGAATGCAAACACGGTGCCCTCCGGCGACGAGAAGGAGGATATCAAGTGTGAGATCAAGACGGAAGTCAAGACGGAGAAACCGGAGCCGTCCGAGACAGTTCCCGTAACTCCGGCGGTGGTATAGTGTACAGTTAGCGATAGTACAGTGCCTTTGTTACTATAGCAAAAGTTGCAAACAACTTTCGTTGGGTATAATATTTTTGTTTGTATTTTTTTTATAGAGTTTAAATTATTTTTTATTTTGATGGAGATATATTTATTTTGTTACAGGCTATTTTTTAAAGAGAGTTTATTTCTCGTTGAGGATTTTTGTTTGTTTTTATATGAGTATATGACGAAAGTTTGTTTGTCGCACTGGTTCACGCAAAAGTTGCTTGTTACATGAATGAAATTATCGTTTTGTTTTTTTTTTATTAGCTAATGTTAACAAACTTAATACTTTGTACAGGGTGTTTCCTGTATACTTGAAAGTGGCTTAAATAATGTTTTTTTTTTATATTTTTTTTTTCACATAGAATGAATTTTAAGTTAGTTGTGTTCACACCGTGATAATATATTTTTAAGTTGTGATAATGGGTGATTTTATGTAACGAGTTCGCTTTTGTTAAGTGCCGTTACTGTACCTGTTATTTATTGAATAATATTACTTAATAAATGAATATATGTATTTCTATCTGGGTGTCTTATTTTCCTGATTTTTTGGGTTGAAGTGGTAAATTTTTTAGTGAATAAATAACATTTGTGGTAAGTATTTAAATGTAATACATGTAAAATGTACAAATGTGATGCCAAAACAGATTATGTATTTATTTAAAAATTAAGCAAAATCTGTTTTTCTTCAAATTCTGATTGAAATATATACAAACAAATTGATAAAATGATCTGATGATACATCATCAGACTTAAAAATTATGCTTTATTACGCCTGAATAGTTAACCAGTTCATGCTTAGTAAATGTTTAGTAGAAACTGATGTGTAAAATTTCAAAATGTTCTAGCAGCGTTTTTTTTTTTTTTTTTTCAATAGAGAGTACTAATTATAAATCACTATATCTCATTTTTTTTTCACATAGAGGCTCATTAGAGTGACGATTATGAATCAAATTCAAATTCAAAACAACCAAAATTAATAGTCATACTTGGTCAAAATTGCAATTAAAATTAGAAGAAAAGTAGTTGTACGTTTGGATTTTTAGGCTCAGTTTTTGGGACATATAATTAATTAATAAACAATGTATCATACATATGTATATGCAACATTAAATAATCAATGTTATCGATAATACAGTATGAAATGTTACCTACTGTATAATTAGAGCATATTACTACTAGATGTCGCTCGCGGATTGTCTCTAACAAATTTGAATGGTTTGCATTCGTCATCGTCATTCTTTTTGGGATTCCTCTATAAAATTCGTGGAATGACGCCACAAACTTTCTGCACGGTGATTTACCGATTCATGCTGAAATTTTACAAGCTTTCAAATACATAATTATTTCGTAAATTTTAGTAATCCTGCGGCAGCACTGATGTTGTATGCACTGTGAATATCTGGAATTGTAGTTATGTGGGCCAAAGCGACTTACAGAACGCTGCACGCAAATGCATTCACGCACATTCGTTCGAATCTACCATACTGCTTATAGTCACCCTGCATCGTCGACCGACGAGGCTAGCGCCGTAATTGGTTGCTTTTGGTTAATTTAGTGAATAATTGCCCACTAAAGGCATAATAGAATCATTTTTCTGTAGATTAATAATGTTGGCGTGTAGGGATACATGTCTTGACAAGGTGTGAACAAGATTTCCTTTGTAATTTTTGAAATACTGTTACAAATTGACGATATTCCATGTTTTGGGTTTTAGATGGTTCAGCGTGCATTTTTCATATTACATAAAAAGGCATTTATTGGGATGAATCTAATAGCATTGTTTATAGAACGTCATCGTCAGTAGGACGTCAATTAAATGTTTGTCAAGTTATGTCAATAAGTTCAACAATAAACGTTACATATACGTATTACGCAAGTCAATAGCAAAAATAAGTCGTTCTGTATCGAATATTTGTACTGAATATTTAATCCGTTATTTGCTGAACCAGCGGTTTATTAGGTATTTAATTTACATATTTTTTGTTAAAAGTTACATATTTCCTACGTCATACGTCTTTCTAACGTGCTAAAATGCTAACATTAAATATTTGCTGCCTGCTTAACAGCATAGTAATTGGTAAAATAAGTTGAAGTCAAATATATTGTCAGATTTTGACAAACGTGAGTGCCGCTGGTATGACATAACAATAGCTGCTTTCCATTTGCACACTTCTGAATTAATCTTAGCTGAGCTAATCTAACACCGTCTGGCTTGGTCCAAGTTCAACTAAGCTAAGCTATGTTGGCAAAAGGAACGCGTTCGGTGCCATTCTATCTAACTAAGTTCGTGGAACTTGATGTCAGCGAGTGGCGGCGCCACTTGCCTGACAACAAGTGTTATCAATGTTATCATCTATAGGTACAAATAAAAAACATAGGCATCAGAACCGCTTCTTTCCACGCGTATACCGTCCTCGTGACTTAATTCCACTTCGTAGCGAAGATGTGTAATCAGGTCACACACATCAAATATGTTAACTTCATCCATCTTGCCGAAACTTCTTATAGTTTATAAAATAAACAAAAACCAAATTGCACGCACGCACGATGGCGGATTTAGGTTAGGTTTTCCTCCTCCTTCTTCTTCTTCTTCTATTAGGTTAGCTCAGACAGCTCAGACGATCTAAGTTACTTTTTCGCATGACTAGCCAAGGGCAAGCGGAAAGTAATCTGTCTGAGCTTGTCTTACTTCACCAAAACAAAAGGAACGCTACGCATAAGTTAGATTAGCTCAGCTCAGCTAATATCAACTCAGAAATATGCAAATGGAAAGCAGCTAATAGCTGCTTTCCATTTGCACATTTCTGAGCAGCTAATAGCTGCTTTCCATTCGCACATTTCTGAGTTGATACTAGCTGAGCTGAGCTAATCTAACTTATGCGTAGCGTTCCTTTTGTTTTGGTGAAGTAAGACAAGCTCAGACAAATTACCTTCCCCTTACCCTTGGCTAGTCATGCGAAAAGGTAACTTAGATCGTCTGAGCTGTCTGAGCTAACCTAATAGAAGAAGAAGAAGAAGGAGAACCTAACCTAAATCCGCCATAGTGCGTGCGTGCAATTTGGTTTTTGTTTATTTTATAAACTATAAGAAGTTTCGGCAAGATGGATGAAGTTAACATATTTGATGTGTGTGACCTGATTACACATCTTCGCTACGAAGTGGAATTAAGTCACGAGGACGGTATACGCGTGCAAAGAAGCGGTTCTGATACCTATGTTTCTTATTTGTACCTATAGATGATAACATTGATAACACTTGTTGTCAGGCATGTGGCGCCGCCACTCGCTGACATCAAGTTCCACGAACTTAGTTAGATAGAATGGCACCGAACGCGTTCCTTTTGCCAACATAGCTTAGCTTAGTTGAACTTGGACCAAGTCAGACGGTGTTAGATTAGCTCAGCTAAGATTAATTCAGAAGTGTGCAAATGGAAAGCAGCTAATGTATTATTCTATGACTGACCTTAAGTTGGGGGTCTAGAGTGACTGTGGCTTCACGAAATTTAATAATAGTAAAGTGCTTAGATTAGTCACTGGTAGCAACAATTTAGTTCAAGCTTACCGTGTCACCTCTAAATGAACTAAATAAAATTTTGCGGGTTAAAAAAAATCGTTTCATTCACCGTAATACACGTTCTTCGTTGCACATATTGCTTAAAGGCAATGCCGATGTTTAAGCATAACATTTTTACCATAATCATAGTAATCTATAGAGTATAGATACTTACCATATATTCTATATTATTTTACAATAAATACCATATCTTCTTACAGGCAGCAGGTTTTGGATCTATGTATATATGTATGTGTATGTATGGTGTATAGTGACTAATGTGTGTGTATATGCCGGAAGCAGCTGCACAAGTATATACTCATACAAAATACCACACGGTGGTATCACGTGTTCCCTCCTTGAAGACAGTGGACCGAAATGCACTCTCCACTTGGCGACAACAGTCTTTGCACAGGTGTTCGTTAAAAAAAGTCGGGTCCCCCTTATATGTGATATATAAAAAAATAGGGTGAAAGAGGATTCCAGTGCATTGGCCATAGAGTCCTGTCCTGATCTTGTTCCCAGACAAAAGTTTCCGGTATAAGTATGATAATATAATCCGTATTTCTAAGTTTCATTTGGATTCCTCGTTATTATAATTCTATCCCTGATCTATTTTTAAAACGGGCAGATTAATTAAATCTGTAGCAGGTGCATTGGGCCATTATGTAAATACCGTGCCGCAGCAGTCAAATGCAACCACGTGTTGCTCTGCTCATTTCGAGGCACCAGGCGAGCACCCGCGTTTTTTTTTCTGTATTTTTTTGCCGAGAATTATTAATGGCACCATAACAATAAATAATAGCAATTATTCCCTGTTCTCGTTTTTTTTCCGAAAAAATTGGCGACAATAAAAGCATACACTGAATTGAAAGTAGCTGCATATGAACTGTTTAATAATTTACTTTTTTTCACAACCGTTTATCAATGCTAGAAAGCGATATCTCTTTTTTTAAGAGATGCACGTATATCACAAACTTGTCAACCATGTATGTATGTATGTGTGTGTGCGTGTGTATGTATGTCTGTGAACACGATAGCGTCCAAACGGTACAACAGATCGGGCTGAAATTTTGCATACTTATTTAGAATTGCCAGGGGACAAACTGGATTGTTTTTGGCCACAATCTGACAACCAGAAGTGGCAAATGTTACATACATATTCTTAGAGATTTATTCGATTTTGACCAATTTGATAGTTGCTCATCCTCCCGTGACTTGTATACAAATTTTCAGATCAGTGGGATGAACAGTTTAGGTGCTAAAAGAGTTTATAGAAACAGTTTGACAGAATCCACAGCCTTCATCGTTGTGTTGCGAATTGTCAGATTTTGACAAACGTCAGTGCCACTGATATGACGTGACATTAAATGTCATTATGTCATAGAAAAAGGTACAGAGTGGCTCTCTCCAATAATATAGTCGGAAAGTTGGGTGAGGGGCACCCCAGATATTTATTATTTGAAATATTACGGAAAAAAATGTTTTGGGCAAATGATGGTTAACTTACACCAGATTATGGCGGAGACCTTTTAATTTACCTTTTAATTTCTTCTCTTAACGACCGAAACTAAACTCAAGCAATCATAAAAAAAATTACAAAGGAAAAGAGGCATCTACTTTTATTACTTTCCGACTAGTATCCTAGAAGGAAAGTATTGTAATCGTCGTGTAAACAAAATTTCGAGATTTCAGCGGAAATACGCGTTTTAGGGCCCCCTGGATCGATTGCAGTGATTTCTGGAAAATGTATGTATGTTATGTATGTATGTGTGTGTATGTACGTGTGTGTGTATGTCTGTGAACACGATAGCGTCCCAACAGTACAACAGTACAACGGACCGGGCTAAAAGTTCGCATACATATTTAGAATTGCCAGGGGACGAAATGGATTGTTTTTGGTGACAATCTGACAACCGGAAGTTACAAATGTTACATGCGTCTTCTTCGGGATTTATTCGATATTGGCCAAACTAATATCAGCTCATTCTCCAGCGATTTCAAATACGTATACTAATTTACAGGTCAATGGGATGAATGGATTAGGCGCTATTAGCTTTTTATAGCAGCGGTTTGACAGAATCACAGACTACGTCGCTGTGTTGCAAATTGGCAGATTTTGACAAACGTCAGTGCCACTGACATGACATTACATTAAATGACAAATGTCTTTATGTCATAGAAACTGACGTTAGGTAGGGTACAGAGTGGCTCTGGCTTTACAAAACTGAATAATTGCAAAAGTGTTCATGCCATTTTTTACCAGCAAATTGTAAAAGAATCATTAAAGATAGACAGAGAGCTGTAATTTTCAGGAATCATTAATCAGTCTTTACCGTTACATGAATATGACTGGTAATATTGAGGATTTCTCGAAGTCTAACTCTCTTGACTATATTTTAGTTTTTTACTTAACTTTATCCATAAAAAATAGCAGAATGGCCCACCTAATCTTCTCGCATAATTCTTTCGTCGCAATTTGCACATTTTTTATTGTGATACGTACGGTATAATTACCTAAAGTCACGGGAACGATTAATTATCATTATTATAATGTGTAAAATTTCGTCTTGTCTACATGAAGAGAAGAAGGACCGAGGTTGAAAAAGGTATGCCGTGTTAAGAAGAAACTTAAAACCTATTATGTGTGATTATGTGTGGTATAGTCTAGGGGTATCACGAAAATCGAACCCCGGCGTGGCTCTGGCTTTACAAAACTGAATAACTGCAAAAGTGTTCAGACACTTCATTGAGCCAACGGTGTAGTCGGAAAGTAGGGTGAGGGCCACCCCAGATATTTTTATTTTATAATAAAAACCTTTGGGCATGGAATACAGCAGATAAGACAAGTTTATTATTTAGACTACTTGTAATTTTATTACACCTAATTTTTAGCAAAGTAAGTACCTACACATTTACTTTCCGACTAGTACCCTAGAAGGAAAGTATTGTAATCGACGGAAAAAAATCGAGATTTAAGCGGAAATACGCGGTGTTATTCTATGACTGACGTTAGGATGGGTTCCAGAGTGGCTGTGGCTTCACGAAATTGAATAACAGAAAAAGTGTTTAGACACTTGTGTCAGCAATTTAGTCGGAAAGTTGGGCGGGGGCCACCCCAGATTCTTTGTACATTGTTATAAAATACATAATACATGTTATACTACCTATTATTTTATTGCATCTGGTTTTGGCGAATTACAGTTTTTATAGTTATAAAACACAATGTTTTTTATTTAGATTACCTGTTTTTATTGCACCTGGTTTTTGTGAATAAAATGTTTTATAGTTATAAAATACAACATTCCTGACAAGTTCATCATTTAGAATACCTGTAATCGTATGATCTGACCTAAGGCAAATTTGTCTTTTTATTATTATGAATTATACAACATATCTCACCTAAGACGATAGCTATTTTAATGTTAAGTGGTCTAAAAATCAGGATAGTTATTTCTAGGATACCATAAAGTTTTTAATTTCCTGAAGGCCTGAGTGTATGAACTCTGATAAGGCACGTATGTGTAATAACTGACCCTTAGGTCATCAATAAAATACTTATAGATTGTCGATATAAGAAAATATAAGTCGATATAAGAACCTTACAAAAACATAAATTAATACCTAAATCATACATAAAGCACAGCAATACGAAATTACGAATATTCTTTTAGTAAACAATATTATTTTTTTTTAATTACGATAGCTTAGTATCTTCAGTGAGTTGTTATTTCTTGTCATCTGTTAGTAAGCTTCTGATAAGTCGTGTCACTAATTCTATGAAACACAGACGGTTTTAATCAGATCTGATATCACATTTCCTACGACCATGTGCAGTTGATATCGAATTGCAAGCATACAACGTACCACTTTCTTCTATTAAAATAAAATATTATGTGTCACTCAAACGTCCACTTGGGCGATATAGATTCGTTATTGTTTTTTTCTTTATTAAGGAAATAACTGCGATAAGAAAAATTTTGATATCTTGAAGATATACGTAGCACTACACTTACAAATATAGAAATTGTTCAGCGTCTGCACTCGCAGTGTGTGTGTTGCTTAACACCTATGTATGTTGTTATGGCACATACCTCGATAGAACTAAAATAGTTTTGTTCTAAATTTACCGTGTTTTATGTATTTTAATAATATTTCGTCTATTTTCAGTGTAGCCGATCTGAAATTGTCATTATTAATATCCTTACAGAATTGATATATTTTTAATTATTATTAAATAGGATGATCCCACTTCTATGTATTGAAAGCATTAGGTACTTCAATTTCCAAAATTTGCAATCTACTTGAAAAAATCTGATGTGGCCAGGCACATGACTTTATTATACGATACAGCCGTGTTCAGGGGGGCAATTTGGAAGTTCAAGGGGCATCCGCTTACTATGATTTAATTTTTTTTCCAAAAAATGGAATGGACATAAATTATACAACATTTTCTCTACTATAGTTTATTATTTAACTATTTTGACGAAATTACAGAAATGGCGGCTAATTTGCAAAATCGTTGAAAAATGATAAGAGTAAACCTCGAGTTCCTTTGGGCCCTTTTGGACAAAACTTCTTTCAGCTCTAAGTTTAGTCACGAAACTTCTAAATATGAAGTTTTGTCTCGATATCTTCAATAGTTTCTCCGGAATCGTCGCCTCAAAAAACGGGTACACACACACATACACACACACACACAGACATTTTTTGTACCTTGGTCAAAAATGTTCAGGGGGCCCAAAAAGACCTATTTCCGCTAAAATCTCAATTTTTTTTTCGACACGATTACAATACTTTGTCATACTACGTATGATAAAGTAAAAATATAATGAGTGTGGTAAACATATTTGTATAAAATTGCTTTTTTGATGCAATAGTTGTTATAAGAAGACCTATGTTGTTGATAAGTTATGTATTGAAAAGCACGTTTTGATTTATCTGCAAGATGATATAAAAAACTTCAGTGGTTCAACATCCCAGTGGACCAAGTGAATGGTTTCTGTTCAGCAATGTAGCTGAACAACTACAATTTGCTCGTGCAGCTGCGAGGTTAACAAGAAGAGAGATGATCTCAGTCAATTGTTTAAATTGTAAGTGGTGAATTAATAAATATGGCTTTCGTAATGGGCTCTGCATCTACATTATTTTAAGAATTATTGCATAGTTTTACTTATTAACGTTCATTGCGATCTTTGTGTGTAATAAAGATGTCCATAACAGTTGAACTACTCAACCAACTTTGGCCATTTTTTACCATCAAATAGTAAAAGAATCATCAAAGATAGACAGAGAGCTGTTATTTTCAGGAATCATTAATCAGTCTTTACCGTTACATGAATATGACTGGTAATATTGAGGATTTCTCGAAGTCTAACTCTCTTGACTATATTTTAGTTTTTTACTTAACTTTATCCATAAAAAATAGCAGAATGGCCCACCTAATCTTCTCGCATAATTCTTTCGTCGCAATTTGCACATTTTTTATTGTGATGCGTACGGTATAATTACCTAAAGTCACGGGAACGATTAATTATCGTTATTATAATGTGTAAAATTTCGTCTTGTCTACATGAAGAGAAGAAGGACCGAGGTTGAAAAAGGTATGCCGTGTTAAGAAGAAACTTAAAACCTCCTATTATGTGTGATTATGTGTGGTATAGTCTAGGGGTACCACGAAAATCGAACCCCGGCGTGAGGGACAGTAATTTTTCGGACTTCCAGCCGTTTCTGACAGCTCAAGGATGCATTCTAGGTATACACGTATCAAGATTGTGGGTAGGAGAAATAATACGGCTCCCTTTGCTTCTAAGAACTGTGATTTAAACTGTGGGTTGAAAACGGCAAGATTAGAAGAAACCATGTGGTCGTTTCACTAGAATATAAAACGTTTAAAAACTGTTTTAAAGCATTTTTTCTGTTGTGATAGCTAACTATTAATTTAATATGCTAATTCACTGACAAACAACATACTATTATCTACATTCTAAATACTTGAATATGTACGTTTCAAGCTTTATTCATGACTAAATTACAACGTTCTACTTGTTATGGTTTAGACAGGAGAAATCTTGGATTTAAGAGAAATAAGCAGATATAGTGTATAAGAGATAAATCCTTCTTTCGTATGACATAAAACAGTTTGGAATCACACAATATAACAACACATTGCAATTTCAATTTCGGGCTTGTACCATAGAAGGAAAGTATTGCAATCGACGAAAAATCGAGATTTCACTGTAGTGATTTCTGTATATGTGTATCTGTGTACGTGTGCTTACGTCTATGTGTGTTAAGTGTGTGTAAATATGGTTGCAAATTGACATGACACGACATATAATGTCTATGACTGGACATTAGGTTGAAATCCGGTTGTGGCTTCACAAAAGTCAACTACAGTATAACTTCGCTAATCCGGACATATATCGTTCCTGACCATGTCCGGACTATTGAGGTATCCGGATCACTAGAGGTTTTTTCTTTTGTTGGGAAGGGTCATTTTTTATGATGAAGATAAAAACAACTGGGAATTTTTGAATATATGTGAGCCCGGACGCAAAAAGGGACCTGTCGTTACGTGATCTTGCACAATATTTTCGCACGTAAGGTCTCTTCCGATATGTACCGTTATGCTGCACGTTATTTTCGCACGATGGGTCCCTTTTCGCATCCGAGGTCACATATAACCAAAACATAAAATTAAAAACTAAATTCTGAACATAAATGGATAAAATAAACAAAAGATTTCAGCTATTTTTTAAAAATGTGTCAATCTTTGTTTATATTCTTTTGGATACAGCTACATTAGTAAATTTTTCTCTGGGCATTTTGAGAAGCAGGATTTCCATGGGAAAATTGTTTTCTGCAGACCACCTGATACCCAAAGAAAACGCGTTGGCAGCATCGATATTAGAGCTTTTTGGGGCCTGTTAACCCCTGTTAAAAATGTCTTAACCTCAGGCTTAAAATATTTTTCGAAACATTCAGTAAGCAATGTTCTACTCATCCGTCCTTTATCAGACGCCTTGTACACAACTGGTATTGAGCTCATTCTGCATTTAAAAGCTTCTAGATTTGCCGCTATTGCTAATATTAAGTGGCAATTTATGTGATCCTGTTGCTTTACAGTAAGACATTAATGTTAAACAATACTTTGGTATTTTCTACCTAGTTTTAACTGCAAATTATATTTTGTGTCCGAACTAGGGAGGTAAAATTTCTAAAATGTCCGGTTGACAAGAGCGTTCGGATTACTGGAGTGTCCGTACTAGAGAGTGTCCGATCTATCGAAGTTGTACTGTACTGCAAAAGGTTTAGACACTTCTGGTTTAGAATCAGTGTTTCAACAAGGTAGTCAGAAAGTTGCATGAGACCACTCCAGATATTTCTATTGATACTATAACTATTTATAATAATTATAATGCATAACTTTGAAATGACCTATTTTTTATTTTATACCTATACTTGTACCTTTCTTGTCCGCATCCCAACCACCTACGGACCTACTTATTGAATAAAACAATACCAGAAATTAATTTTCCCTATTTCAAGCACCCACCAACAGGGTAAACCAACCCAACCATGCATATAATGTGCGTGCAAAATGTTTACCCCCTACGAACATTTCTGGGGGGTAGAAAGGTAGTTGCGCCGTATACCTGTGTAATAGTAATATGCGTGCGTATACATTTCGTGTACGGGACAGGCAAGGGTGGCAGGTGGAAGGTAGAAGAGAGCCGACGCGAATAAAACGAAGAGCGAGACGCAGATAGTTATAGAGTGACGGCCCTATAATTTATGAGTCCGGGGTGCAGTCTCCCCAGTTCGCCACCATCAATCATCTGACGCTGCAGTCGGGAGGGTGTGCTGAACCAACCCCTACGGGGCGGCAAGTGCAACGTATGACGGCGGCACCCCCCTATAGCGCGCACACACACGCATACACCTTACCTTACCTAGACAGGGTGCAACATAGGCGCCGTTTAATGTTGGTAAGGGAAATCCCATTTTCTGAGAATTATAGATATATTACTGGTAAGGTCCGAAATACGTTGGATTGTTACCTAAACTAAGGATTTCCTAAATCTTTTCGTTAAACGTTCACAAAAACGTCTAAACCTTTTGCAATACTCTAAATTCGTGAAGCCACAGCCACTATGGATGCCACCTAATGCTTGTTATACTTAGAATAACAAAATGTCAAGTCATGTCAGTGGTCCCTGACAGTTATCAAAATTTGTCAGTTCGTAACCATAGCGACTTAAAGCTACGATGCCTACCGTCAAACTTCTTACATAAACGCTTATAGCACCCAAACCTTTCATCCCATTGGACGGTAAATTGGTATATATGTTACGGTCATAGTGATAAATAGGGTATTATTAATAATCACCGGTTATTATTAATAATAGCCAAGTGGGGAGGTTAAAGTGAAGAATTTATCACATGAACCGGCTATTTTTAATAATTTCCAGCATGCTGTGGTCAATGTGATATATTTCAGTTCGATATTGCATTAAGGTGATGCTACAATATAATAGAGCCTCAGATTTGAAATTCTGTTAGTATCTACATAATCGCCACACAACGAATCTATTCACTGGGTTTTCAGTGTTGGGCCTTTAGTGACGTTAGGCCTGACTAACTTATTTAGTTACTACTCATGACTAAAATAAGGAAGATTATCACGAGACTAAAAAATGCCAATCCACACTAATTGTATGCACGAGTGTGTAACTCTTTGGGTCATGCTTATTTGCGCAATTCTTAAAAGCAAAGTAAGTAATTAATTAAAAACTCGGTTTGTATTATTTTACCAGTGCAAATGTACGTAGTGCTTCTGCATTTTGCAATTCGTGGCAAAAAATATTTTTATTTATAACTTTATTATCTTTTTAATACAAAACTTTAAAAAATGTTTTATATTTAATTTTGAATACAAAAGTCCTTCTAGACCTTTATTTTTTGTGGTAGTACAAGTTTGTAATAATAGGACGTCACCTTCTTTTGTTTTTTTTGTATTTTTTGTTAGTGATAAACACTTTTATAATAAATATATCTGAGATATTAGATATACTTAGGGTAGGTATAGGTAATGGACATACTAATGTAGGGAAGATTGAGGCAAGTTGTTACCATGTTTAATCTTTTATTTATAAAATTATTGTCAAACACCAAAAGTAAAAATACCGTGTTAGGAACAGAACCATACAAAAATGTTTGCATCATTTGTGCGGTGCAATTTATGTAAAAACATCTATGTTAACTAGTCTAGTTCTTGCATGTACATATTTGCATTGAAATTTTTTTTTATTAAATGCACAACAGTTCAAGATAATTAGGATTTGAGAATTTACTTAATAAATTGTAATTGTACATTTACAAAAAACTACCCACATGCATTAAATATAAAAATGGGTGTTATTGATAATAAAATGGTTAACTTTTTTGAACACTCTGTATAAACTGTTCTTTTTTATGTTTTCGTCATTGAGCCGTCCTTGGGTGTATACCAAATATCATTACCAATTATATCCAGTAGTTTCTAAAGTACAAGGGAGACAAAAAAAGCATTCTTTATTATCAATTTTGTATTATTCGTAATTTTGGTCATTGGGGTAGCCGTACTGATGATTTGCGTCGAGTAAATAAATATAATAGCTTACATAGTAATCAAAATAACTGAGCTAACTTCTTTGAAGACTGTATACAAAAGATCTTTTGTAAAAAGTAACATTTTTATCACTTTTACCGTGCCCGTTAGGAAATTATTAATAATAGCCGGTCCATGTGATTATTTAAGTGTTTCTAATCACATTGACCAAATGATGCGGTTATTATTAATAATAGCCGGTAATTATTAATAACAGCCGGTAATTATTAGTACAAACCACATTTATCACGTTAACCGTAACATATATATTAAATGTCACTCGAGGATTAGCTGATGTCAGTTTGGTCAAAATCGGTTAAATGTTTAAGAAAATGCATGTAACAGCTGCTACTTCCGCTTGTCGCCAAAAGCAACTCAGTTTGTCCTCTGGCAATTCTAAATATGTATATCAAATTTCAGCCCCATCCATTGTATCGTTTGGGCGCAATCGTCTTATACATACATCGTCGTATACATACACACACATACGTTTTCCAGAAATCATTGCTATTAATTCAGGGGATCAAAAATAAAAAGCGTATTTCCGCTGAAATCTCAAATTTTTCTCAAACTCGAACGTATTTTCGTATTTTTTTGAATTGGTGTTTTCTGCACTCTCAACCCAACCCAACGTAATGATAGTGATTACTGGCAGTTACCACGTTGATTAAAATGTACCAATTCGCAATCATAGCGACTAAGGCTGCGGTTACTGTCAGACTGCTTCTATAAACGCTTACAGCGTCTAAATAATTCATCAAACTGATTTGTAAATTGGTATACATACTTTTACTGTTACTTTCGGTTGTCAGCCACCAAATAGAGTCCCAGTTCGTTCCCTAGTGATTCTAAATATGCACATACACCAACTTTTAGCCCGATCTGTTGAACGGTGTTCACATGCATGCATGCGTAGAGATTGCAAAAAACATTGCAATGGATTCAGGGGACGTCAGAACGCGTATGTATTTCCACAGAAGACTATAGTTTGTCTCGTAAATTACAATACTTTTCTTCTAAGTTCAGGTTTTATGGCTGGCGAATGTGTCAGTTGTGGATTTTATCTTTTATTTGTTCGGAAAAGTCACAAAAATACAAGTATACGGTAAAACATTTTTTTGCTTATAACCTCGTCTGCAAAATGTAGAAGCTACGCTCATGTGTGGAATATGTATATGGGAAAATTAATTATTCCGAAGAAAAATGTTATAATTGCGGCGCAGTTGCAATGGCCGCAGATAAAAACGGACGTCTGACCTAAAAAGCATAGGTGTAGGTAGTCGGAATATCAACATAAATGAGAAATATCGTGGGAAGGTAAATATAAAGTGTGAGCCTCCTCACTGTTCTGCCGTTGCGCAATGTGCGCCTGTTTATTTTGAAACTCACACAGACCTGGGAAATACTCCATAACTTCATACCTACTGTTTGTATTCTTTCCAACGTTCTTGCAATAGAAAAATAAATGCATAAATAACACCATTGTTTGGCAACAATATTTTTATCCATACACACCACGAAAATCATGAAAACCAACCGACTAGAACAATAAAACAAATTCTTACTTTTGTAGCATAACAGAACGTAAAAACAAAACTCCAAAACATAGTATTAAAATGGCTGTTTTCTGTTGATTTCTCTCTTCTTCTTTATTAATACCTTCCTCTGACCTTTTCGTTTGACAGAGATTATTTCACTGAAGTCTTGAATCTGCATTTCTGGAACTTGTTCAATACGATGTGGTACGATTATTTCTGGTATGTCGAGATATTTGAATGTATGACAGAAACAGTAAAAATGTGGATATTGTTGAGAGATAATGGTAAAAATGTGATGTATGAGGTGTAAACAGTTGTCTCATATCAAAAACCGACAACTCCATCGAACTTGGGTACGAGATAATGATGAAAAACGAAACTGTTACTGAGTTAAACGCACAATTACAGGAAAAATAGAAAAGATCTTTCAATTGGGGGTTTTAGTACAAGATCTGGATCTAGATCGACCTTCCCTCATACTTTTTCCTAATCAAATCTATTTTTTATACAAATAAAGTATAAATGAACCCAATGTCCTAGGGTTGTCGCCCCATATCCTGGCAAGGATATTTTTAATTAAATATTATGTAAGGCATTTTTTTAATATTTGCGGTAATTCATTTTTTTGACAAATTTAGTACTAATCCAGAGCCAAAGACATACAAAAAACGCCGAACTAAGATTGGTAACTGGTAACTAAGAAGGTAACCGCTATTCTGCTTCTTTCTTTACCGCATTAGTACGCGATAGCGTATTTCTGTCAGTTTTTGAGCTCTGTGTATATGTCAAAATTTTCGATTTTAGTTATTGGGCATTCTAGAAATATGTGGTTAAGGCTTCCCACCTATCCACATTCGCAATATGGACATTTTAGAATACATTTTAGGTTATCTGCTATTTGTTACTGTTGTTACGAATGTCCGGCAGGGGGTGTTTCGGGTTTGACGTTACTGTGGTAATAGCAGCAAAACACGGGTCGACAAAAATCGATTTTTTGGATCGAAAATTGTTTTTAAGGCCGTTTTTTTGCTCAAAACTCTTTGCGAAGGGTATTTAGAGGGATCTTATCGTAAGACATGAGAGCGAGCGGCTTTTATAAGGTCGGCAGGAACGGATAAAAAATGTAAATTTTTGACGTTCATCGATCCGCTTGTCGGAATTTCTAGACGTCACGTGACATTTTCTCGAGGTTCGCCTTCACCCGAAGAGGTGCAAAAACGTGATTTTTTTCAAAATTGACGCATTTAATTTACAAAATATCGCGCAGTCCACGCGGAATTGTGTCCTTTTTTCAATTCGAGCGTCAAAAGTAATATCGAAAAGCCTAATTTTGCAGCTACTCGATCGCAAATGTCGGCGAAAATGGGCGATTCCGCTGAACGCGCCCTACACTTGAAAGTTCGTAATTAGTATAGGTAGATAACATATAAGGATTAACATGCAGAGTGATCAAATGAAGGGATAGGTGATTAAGAATGTATACGATATGCATAAAGTATAATAAATGACAACTGCAAAATTACAGTTATCGAAACCCGCTTTCTATATGTCACAATCGAGTGAACAACGACGGCGGCACCCGCGAACATCGGAACATTTCAAATCAAAAGCAGGTGAACCGATTAACCGGTTTCTCTTTGTTTTGTACCGCACCGACCGCGTACACACTCATATCTGCGTTGTTCCGCGTTTGACGAAAGAACATAAATCAAAATATCGGTCGAAACGGAAAGCGAAACGAAAAACCAGCGGCAGGACTTCGACAAACGTAGAGCTTCGACCGCTATAAAAAAACGCGCGCGTAAATTAATGCATAACAGCGAAACAATAAAAGACAAAATCAAACATCACTTTTACCTTTACAAAAATTCGCGAGCAAAAAACGGCGAGATGTCAATATTAACAGTGTCGGGTCCGCACACACGATTCCCGTATGGAAACATCCCCGTTGCCCAGGTTCGGTACATCCCCTTTAAACCGAACGGTGCGACAGGGATGAAGGTATTGGATGGAGGTGCGGGAGAGAAAAGGAGGACCGTGGCCACGGAAGGGTTGAGAGAGGCGAAAGAAGCGCAAGTATGTGCCGGGAACTGTGGCTCCCTCGCTCGGGACCGGGCCGGGGATGTGGGGTTGTGCTCCAGGACCGGGTTTCCAGCATTTTCGGTCCGACTTCTTTCCCTATTATAGTTTTATTTTGTAATAAGTTTTTCTTACACGGCTCAAAAGAAGAAAGCAACTATAATGTAGGTTTAAGAAATGATAAACCAATTCTAAGATTAAGGTGATGGCCATGGTTCACCCATATGAAGAATAGGAAAGATATGTTTTGGTGTGCCTCAAGAAACTTAAGGTTTTTCTTCTTTCTACAAATATGTGATTCTATTTTTCATGTAACTACAGTTTCCAAGTTCTTATTTATAACATCCCTTGCTTAATTAGCTATGTATTGACATTAGTTATATTTTGTTTTGTTAATTTAACGTTAAAGAACTTCTTATACCGCAAGAACAAGAAATCCATGGTTTAAGTTAAAACACTGTATATTGTTCGACAATCAACATTTCGAATTGAACGTTAAATTGCTAATTAATGTGGCTTTAAAACTGAGTAGTCTAAAATTTGACCAAGATTCTTAATTGTTCTGCAGCTTGTCCCAAGCTTATATACACAAACATCATGTCGGTTTAATAGATTGATCGAGATGTAGAAATTGTTTCAACAGTTATATACACATAGCTAGGAAAAATTTTGAGACATTTTCTGAAATAATTATCAAAATCCACAAAAAAATACAAAAACTATTGTCAAATTTGTTGGTGGGTTCTGTTGGGTTTTTATAGTACTGTTTTGAACTTCTGACATGTGTTAATACTAATAATACTTAATAATACTTAATACAAATACATACATACTTGTTACACCATTTTACAGAATTATGATCTTTTGTTTTCATAATATGCATTAAAATTGAAACTTTAATCCTCCATTTGAGCCTGCTGTAACATTTATTCGTATTGGATTTGTTTTTGTGGAGGTTGACAAAGTCGTATAAAGTAATTCAAATATTTAGATTGGAAACGTTGACCACGTTATCGTCGTTGACGCGGTTTTCTCCCGGAAATATAGAACTTAGTAATTCAAATATCACAAAACAGTATGTTTTAACATACACGAAGTCATAACTAAAATATCTGCTATAACTATCTATCGTGTTCACAGACATACAGACATACCAACACACACACGCATACATACATATCTTTTCCAGAAATCATTGCAATGGATTCAGAGGACCTCAAAACGCGTATTTCCGCATTACAATACTTTCCTTCTAGGGTACTAGTCGGAAAGTAAAAAGAAACAATTTACATATTTTAAGATACATACATAATGTTTAACTTATTAAGATTTATGATGTTAAGGTAGGCCAACATCATAAATCAGGTAATTCATCTTAGCTTTAGTGAAAAACTGACTTTGATCAATCTTTGATCATGGAAAACTCAATAGAATAATAACTATACCCAAACGTCTCAGCAAGTTTGGTTTCTTGCTGGTATTTTACTGTATATATAACCTGGGCTAGTTTGCATATTTGATCGTGTCCATGACATTGACTATGACTTTGCTCATTTGGTATTTGGCATTTTTAATATAACAGAGTTCATAAAGAAATTAAAGATGAAAATCTCATTTTCACTAAGTGAAAAAGTGATTTTCATCTTTATCTTTCCTTAACTCCTGCGTATTTTATTCCAAATTTAATGATTTAATGATTGACATTGGTATTGAGTGCGAAATGTTTGTGTTAAATTTCATGTTGTTGAGAGACATTTGTATTTGTATTTGTCCATTTTTATTAATGACAGTGTAATAATTGGGGATTTCAGCTGCATCCATATTTTATTCATTGTAATTTGAGATAAATTGTGTGTGATGCCGGATATGTGAATGGCGATACTGTCTGACCTTTTCACACGCATGGGTATGATTTGTTATATTTTCAACTTAGAAGACTCGTAAATCTTTCTTTTTTTATGGCCCAAATCAGTAGGGCCCTTTCGTTAAGTGCTTTGTGTCTTGATATTTTGTGTGTGTTATTTGCTTAATTATAAATTATGGTATCGTGGACCGAGATTATAGTTTATACATGAGAGGTATAAGTTCAAGACACAAAGATGAAGAGAAAAACATTCTGTAGAGAACAGTCGAGATTAACAGCCGACATTCGGCATTCTACTTAAGATGTAGTCTTTTTTTCATTTATTTTTATAATGTAACTTGGTGTAGTGTTTTGTGTTTTGTAAATGGTAAGCTGATTATTATTTCCTCCTTTGTGTTTTCACTTCTTTGTATTTTTACGAGAATCTAACAGCTCCTCTAGATAGTAATTTTAAGGATGAATTAAGTGTCTCTTTTATATTTTTTTATTCATTCATTTCTTTGTTTTTTATGTAATAAATTTGTTAATTTGTTGAGAAGTGTTTTCTTTTTAGTTAAATATTAATATCAGTAGTTTAATTAGTTTTGCCTGCTAAAATGCTGCACTGGTCCCATTGCAAGAACTCACGTGCAGAGCGAGTGTAAGAGCAATAATAGTGGAAAAATTTTTTACATCCTTAATATCTTCAAGGGTTGAAAAACAATAATAAAAAAAGAATTGCCATTGTTCTTTAAAATAAATATAAAAGTGACGAAAATGAAGGTACCAAAAATAGTCTAAAACATAAATAAAATCACCATTTTTCTCATTTACTCGTATCTTTAACATCTATTTTAGATTGTTTCTTACTTAGTCATTTTCTTGATATAAAAATTGGTTTCTGTATTTACATTCTAAAAAATCTCATCTGACTTTGTACTTCGTTGGTAGTTTCGTGGCTAAGTCCTGCCCACGCGCGGCTTCAAGCGGTCCGTACATGCCAGACCGTGTATAGAGAGGGAGCGACTGGAAAAGAAAATCCTGTAGGCGCCGGTTTCCACGGGGGCGAGAAGGACGTCGCATGAGGAGGAAGAAGGAACGATCGGCTCGGTCGAAAGCCCGAGCGAAAGGAATAAATTTCGTCCTGGGCGACGAAGATAGTTTTATCGCCGGAGTAACGGCGCAGATAAGGAGAACGAAGCACGGAACCGTCTCGCGGCCCTGCTCCTCGCCCAAAGAAATTACAATCTACAGGGTGATTTTGCGAATTTGTTATTCGAGAATTGCGAGATAGAGAGAGAGGGAACTTTAATGATTTATATTACGAACTCTAGGAGCAGGAGGTGGAAGAGTTGAAATAGTATTTCTTCTCGGGCAGACCAACGGTTACTTGAGAATGGGAAGGTGGGAAGAAATGTGTGGAAGGGGAGTAATAACCAAAACAAGAACCTAAGAAAAAGGTGATATTTGTTTGATTGGTTTGTTCATTTTAAGTCATCATTGCGCTTTCGCACTCGTTGGCGTTTGAAGTCAGAGAGTAATTATTATTTTTCATCTCCTTGGCTTTGAATAATTTTGCACCCCTGGATATATTTCTACGGGTGCATATGCAGGGAGCACGTGGCGGTAATGAGTTAAGGCCATTGCTTATAAGACTGGAAAAACGTAATGTGCACAAGCCTACAAAACATTAACATCATTGTCTGAAAAAACGTGTTTTATTGTTAAATATGTATATGAAATTTACATTATTGTTTGATTACTATTGATGTTATTCTAGGTATAGATGTTTCAAACTAAGAAGAGCACAGTTGTATATGCAACCAAATATACACAGGCAATTTATAAACCATACACTGAGTATGATTGGTTGCATATACAACTGTGCTCTTCTTAGTTTGAAACTACTCTAACACAATTAAGCCGTTAAATGTTATTACATATTTTTATTTTTCTCCATTGATTACAATATACTGAATATACACTGCAGTTCAAAATTCGAAATCCATTATTTAGTAGTGAAAATTGCTACGTAACTCAAAAAAAAACTTGATCATTAATCTCATTGCAACATTAAATACTTTGTATGGAGAATATCATTTTGTCCTGATTCAAAAGTTTGTTCTTTTCAATTCGATTATTACCTAAAAATCAATCAATAAATCATATGTATACGGCAGTCTGGTATACGGTAATTGTAAGAGTCTCACCCAGTATATCTTGTAGGAGAAAGAGGGTGTTTCGCAAGAGCGAGATAGCTGAAATGTTTTATGGGTGGAACGGGCTGACAAATCCGTCGGGACGGGATTCGAACGCCGCGCTTGGAGACGGTAGGACGTCGGTTTTTCATTTCACGCGATGGCCACGATGACGCTCCCTGACTGACGCTGCTAACGCATGCAAGAGAACCCTCCTGAAACAGACCTTCAAACCACCAAAGTATATAGAAATAAAAACGCTGTCAAACGTCAATTTCTGGTAGTGTTGCGAGTTTCGGGTTTTGAAAACCTAGCTTTCGAAACGGTTTGTGTTTGGCGACATGCGACATAACATAAGATGATTCTGTATATACTACCGTTTTGAAAACGATTTTAAACCTAAACTCGTTTCAAGAACGATACGTGGTAAAAATTAACGATATTAATTCACCTGAAATGGTTCGACAGGATCTGCAAATATTGGTACTCGTTCAGTCAGCAGTGTGCTGTACTGTAGGGAGATCGCATCTATACGTTTGACAAATTCTAATCTGGGCCCGATGTAAATGCTCGCAACAGGTTCAAAGTGAAGGAGACTTGGCCGTGTCGTCGACGACAAGTCGAGTGCACTTCCAGAGGACGTAAGCTCACTTCCCACCGCCCATTCCGACATTCCCGTGCGCTGATTACGTACTGCTTTGCAGTCACAACAGGGGTCGCTAATTACAAATTATCTTCGATGACATGTTTCTTCTTTGTTTATTGTCTAAAGTCACTGATTTTTATAAATGTGCCAATTTGCGACCATAGATTTCGGCTACAGTCAGACTGCTTCTATGAAAGCTTATAGCGCCTAAACCGTTCATCCCCCATTGATCTGTAAATTCGTATACATATTTTTCTACTTTGCATTCACAATGCACACATTGTAACACTGTTTTCGGTGTTACAATTAGCAAATTGTAACACCGTTTTTAGTAACTTTTTTTCTAAGATTGGTGACATTGATATCAAATGCATGTCAAACGAAAATACACATAACCACAAAAGTAAGCACAAACTGATTTTTTAGAATCGCACAAACTGCGAAGTATGTATATTTTTATACATATTTAAACATGCGTGTTGCATCCTAGGTTTCGTACTACTAGTATATGATGGTATATAATAATTATCAATAATTACTTTTTCACAGATATTTGAATTTAAGTGACAGATGACAGTGTTACCAACGGTTGCACCCATAAATACTTTAGATTGGAATTTTACCTAATATACTTCTAAATTTTTATAAAATTAATGACGCAAAGTAGAAAAAATAGTAATTACACTCGTTTTATAAGACATATTGGCGTTCATTTGGAGCACTCGTCGCTGGCGCTCCTCGTGCACCAAACAACTCATGCGCCAATTTGACGTCTTATAAAACTTGTATAATAATATACTATTAAAGTCACTGCAGGATTAGTTTGTATCGATATCGTATCAGGTTGGTGAAAATCGGTTTAATCCCTAAAACACTGAAAGTAACATTAATTCATAAGTAACGTCCCTTGGCAATTCTAAATATGAATACCGTTTTTTAACAAATCATTGCAATAGATTCAAGAGGCCTCAAAATACAAAACAAGAAAAGAAGGAAAGAAGGAAAGAAGGAAAGAAGGAAAGAAGGAAAGAAGGAAAGAAGGAAAGAAGGAAAGAAGGAAAGAAGGAAAGAAGGAAAGAAGGAAAGAAGGAAAGAAGGAAAGAAGGAAAGAAGGAAAGAAGGAAAGAAGGAAAGAAGGAAAGAAGGAAAGAAGGAAAGAAGGAAAGAAGGAAAGAAGGAAAGAAGGAAAGAAGGAAAGAAGGAAAGAAGGAAAGAAGGAAAGAAGGAAAGAAGGAAAGAAGGAAAGAAGGAAAGAAGGAAAGAAGGAAAGAAGGAAAGAAGGAATTATGATAAATATAAATAAGTGATTTAAATATCTGGGGTGGCCCTCACCCAACTTTTCGACTACATCGTTGGCACAATGAAGTGTCTGAACACTTTTGCAATTATTCAATTTCAAAGCCACAACCACACTAGACCTTACATAACGTCAGTTTCTATGACATAGTGACATTTGTCATACTGACATTTAATGTCATGTCACACTGACACTGACGTTTGTCAAAATCTGACAACTTGCAACACGGCGACGAAGGCTGTGGATTCTGTCAAACTGCTTCTGTAAAAGCTTATAGCGCCTAAACTGTTCATCCTATTGATCTGTAAATTGGTATACATACTTGAAGTCACTGGAGGATTAGCAGATATCAATTTGGTCAAAATTGGATGAATTTCTCAGAAGATTGTCACCAAAAACAATCCAGTTCGTACCCTGGCAATTCAAAATACGTATACCAAATTTCAGCCCGATCCGTTGTACTGTTTGGGCGCTATCGTGTTCACAGACATACATACACACATACATACATACATACATACATACATACATACATACATACATACATACATACATACATACATACATACATACATACATTTTCCAGAAATCATTGTAAGGGATTCAGGGGACCTCAAAACGCATATTTCCGCGGAAATCTCCAATTTTTTTTTTCAGTCGATTACAATACTTTCCTTCTAGGGTACTAGTCGGAAAGTAAAAATTAGTATAAAAATTGCTTTGCAATCCCAGTCCTAAACCGTATAATAAACGTGTTCTTATGACGAACATTTTGTACACATCTGTTCCCCATCCAGCATCAGTGGCGTTCAGCAAACAAGCAAATTCCCGGTAGACATGATAGGCGTTGTGCGGAAAGTTGGAGGAACGGCGCCCGTTCCCTTTTACAAACACTGCGCAAAATAATACTGTAATTACATGTTGGCAAATTTACATAAATGTTGACGTTGAATTAATCATCAAAGTACCTACTACTACGCGCGAACAATTATTTGCATACATAATGGTCGCCCCGTCCAACCCAACCGATGACAGCAGAATACGCACATGCACCATGAACACCACAGGAACAACTTTTTTCTGTAATATGTGGACAAGTTTTTATGTATAACACGATAAGAAAGAATTACTTAATCCCTATCTTACATTTAACCAGTGTTGTGATGTCAAATTGTCGATGTACACCCGAACAATATTCGGCTGTTATCGCCACGTGTTCAAACACGTTTGACAACCAAAATTGCGGGTGATTTAAAATAAATCAAATAAAATGACTCTAGCATCAGTTAGTTGTATCATGTTTGTCTGTGATTCTGACATATCAAGTGCCAAATAAACTGTTGTAAAGAATAAATAATAATCTTATCTCTGTAAAAATAGTCTTTCTTTACAGAGAAAAGTGCGAAGAATAAATTTCAGCTAGTGTTTAAAAGTTTTAAAGGGCAACATCTGTTCGCCTGTATAGTTCAAACTAACAAACGGCTTATAAATTGTGGCTTAAATGGTTTATTGGAGCAACTTGTTCTCGGAACACTTGTGTGCGTATATCAACTACGAATTTCACACGTGGTGATGTCAGAGGTTACTGCTTGGCGCTCTTTGCATTGTGAGAATTATTTCGGTCCATATTAGGAGCATTACATGTGTGCGAACTTGAAGAATATAAATATCACACCGATCTATTGATTTAACCATATTTATGAAAAGAATTCTTCTATTAGCCGAGGAAAAAATGAGTGTTTATTGCACTCAGAATCCATTGCAATGATTTCTGGAAAATGTACCTATGCATGTATAGCTAAACCACTGTAAAGGAGACCTACTCGCACGTGTAAATAACCGGTTTTCTTATGGGAGAATTGGTCGTATTTAAAATGGTTAGACCAGTGTTTCCTAACCTTTTTTGAGCTATGCCCCACCGAAGCTGGTCTAAAAATCTCATGCCCCACTTCATATTGTCTCTTTTTATACCTATAACAGAGTTGGAAATGAACCTTACTCGGAACGGTGTACGTTTCTCATTTCGTCATTGGTACACATTCTGCCCAACAAACTTTGACTAATTTCCTCTCTGTGACGTAATGAAAAACTTGCGCCATTGGGGGTATAAAAATAATAACATAAAACAATAATTTATTTGATTATTGAAATAAATACTAAGCATTTTAGCAGAAACAAAATTTGCTACATATTCTATTATAACAAAATAGAAATAAACATTCACTTAAAAACTAATACAACACAAATCTGCCATATTTTATTATAGCAACACAAAGTTAAACATTTACTCTAAAACTGAAATTATCACTGCAAATGTTAATCGTACCCTTGAGTCTAGTTATCAAATATTCGTGCTCATTGCTAAATCTGGAAAAAGCACAAAATAGGGGAACATTTAATTAAACTGTCAATATCAACATTTGTAAAAACGGTTTTAGAAAAACTATGACAAAGATGTGATAGCTGTGCCCCTTAGTAACAACACTGTCAGAAAAAGAATGGTTAAAATGAGCAAGAGTGAGAGGCACTGAGGCCTTGTTGATAACTTATGTAAGGTACATTAATAAGGAACATTTTTTTGAGGAAATGTTATTCTGCAAATCATAAGAAAGCACCACGACCTCCAGAGATATTTTTTCTAAGCTAAAAAACTATGTTATTAATTATGTCGATAATATTCCAATACAGAACATAACATCTTGTGCTGCCAATCGTGCTCCTAACATGATGGGCAAGAAAAGTGGCTGTTTAAAGATGAAAATCCAGAAATGCTTCTTGTGCATTGTGTAATCCACGGGGAAAACTTGGTGGCCAAAAATATTTGTTCAATGAAGTATTAAATTTAGTTATAAAAAGTATGAATTATTTTGTACTTCACAAATTAACTTGAAATGTCACATTCGGCATTAGCTTTGATACAATTGACATATTTTATAACCGAATTTAATCTTCATTGAGAACTGGACAAACATTTTTGGTTACCAAGTTTTCCCTATGGAGCTATATTAGACAATGCACAAGAAGCATTTCTTATCTTTAAACAGCCGCTTTTCTTGTCCATCATGTTAGGAGCACAGTCTGCAGTACAGGATGTTATGTTCTGTATTGGAATATTAAAGACATTGAAGTAATTATTTTGCTTATGAAGAATATCTCCGGAGGTTGTGATGCTTTCTAATTTACAGAATAACATACCTTCAACAAAATGTTCCTCAACAATGTATCTTAAGTGGCATAGCTATCATATTTTTGACATATTTTTTTAAAAACGTTTTTACAAATATTGATGGCTTAATTAAATTTTTCCCTATTGTGTGTTTTTTTTTTCAGATTTAGGATTGTGTAGGGATATTTAATAATTAGCCTCAAGGATATGATTAAAGGTTGCAGTATGAACGGTACAAAAGGACTTTAAGGTAGGTTTTTTTTTTTCAAAATTTTTCTATATTCCAATTGCCCCCCTCAACAATCATATTGCCCCCAGTGGGGCGTACGCCCCACGTTGGGAAACACTGGGTTAGACCGTAAGTGTGTATGTGTTTATATCTGAGCATCGATGTAAACAGAGAAGTAAATGTTAATTTTTTGTAAATAATAATTATTTTTTTGTGAAAACATGTTATTCGTATAAAGAGTTTTTACTGAACATTTCCTATATGTAGATGCATCTCTATTTTTGTTCCACCCGTGAAAAAAATATGTCTTAGGTTTATTCCAAAATAAAAATAATTGCGAAAGTGTTTCGGTACTTCAATGTGTCAATGATGTTGGAGCGTTGGTATTTTTTTTTTGCGGTATAAGAAGGCTATAAAATATGTTTCTTCATAATTACCATAGTGCATGATGATTTTGACAATCTTCTTTACAGTGAGTTGGAAAACTCGTTGCTAAATGTACAAGGTACAAGGTTTCAGTTAAAATATTCTGTGTTTTCATTGAAAATGAACATCAAAATGAATGAATGGACATTACATTGCTTATTAGTTTGGCTTTAAAAATGAGTCGTAGAAATATGTATTTTAAAAACTATATTTGTTAGGAAGAATTTTGAAGAACCTTATTGTAATTTGTTGAAAGAATAGAGAAAATCCACCAACAATTACTAAAGATAAAAATACCCGAGTTGTGGTATGTGTAAGTTAAATTTAAACGTTTGTGTTAAAATACCGCATTTTACTTGAAAATTAACATATCGAAATGAATAAAATGCCACATTGCTAATTAATTTAGATTTAAAACTGAGTAAGCAAAAACTTGACTTTTTTATGGCAAAAGTGTAAAACTTGTGTCTCACATATTTGTTAACCTCGAAAACTACTAATTAGTAATTTTAGCAAATAAGTTTACATGTACAATACAAAAGGAACATAAGAGCCAAAGGAAGACGACGAAGGGAAAACGGGAAGAGAGAAGCAGGACTGGGAAAACTGGTATCCGGGCATGCTAGCCTAGCAGGCAGGCCAGCAGGCAGGCAGGCAGGGTTGGCTGGCTGCGCTGGCGGGAGAACGGGGCGGACTCGCGTCCCAGTGACAAGTGTATCCCCTCCCAGGTCCCCAGCCACCCAACCCACTTCCAACCGCCCCCACTAACCAACCCCCGACGGACAACTTTTTATGTTGTGTATACTAAAGCGGATGTATCCGAAACCCGAGCACCGTTAAAGGGGGATGTATTTCATCAGCAACCCCGGCGTCGCCGCCACCACCGCCGCCAACTCCGCCCGCCACCGCGTAACTTACAATTTATATGTAGTTATGGTAATTCGAGTTTTGCCCGGTATACTTGTTGTTTTGTGATTAATGTGATTGATAATTATATATATTTATATTTCTAATGCATAAGTACAATAAATATTGCTGACCAGATTTTTTTATTAGTTTTACTATTCTTTTTACCAAATTCTTTGGTACGGTCGTAGAAATAAGTAGTGTGGCGAAATGGTATGATATGTGCATAAAATATACACCGGCCTTTGTGGTAATTAATAATTATAAACAGCGACTATTTCGTCAACTCAAGATGGTTGAACTGCTGATAAATATCTGGGGTGGCCCTCACCCAACTTTCCGACTACAATGTTGCTACAATGAAATGTCTAAACATTTCAATTTTGTAAAGCAACAGCCACTCTGGACCCTACCTAATGACATGTTTCTATGACATAACGACATTTGTCATACTGACATTTAATGTCATTTAATGTCCAAATTGTCAAAACCTGACAATTTGGAATACAACGACTTGCCCGTTTGCACCGTATTTATTAAGAACGACTTAAATTTAAAAACAGCTTATCTTTATGCCTAACTTAAGTCAGGCATCATTTGCACCGTTCGCATGTCAGCCTTTCCTAACTTAAGCATTACTTAAGGGTTTCTGACGTTGGCAACACTGTAAAGTTCTAGTTATATTTGGAAATACTTGGTTCTAAAATCAACAGTATTGCGTCACTTGTCAAAACTTTCAATATTTTAATGTGGCGGCAAATTTGAATTACTTTCAATACAAAAATTACGGCACAAAAAAAAGAATTTATGATCAAAATGAACCCATTATTTCTAATACACAATAAAACTGTAATTTTACATTACAAACTCCTAAAATCGCTTGATAACATGATAAATTGACACATATAGGTACTGTCTTGACATTTCTTAAAACGACATTTCATGTGCAATGTGTGTCTACACCACAATCAACCAACCACAACTAAGCTTATATTTATGCTGGCTTTAAGCCGTCGATTTTCTAGGCTTAAGTTAGGTCGTTCTTAACTGTAGTTAGGTAATGGATATGTGACTCTAAGATCCCGATCTAGATCGACCTTCCCTCATCCTTTTTCCCAATCAAATCTATATTTCATACAATGTAAGGTGTAAGTGAACAGAATGTCCTAGGGTTGCCGCCCCATATCCTGGCAAGGCTATTTTTAATTAAAAATTATTTAAGGTAAATTGGTACTAGTAATTTACCCTCATCGTTTTTCCTAATCAATTGTATACCAAAATGTAGGTTGCTTTGTTGGAAGATCGTGGTGTAGGGTTGCCTTTGCAAAAGTTGGCATATCTTAGGGTTGTCGCGGTTTTAAATATGAATAGTTGAGTAAAAGGGTACGTTCACATGACAAGCAGCTAGCGCGCGTTTGCACTATCGCTGTGCTATCGCCTACTATTACGTCAGACAATGAAGCAGAATAGCAGTTACCTTTGTACTTACCAGTTACCAATCTTAGTTTGGCGTTTTTTGTAAGTTTTTGGCTCTCGATTGGTACCAAATCTTTCAAGAAAAAGAATGACCGGAACTATTAAAAAAAAATACCTTAAATAATATTTAATTAAAAATATCCTTGCCAGGATTTGGGGCGGCAACTCTAGGACATTGTGTTCATTTATACTTTATAATGTATAAAAAATAGATTTGATTAGAAAAAAGGATGAGAGAAGGTCGATCTAGGTCTGGATCTTGTACTATAAGGCTGTCCTGCTTCTATAAAACCTTATATGTAGCACCTAAACCGTTCATCTCAACCGAATACTTCAAAATTAATCTGAAAATTGACATTCATATTTAAATACACTGGAGGTCACACATCTATACACAGATATTTTCCAGAAATCATTGGAATGGATTGATGGGACCTCAAAACTGTAAAATCCCGAAACTTTCTTTCTATGGTATTAGTGGCAAGTAAAAATAGAAAAAAATAAAAGATCAGGCGCAAAGAATTGTATCAAGAATTGTATAATGCTTTTTTTGCGCGTAGAAATAAACAAGTCGGTAGACGTGATATCTAACAAAGGCATTTGAAGGAGAACATGTTCTATTTTTTCACTTATTTATATACGTATTAGGGACTGCATAAACGTTTAATCGAACAAAATGTGCAAGAGTGCCAACTGCGGGTAAAAAGATCGATTTTTCCCCGCATGTTTTATTAATTTATGCTGTTATCTTTGCTAAAAATACGGGTAGCGCGCACGGCTTGCACGAAAATACGAACGTGCATGTGTGTGTGTGTGTGTGTCGTGAGTCGGGAAGTAGAATTGAGAAAGAGGCGAAACGAAACGGAATAAAGCCGCTGAGACGAAAAAGAAAAACGCAGTGTATAATAAATACAAAGAAAACAGTTCATCGACCATGCAGCGGGGGCATTAATATTCAGGACTGGTCGGTCCTGGTGTCGTCTTTTACTTTGGCCGGATAGTTTTATTTTGTATTTCCTTTTTGTCGGGTTTGAACGAACGAATGGACGGACGGACGGGCCGGACGGTGCCGGCGTGCTTCTCATCGTTTTTGTTTTATTTACTTTTAGTTCGCGATTCCTTTTGTGTTCACCCAGGCTTTTTACTACATCATTTCGATTACTTATTCCTTTTTGGGTCATTTTTCCACCCTTGAACATTGTACACATCTACTAAACAACATATGATCTCCAATATGTTTATAATCTTTGGGGTATTTGATGATTCTTTCAACACATTATTGACAATGACAAACACACTTTTGATTATAATTATATACCCTGTGGAACAATTCAGAACCTTGGTCAACTTCCACATGTTAATTGTTGAAACAGTTACAGGATTTTAATATATACTCTGCAGATTTAACTTTTACCTTGTAACTTGTAAAATCCAACTGAGTGGTAGGTTTTGCCCTAATTCCTCTACTCACAGTTTTAGTTGAGCGTTCTTTTTGCGCAGAGTTTCTTGTTAAAAAACAACATTATTCAACAAAAAAGAGATGCGTTTTGTTCGTTTATCGTTAATTTACATAATAGGCTGTGGTCTTGTGCATAGTGTGCAACTACATGTTAGTCATGGATGTTATTTTTGTTATTTCGGTTCCTAGTAACGTTTACACTAACCAGTTCCGCTTGGTTTACGTTATCGTCGATTTGTAATGTAACTAGAAGGTGATTTACAAGTGTATTTTCCACGACTCATCGGTAACAGCATCAAGAAGCACTGAAAATGGCTTGTTGAAAACTTTGCACCACCAAACAACATTATTATTCGATTTTGTATCTGTATGTGAAATAACTTAGAAGCTTCAGTTCAGAACTGGTTAACCACATTTTTGGGGACTTAACAGAATCATAGATTTTGATATATTGACATAAACACTGATTTATTTTTAATTTTAACATTGAAAATTAATATTGTATATAAAATTGTCTTTCTTTTTGCTATTTCAAGTAAATATATAGCACATATTGCCTGTCTAAAACGGCCCAAAGCCTGAAAAGTTAATTCTCATAGATCTTCTACCTATACTAATTACGAACTTTCAAGTGTAGGGCGCGTTCAGCGGAATCGCCCATTTTCGCCGACATTTGCGATCGAGTAGCTGCAAAATTGGGCTTTTCGATATTACTTTTGACGCTCGAATTGAAAAAAGGACACAATTCCGCGTGGACTGCGCGATATTTTGTAAATTAAATGCGTCAATTTTGAAAAAAAAATCACGATTTTGCACCTCTTCGGGTGAAGGCGAACCTCGAGAAAATGTCACGTGACGTCTAGAAATTCCGACAAGCGGATCGATGAACGTCAAAAATTTACATTTTTTATTCGTTCCTGCCGACCTTATAAAAGCCGCTCGCTCTCATGTCTTACGATAAGATCCCTCTAAATACCCTTCGCAAAGAGTTTTGAGCAAAAAAACGGCCTTAAAAACAATTTTCGATCTAAAAAATCGATTTTTGTTGACCCGTGTTTTGCTGCTATTACCACAGTAACGTCAAACCCGAAACGCCCCCTGCCGGACATTCGTAACAACAGTAACAGATAGCAGATAACCTAAAATGTATCCTAAAATGTGAATGTGGACAGGTGGGAAGCCTTAACCACATATTTCTAGAATGCCCAATAACTAAAATCGAAAATTTTGACATATACACAGAGCTAGTAGTTTATACTAAACTAGCTAAACTGAAACAAATTGAAGCATGCATCAATGTAAGGCTGTTTGTAGACAGTGAGGCGTGTACAGACATTTTCCCGTAATCAATTTCGAAGTAAAATTCAATATTCTTACGTAACAAAGAGGGTGAAGGGGAGTGGGGTGAGACAACACAGGGGACGTTTTCGCAAATATTCATTAAATTTTACAGTTAATGGAGCAGAGGCAAGCGGGGTGGCGGCTCATTCTGGTGGTATAGCAAGCGGCAAGCAACGAACGTGAAATTAAAATTGATCGTAATGCGTTTCAGTCAAAGTCAATCTTGTGTGCAAGCGGGCATAAGTGAAGAAACTGTAATACGGGGCGGCCAGTATATCGAAGATAGTATGTGCACGAGACGGTCTATCGCTTTAAAGGTTTTTAGTGTGTGACGCAGGCGGAAGTTGCCGTCAGTACCGGCTTCGATTTTCCAGTTTTGATCCCGCTAAAACGAGGCCCAGACACTTCTCTATAGCAAAACGTAAAAATCGGTATTGGAGATGATGAAGTTGTCACGTTATCACTAAAGTTATGCACTGACTTACAAAATTATCCGAAAATATGTATATTTGTGACTTTTATATTGTTTGCTGTTGCATATTCAATAATTATTCTGACATTCAATACGATTCAATACGAAGTTTCACCTAAGTTGCTGTCCGATGTTCTAGACTAGATAATTTTTATGCCCGTTTGCACCGTATTTATTAAGAACGACTTAATTTTAAGAACAGCTTATCTTTATGCCTAACTTAAGTCAGGCATCATTTGCACCGTTCGCATGTCAGCCTTTCCTAACTTGAGCATTACTTAAGGGTTTCTGACGTTGGCAACACTGTAAAGTTCTAGTTATATTTGGAAATACTTGGTTCTAAAATCAACAGTATTGCGTCACTTGTCAAAACTTTCAATAGGTTAATGTGGCGGCAAATTTGAATTACTTTCATAACTACAAAAATTACGGCACAAAAAAAGAATTTATGATCAAAATGAAACCATTATTTCTAATGCACAATAAAACTGTAATTTTACATTACAAACTCCTAAAATCGCTTGATAACATGATAAATTGACACATATAGGTACTGTCTTGACATTTCTTAAAACGACATTTCATGTGCAATGTGTGTCTACACCACAATCAACCAATCACAACTAAGCTTATATTTACGCTGGCTTTAAGCCGTCGATTTTCTAGGCTTAAGTTACGTCGTTCTTAACTGTAGTTAGGTAATAGATATGTGGCGGTGCAAACAAAATCGATGACATAAGTACGATCTCATACTTAAGCCTTTCTTAACACAAACGGTGCAAACGGGCATTAATCTCCTGGCTCTGTAAGGCCCATTTCACACATTTCCGATCCTAGCGTCCGGATACTGGATACCAGGTCCGAAAGTTGGACTGAAGTTCGCGTTCAATAGCAACTAAAAAAAATCCCATTATAAATTGTAAATTATCTGAACATTGCTCAATATTTCTTGTTGGTATTATTGCGCATGCGTTATCTGAGAAACCATCGATTCAGGCTGTATGTGTAGATTACACATACAGCCGGAATTCAGGCGACCGGACCGGTCCATGTCCGAAAAGGGCCTAGGAGCGTCAGCCGGTCCTGTTTGGCGCACAGTGGACCGCGTATTTCTGGGACGGCCTCGAGCAGCCTCGTGTATATCCTTTACGTGCTTGGTCCGTCGCAGAGGCCCCCAAGTTCTACGCTCGCTGGCTTGGTCCCCTAAGCGCCCGCTCTGCCTGCTTATCAAAGCGCCAGAGGCGATGGGGTGGCGGCGCATTCTCACCCCCTTATGTACGTACGATACGACGTTGTATATATTCCGCCCATGCTATGGATATTCCGTCGTATATTCCATACGAGGCTCTCACTCACGGTAACGAACGGGAAAGAGAAGAATCTTCATTGCGTTTAAGACGCGATTTTCTCGTTTTGTTCGAGATAATTGGAAAATAATATCTTTTGTGATCTTTGGTAAATTTTGATGATCATTACAGTAAATGAAGAAAAAATGCACCAATATTCTTCGTAGCTAAAGAATTTTTAAAAAATATTTCTGCATCTCATTTGATCTGATAATATTAAGTTTGAAGCATCCTCTCAGTAGCGGCTCGTGATATGTTTAATTGGGTGGGCAAAATATCAATGCAGTTTTAAGGACTTATTTAATGAAGTGTTACTATATGTTATTAAGTAAACACTACAAATTTGCCCGACATATTTTTAAGAAGTAGTTAGCCGCAAAAACCATCAAGAAGGTCGTAAGGAGTAAACACTAAACAACTATAATAAAACGGCCGACTTTTTGCGCGAATTTGTTGCTTGCGCTATTACCCATTAGAATACGTCTATGCTATGGTATGGGGTTATCTGCCTAGGCATATGACATCACACATGCATTTTTCGCTACCCCCACTCCTCCGGCTTGCTGGACAGTTTACGCGCTTGCAGTAGAAAACCGACACCGCTGGTGGGCACAATCTCAATTGCCACCCCGACCTGGTAGTTTCGGTTGCATACACTACTGTTATTTACCAATTCTACGGCAGTAACGTAGCAGCGTTGGATTTTATTATGTATTCAATATAATAATGCAGGCATATAGACAGTGGTTATAAGGAATTTATATTAGGCAAATACTTAACTGTAACAAATATTGTATTAATAACGTCCAAATAAAAATGTGAAACACTGAATACCAGTACCAGGTGATCCAATATTTTTTGGGTGGGCATCCCCTGGGACAGTTGAGGACATTGGCCAAGCTTTTGCCTGCTTCGTTTTAAAGCCAAATTAACTGGCAATGTAATTCATTTCGATCCATTTC
The DNA here is from genome assembly GCA_963971325.1 of Aphodius granarius. Classification (NCBI taxonomy): domain Eukaryota; kingdom Metazoa; phylum Arthropoda; class Insecta; order Coleoptera; family Scarabaeidae; genus Aphodius; species Aphodius granarius. The sequence continues at coordinate 31,088,155 of OZ020222.1, read as the reverse complement.
TGTAAGTTAAAGTTGAAAGTTAAGTTAACACTTAACTTTCACTTACACCTTTAACTGGTGCATAGCGCGATAAATGAACAGCAGTGCGTTTAGCATCGACAGGGCTTTATTCCAATGTAGAAAACAATCAAGCGATCCCTAATTACTCTACAGGTGTTTCAAATATATTTTTTTCTTAATTACCACGGCTCGTGTTAATTCTGACAATCTGCTTTAAATGTTGAAAAAGTGTCATAATTGGTCAAAGACGAAACTTAAATTTACAAGCTTTCAGTTACAACAATGATCTTCTTTGAAAATACACATCGAAACGAAACAAATAACATGGAACAAATGCCAAAAGTTGGGAAGAATTTTGAAGAATTTGTTATCGAAGATCAAAATTTTAGGTATAGTGTATATCGCTTGGAAATGTTAATACATAATACATTCTTTACATAAAAGTAATCAAACGTTTGTGTAGAGGTTCTTCAAATGTGGTGATTGTGTTTAAAAATAGAGTGTTGACTGAAGTAATCCTATCAGTTCATATAAAAATAGCTATTTTCTAGTCAAATTTAATCATATTATGGTGTTGTTTTCGATTTGCAACCTGTAACCATTCCTGTTACTTTTGTTATATCTGAATGAAATTCTCAGGTTGATATATTCTGACCTACTCTTGCTTTTTAATGACCTCTGAGGAAAAAATATTGTGCTCAATGCAAACCCTTAATTAATAGACAATTCTTGGTGGTAAAATCTTTAAAATATGTTTTTTCTTGCGATTTACAACAGAGTTTTGTTAAAAGTAAACATTTTTGTTACATCAAGCATGATTTTGTAACAACACTGGACCCAGCACAGTCATCAGATTACGTCAAATCTCGATTACATCGACGAAAAAACCTTAGAAATTTTAAACACAATTAAACGGTACAGATCGCACAGTCGAATACCGCTAACCAGATAATTGTCTAAACAATCAGCCTTGTGGAACCTTGAGCTGCGTTATTGCAAAATGTCAAGACTATGCCGTCGTTGGCGTTGAGTCGCAACAACAACTTCGCATAGAGCTTTCTCTATCCTTGTTTTATTTTTACACAACGCGTCACAGTTTCCTAAACTCCTCCTATTCACCCAAAATAATTATCGTTATTATGTTGCCAGTTTTCCATCTATGTGCCGCGATTGTGACGGACGAACACCATTTTAAGCTGCCATAAAAAAGTATATATTATTACAGGGTCGCCATTGTTGCAGCAAGAGACGTACCGCGTCCTGAATTTTAATTGTACCTGCGCTCTTTTAGAGCTGAATTTTAATGTACACTTCTCCTTTTCTTTGATAAGACCGGCCGTCGCTAAGAATGACTGATGAGGCCCATGGGGTCGTGTCATCATGACCGATCTTTCTAAAGGAAAGGGTACAACCCTTCCAGGACCCTTTATATATAACTATATACAGATCCTGTGTCTTTATGTCCGAAATTTTCAACCTTGTTCTTTTTACCTAACTAAAGTCTATAAAATAATAAAATTGTGGATAGCGGCAATTCGGTTTATGATGCAAAAGTGCTGTAATTGTGTCACAACAAGCCCGTTACGGACGATTTATGATGAGCGCCCTCTTTGGACAGTGTGTTTGTGAATGGGTTTCGGCAAAAACACTTGCAGGGAAAGTAGGGAAACTATATGGTTTTATTGCGTCGATTTACCTGAATTTTGTTGCTGGTGAAAATAATGGAAATGGAAAGAAAAGAGTTCAAGGAAGGCTGTTTACAACACCGCTTATTATCTTGTTGATGGCCCTTACAATGGAATGGTGTAAACACATGTAGGTGGCCCATAATTACCTAATACCTATAGGTGCCGCCAAAAGTTGACATTCACTTTTAGGGATTGCAAGGTTTTCTTTGATTCAACTTTTATTTTTAGACGCGTATTTCCGCGGAAATCGTGAATATTGATTTTCTTAGTACTTATGTAGTACTGTAATTTTGTGCACATATTTAACCTTACTGGAGGACTAAATTTCAGATCCATCCGTTGTTCCGTTTGGACGCTATCGTGTTCACATACATACACACACAATACTAAATACATCCACAAATACACACATACATACATTTTCCAGAAATCATTGGAAAACGGGTATTTGCGCTGAAATGTCATATTTTTTTTCTAGGGTACTGGTCGGAAAGTAAATATCGTTGGCACAATAAATTGTCTAAATACTTTTGCAATTATTCAATTTTGTGAAGCCATAGCCACTTTGAACCCTACCCAACCTAAGTTTCTATGATATAATATTTGTCTACTGACATTTAATATCATGTAATTATTGCAATTAATTTAGGGTACCCCAAAAACGCGTATTTTCACTGAAATCTCATTTTTTTTCAGTCGATTACACAACAAATTGTGGACAATATTGCTTTTTCAGTTAAATTGTGGCAGTTCAATATTTTTGCGGTTTAAATCGATACTTTTGCAATTATTCAATTTTGTGAAGCCATAGCCACTTTGAACCCTACCCAACCTAAGTTTCTATGATATAATATTTGTCTACTGACATTTAATATCATGTAATTATTGCAATTGATTTAGGGTACCCCAAAAACGCGTATTTTCACTGAAATCTCATTTTTTTTCAGTCGATTACACAACAAATTGTGGACAATATTGCTTTTTCAGTTAAATTGTGGCAGTTCAATATTTTTGCGGTTTAAATCGATACTTTTGCAATTATTCAATTTTGTGAAGCCATAGCCACTTTGAACCCTACCCAACCTAAGTTTCTATGATATAATATTTGTCTACTGACATTTAATATCATGTAATTATTGCAATTGATTTAGGGTACCCCAAAAACGCGTATTTTCACTGAAATCTCATTTTTTTTCAGTCGATTACACAACAAATTGAGGACAATATTGCTTTTTCAGTTAAATTGTGGCAGTTCAATATTTTTGCGGTTTAAATCGATACTTTTGCAATTATTCAATTTTGTGAAGCCATAGCCACTTTGAACCCTACCCAACCTAAGTTTCTATGATATAATATTTGTCTACTGACATTTAATATCATGTAATTATTGCAATTGATTTAGGGTACCCCAAAAACGCGTATTTTCACTGAAATCTCATTTTTTTTCAGTCGATTACACAACAAATTGTGGACAATATTGCTTTTTCAGTTAAATTGTGGCAGTTCAATATTTTTGCGGTTTAAATCGATACTTTTGCAATTATTCAATTTTGTGAAGCCATAGCCACTTTGAACCCTACCCAACCTAAGTTTCTATGATATAATATTTGTCTACTGACATTTAATATCATGTAATTATTGCAATTGATTTAGGGTACCCCAAAAACGCGTATTTTCACTGAAATCTCATTTTTTTTCAGTCGATTACACAACAAATTGAGGACAATATTGCTTTTTCAGTTAAATTGTGGCAGTTCAATATTTTTGCGGTTTAAATCGATACTTTTGCAATTATTCAATTTTGTGAAGCCATAGCCACTTTGAAGCCTACCCAACCTAAGTTTCTATGATATAATATTTGTCTACTGACATTTAATATCATGTAATTATTGCAATTGATTTAGGGTACCCCAAAAACGCGTATTTTCACTGAAATCTCATTTTTTTTCAGTCGATTACACAACAAATTGTGGACAATATTGCTTTTTCAGTTAAATTGTGGCAGTTCAATATTTTTGCGGTTTAAATCGATACTTTTGCAATTATTCAATTTTGTGATGCCATAGCCACTTTGAACCCTACCCAACCTAAGTTTCTATGATATAATATTTGTCTACTGACATTTAATATCATGTAATTATTGCAATTGATTTAGGGTACCCCAAAAACGCGTATTTTCACTGCATGAAATCTCATTTTCTTTCAGTCGATTACACAACAAATTGTGGACAATATTGCTTTTTCAGTTAAATTGTGGCAGTTCAATACTTTTGCGGTTTAAATCGATACTTTCACGTAAATATCTGGGGTGGCCCTCACTCAACTTTCCGACTACATTATTGGCTTTCATTATTGGCAATTTTGTTAAAACAGACCTCTGGACCTTCTTATATAACGTCAGTTCCTATGACATCGTCCATCTCACTGGTCTGCAATTTGGTGTAGGTACTTACTTATAACTAACTGGAGGATGAACACCTATCAGTTAAGTTTGGGTGTTATCGTGTTCACAGACATCCACACACAAAACACAACAATATGTACATTTTCCAGAAATTATTGCAACGGATTCAGGGGACCCCAAGTGTGTCTCAACGTATTGATTGGGACTTTTCGCGTTCAAATTTTATGCAATAACATCAATATCTCTCCATTGTGCTTAACAAATGTTTAATAAGAAATTCCCATTAACAATTAATTCCACGATTTTCCATATAAACTCCTAAAAATTAGCATGAAAATTGCCATTTTGTCTTTAACGCAATGTGGGAGTTCCCTCTAAACGTGGACGTAGTAACTGCTGGTGCCGGAATAACGCAAGTAAGTTTCCCATTGAACCAACTGAAGTAGAAAACGTGAACAGTGCTGCGCGGGCGACGTATTTATCTGGTCGGCTGTATACGGGGTAACAGTACAGTAATTTTGTTATATTGATGGCACTAGATTAATATTAATGGTTCTCTAAATGAAATTTCAGGCCTAAGTACTACACAGTGCAATATGGTGTGCGGTTTGCAAGGGCTTTTTAATTTATTGTTGCGCGCGTTTACGTCAGCGTGTTATTTGGGTACACAAAAAACGTGGAATTTCGATATTCGTGTTGGTATAATTATCTGTATTCAAGTCGAAACAGTTAACAGCATTAGTAATACTAATTTAAGTCTAATTAACACAGGTATTAAATTTTGTTATACAACATATTTTAAACTTAAAATTCTATAAAAATACGCATGGACGTGAATCTGGGGTGGCTCCCATCCAATTTTTTTTGCAATTCTTCAATTTGCTCCAACTCTGTCAGACTGCTTTGTGAACTCTTAAATCGTCTATACAAATTTCAAGTTACTGAAGGATGGGCACTTCCGGTTGTCAGATTGTAACCTAAAACAATCCAGTTCGTCCCCTCGTAACTCTAACTAAACATGTGTGCAAAATTTCAGCCCGATCCGTTGTACCGTTTCTGCGCTATCATATTTAGATATATTCATCAACATTTTCTTTTATTATCATTGCTATGGATTCTAGGGTCCACAAAACACGTATTTTTACTGAAATTCCGACTCTTTTTTCGTCCATTACAATAGTTTCCTTCTAGGGGACCTAATCGTAGCAAAGTAAAAGGAAATATCTGGGGTGGCCCTCACCCAACTTTCCGACTACATTGTTGACATTTAAACAAATGTCCGTAACATAATAATACTATATTATTAGATCATAAAACAAGGCACCTCTCGATACAAATAACCATAATATTATACTGTCACGTATGTATCTGTGTTTTTCTGCGAGGTGTTTATTTATTCTTCGACGGCGGGCCGATAACGTAATGCGGACACATCCGTGAACTCTCCATTACGACATAAACCGAAGGCGCCCGATAGGTATAAACTCTTATAGTGCCTAAACCGTTCATCCCATTGATCTGTAAATTTGTATACATATTTAAAGTCACTGCAAGATGAGATGGTGTCAGTTTGGTCCAAATCGGATGAGTACCTAACAAAACGTATTTGACAAGTGCCACTTCCGGTTGTCAGATTGTCACCAAAAACAATCCAGTTCGTCCCCCGGTAATTCTAAATATGTATGCCAAATTTCAGCCCGATCCGTTGTTCCGTTTGGGCGCTATCGTGTTCACGGACATACGTACACCGTACACACATACACACATACACACATACATACATACACACATACACACATACATTTTCCAGAAATCATTGCAATGGATTTAGGGGACCCCAAAACGCGTATTTCCGCTAAAATCTCAAATTTTTTTTTTCCGTCGATTACAATACTTTCCTTCTAGGAGTCGGAAAGTAAAAAGAACTATCCGCACTCATCTTATAATATATTTTTACGACTGTATATCATTATACAACGTCTATAACGTGTGTTCCGGTTTGTCACGGTAACTGTTCCTCGCTAATTAACTCATTTTCCCACCTCGAGATTGCTAATCAGCCAACAGATATGATATCAAATAGTAGTAGTAGCTGTAGTATAAATCCATAAAATCATAATTAGTATTAAATGTGGTACGTATGTATGTTCATTAGCAATGTTTTAGTGCTTATAAATGACATACCTATTTCTTAAGTTGGTTATTGGTTATTATTTACAGGACACGTAAGGTCTATGGCGCATTTCATTGGCTATAGGGCCTATGGGGTAAGTGTTCCTGTAGTAGTTCTGCAATTTATACTGATATTCTGCTTTCCTGGGTGTAGACTATGGTATAAGGTGTTTTGTAAGACTGGCCCTAAGTTTTTACTACGTAAAATTATTTGATAATTACACAAGGGAACACATTCCCAACTTTCTGATAAAACAAAAAAAAATATTTGGTCCAGATTATATTTGCCTAACATAACTAGAAACTGGAAGTGGATTTATTGTAACAGGTCTAGATTTACAGATACACCGATACTTAAAAAAACTGCAACAAAATCAGTTAACAAATTATATAAATTCAAAGAATATGCAAAAGTACTGCTTTCAAGCAGTATTTTGGTGAATCGATAAAAAGCCATTATTCAGAAGGATCTTCAGGAATATCAAACTCGTTCATAAGACCCTCAACATCATGACATACACGTAAAGATCCTTCCATTTTTAAATATGATTTAAAAGGCTCCTTACGCTTTCTAAATGAAGACACTGTTACACCTCGTGAGAAAAGATTTCATTCCTGTAGCCTAGAACTTAATAACTCGGCTTTTTTTTGGTAAACCAAAGTCCTTAAACAAATCATTCAGTTGTAAGGTGAGGTGTTCCTAAAACTCCAAATGGTGAATCTTCACAATTTGCCTGATTTGACAGAGTGATTTCAGACACTCTGTCCAATCAGGCAAGTTTCTTCAAACAGGCGAAATTTCTTCTGTGTCAAAAATCGAAGATGATAAAGTGGATGGCGTACTTGGGAGTGGATTGTTCTCTCCATGGGGGATAGGTCGCGATGCTGATGGCAAATTTGGATATTTTATTTTATGCTTATCCTTCTTCGAATATACGCTTATCGTGCAAAAATAGCAATCATCTACATGACTGGAAGGCTCTCGCCACAACATGGGAACTGCAAACGGCATTTTCTTTTGCTTCCCTTTCATCCACTTTAAAAGTTCGATCTAACAGGAAATACAGCATATATTAGGTGTCCATGGCTTTTCCAGATCTCCAATTCTAAATCCAAAATAGCAGCAGTAAGCTGCTTTTACCTCTTCCGTATATTTTTTTCAGATGTGTCAGTAAATAACAACCGAACATGTAACAAAACTTATTTGGTGAATTTTTACAACATATTCGTTGATCACTTCCCATATTAGAATGCACAGAATGTCTGTATAACTTTACTTGATAAAATAACACAAACAAACTTGTTGATTTGTAATATTTTGAATAATCTTTTATGAGAACGTATGCACCGAAGGCTAATTCAAGAGAAATATATGACTTCAAATAAAATGGATCTTAAACCTGTCACATCACTTTGATGACTTGATCTATGAAAAATGATGTTAGGTCAACAAAAATATGTGATTCCTGTTCTGGTTGTAGAACCCTTATTCCCTTGTGTTATTAATGTTACAATTTGTTTGTGGAATTTCAGGACTAATAATATTAACTAAACATAAGTGGTATTGGGAATTACCCATTTAGCAAGCTTGAAGTCTAAAAAGCGAGATTCAAAATACGTTGGGAATTCTTAGTTATGAGTTGCGACATTCAGTACACATACATAATTATATTTTAGATTTTTTCATTAGTATATTCAGCGTTTATAAATTTGTTGCAAACAACTACCTATAGACAAATAAATCTTTGTTTAACTATTTCTTTTCTGCAAGACCGTAAGTTGAAAAATTAAAACATATACCTCCCAAAACCAGAGAAAAATATGACGTTGCATTTAAAGAAAATCCATGAAGTCATTATATTTGCAGATAACAATTTATTACAACTATTTTATCGGCTATTTAGTTCCCGCTATTTAGTTATTATTATTTCAAACAATCGTAAAAACTTCTTGTAATTATTCAACAGGATCTAAATTAGTCACATTGGAGGGTAATGTAAGCTAGGGATCTGCTTGCGCAGAATCAATACATAAGAATTGATACTGATACTTTTGAACAAAGTTTTCATTACTTAAACTGATACTTTTCTAAATTCATTCATACTTACTCTTAAAGATAAATTTGAAGTTGATTACTTACGTACTAAATTTTAAATTTTTTACATTGTTTTAACACATTCTTACTTACATATTATACCAAATCACCAAATGAATGGGTATAAAATTGGCATGTCAAAAATGATCTTGACAATTAATCAAAGCCAGAAAGTTTCCTATCAGATTGTCCCCAAAAACAATCCAGTTCGTCCCCTGACAATTCTGGGGTCTCCTGAATCCATTGCAATGATTTCTGGAAAATGTTTGTACGTATGTACTACGTAATAATGTATGTGGGTATGTATAATTTTCAAAGAATTAAATAATCAAGTAATAATGATGGTATAAAGTGTTTTGTAAGACTGGCCCTAAGTTTTTACTACGGAAAATTATTTGATAATTACACAAGGGAACACATTCCCAACTTTCTGATAAAACAAAAAAAAATATTTGGTCCAGATTATATTTGCCTAACATAACTAGAAACTGGAAGTGGATTTATTGTAACAGGTCTAGATTTACAGATACACCGATACTTAAAAAAACTGCAACAAAATCAGTTAACAAATTATATAAATTCAAAGAATATGCAAAACTACTGCTTTCAAGCAATCCAATGGGATTAAAAAGTTATTAATTAATCTAATAATGAGCCATTAATAATGTATTTTTTGCTTTCCGACTAGTACCCTAGAAGGAAAGTACTGTAATCGACGGATTTTTTTTGGGATTTCAGCGGAAATACGCATTTTGGGGTTCCTTGAATCCATTGCAATGATTTCTGGGAAATGTATGTGTGTGTGTAGAACACGATAGCGGCCAAACCGTACAACGGATCGGGCTGAAATTTGGTATACATATTTAGAATCAAGGGACGAACTGGACACTGGATTATTTTTCACCACAATCTGACAACCAGAGTGGCAAATGATTTTGATCAAATGGATACTGACATGGCATGACATTGTGTTATTCTATGACTGACGTTAGGTTGGGATCCAGAGTGATTGTGATTTCTCGAAACTGAATAATAGTGAAAGTATTTAGACATTTTGTCAACAATTTACTCGGAAAATTGGGTGGGGGACCTTAATCGACCTCAAAATATACATCATGGCCCTTCTGAATAAATAAGTTCATATTATTAAAATTATAAGTATGTATTAAATAAACACAGTCTATAGCAAATATTTCTGACCTATTTTTACATATGATGTAAATATAGTGTAATAAGTATATATATGTTACCCCAATTAATGTATTTTAAATAATAAGGTTAATATCTATTAAATAATAATTAACAGAAATACAAATGTAGGTCACTTACCTTTACAAACTTTTCTTTAATTACAATTTATAAATTCTTAGAGAAAGATTTTATGGTAATTAAAGTGCAAAAAAGCATTATCACTGAAATACCTCTTCAATTTATTGATTATAAACCCAAAATTATTTTTTCTACTTTGCATTCACATGGCACACATTGTAACACTGTTTTCGGTGTTACAATTAGCAAATTGTAACACCGTTTTTAGTAACTTTTTTCTAAGATTGGTGACATTGATATCAAATGCATGTCAAACGAAAATACACATAACCACAAAAGTAAGCACAAACTGATTTTTTAGAATCGCACAAATTGCGAAGTACATATGTATATTTTTATACATATTTAAACATGCGTGTTGCATCCTAGGTTTCGTACTACTAGTATATGATGGTATATAATAATTATCAATAATTACTTTTTCACAGATATTTGAATTTAAGTGACAGATGACAGTGTTACCAACGGTTGCACCCATAAATACTCTAGATTGGAGTTTTACCTAATATATTTCTAAATTTTTATAAAATTAATGACGCAAAGTAGAAAAAATAGTATATTACACTCGTTCTATAAGACATATTGGCGCATTCGTTCACTTGGGGCAGTCGTCGCTGGCGCTCCTCGTGCCCCAAACAACTCATGCGCCAATTTGACGTCTTATAAAACTTGTATAATAATATGCATACTATTATCAGTACGGTTTGAGAAAACAACAAAATACTTGAGGTATAAGTTACGAAAGTTTTTTGTACGTGTTATTTTTGTAATTTTAATTAATTTTTTTTTCAATACTCTTTGTCCAAATAAAATAAAACAACAAAGTCATAATGAACAATAGTTTTATTAGGTACACAAAAACAAATGTCACATCCATTCAATTCTTTAATCTCTGCCATACTATAAATATATGTAACAACAATGAGCAAACTTAGTACACGAGTTCCATATCATATCACATACCTCCCTCTATATACATCAAAAAATAATTAAACACTCATAAATATTACTTACACATTTACAATAAGCATGTAACGCTGGCGATTCTTATTTTTTTTATAATACCAAACGTATAAACAACATAATAATTTAATTTTCAATTATAATCAATCAATAGCTAATATAATATAGAGACAGTCTTATCGGCATTGGAAAATCGTCGTATGTAATATTAATAACTCGGTATCTGTGATAAATTAAATAAAATAAAAATCTCTCGTTCAAGATTTTCCAAAATCATAAATCAAAATTATAAACCAAAATTTACAAGACAGCCATCCATTTCAATTAGAACACTTTACTTGGCAGTACTCGATATAATTCATCACTTTTCATTCGATTACGTTTTTACGAATTTCTAGTATAAAATAGATTGTTTCAAAATAAAAATTTTGATTTATCTGTGCGGCAATTTGTTATGTATAAAATATAACCGGTTTTCGGCAGTACTATTTGTTTAATTTATTAAGGGTTTCCATGACAACAGGTTAATTTGTAGCGCCTTATTCAGTAACCTGACATAACTAGACATTAGGAATGATGTTTACCAACGTTTACTAACCAAAAATTACTGAATAAGATCACCAATAAACATAAACTATAGAATAATAAATATAATACATACAGAGAAGAAAATTTGTTGTGGAAACCTTTAAAATTCGGCAGTGGGGGTTCGAAGATCCTAGTCATTATTTAAAACAACTACTACAGTACTTAACCTTCACAATTATGATTTTCAAAGTACTATACTAGTTGCGAAATGCAACAAAAGTAAACGGCAGCATGACGTTACTGTGTATGTACAAACTAAAACGTTCACATGTCAATGTCCTTTAAGAAGTTAGACACCACCTTCATGTTCTCGCTGTACTCCACCACGTGTTTTGAGAGTCCGTTCGCGAGTTTATTCACCCCAAAACGCGGCAACGCACTCGACACCACACGAAACAAAAAGGGGTGCACTATCGGTAACACTATCGCGCGTCCATGCTAGATTCTGACTGGGATCCGTGATCGGACGAACTGGAACTAGAAACCATCTCGGCGGACTTGATTTTAGGTTTATATTCGGTGATAACAACTGTCACGCTGTTAACGGTAACCTCACGAGTTTGAGCAGAACTCCTGTCAATATTTTTCAATCTGGGCGGGTGCCTCCGTTTCGTCAGCGACTTCTTATCTTTTCTCTCACGTTTTTCCTTACTTGGGGCCGGTAAAAACTGACTGGCTACTTGCTGAGCGACCAATTGTGGATTGATACGCGGTTTCCTGGTCGAAGTTCCTTTACGAACGTCACACATCAAACATTTAAACGCCTCGGCCGTGTTCCTGTACGTGCAGACGCTGCAATCCCAGAAATTCTCTTCGATTACCTTCGCTTGTCGTTTCGTCCTTCGTATTGGACTCTTTTTGTGGTCCATTTCGGCGTGGGGACGCAGAAAATTCACTGTTTTTCACAGAAACTGACGTATGCGGGTTTGTGTTGTCGCCATGTTGCCCCGGTCGGGTTCGTGCGCACCTAAACGCGCCGCAACAGATGGCGCGGCGGGCGCATAGCGCGCCAGACTCGAATTCGAGCCGATATTAACGTTGCGTCACCGGTACGGGTCAGCTTTCTACTGGCCGCGTATTGCTCCTTGCATGATTGTTTATTCAGTGCGCGGTTACTACTGCTAAGGTACCGTCGCATGGAAAAATAAATAAATAGAGACACGTAGAGATAGCAGAGAGTGGTGAGGTATGCCGCTCTCGGTGCGTTGTAAACGAAAGGCCGGGATGATAGCGCGGTATAACGCGTGTACGTTCTATATGTTTGGTTTTGTCTATGTGGAAAACCTTGCACGAGAGTTCGCGTTTTTGTTTGCCGTTTGCGGTAACGAATGGTTGAAGTAAGCTGTTTAATTTGGGCTTATGGTGGCGTGTAATGAGTTTCACTCCATAAAATTATGCGCCTAGTTGCGATATTTTTGTATATTTTAAGGGTTCTGGTTAATTTTGGTAATGAGCTTCTGGAAGTTCGATCTTATTTTTTTTTGTCTAACTACTCGAAAGCTTAGTAGGAAACTAATTTTTTATAAGACTTTCTTTGCATTCTCTATTCGAATAAATAGATATGTACTCAAACATACTCATTTATTAACATATACCCACAGTTAAAATTTGTTGACTAGTTTTATGTAGAAAATAAGTCTACCTACTATATTATAATGTTGAAACTATGTACATATTTTATCTGAGTCTGTTTTATGGAACATGAATTCTCAAATTAGTTTCACAATGTTGCTAAATTCCCATCAATGATGACTTTTAGAGAATAACAAAACAGGATAAAGAAGAATTAAATATACCTTTGCAAACAGCAATTTTTAGTAAAAAGTTGGGTGGCCCCCACTCAACTTTTCGACTAAGTTGCGAACACAAGTGTCTAATAGTATATTATTATACAAGTTTTATAAGACGTCAAATTGGCGCACGAGTTGTTTGGGGCAAGAGGAGCGCCAGCGACGAGAGCCCCAAATGAACCAATGCGCCAATATGTCTTATAAAACGAGTGTAATATACTATTTTTTCTACTTTGCGTCATTAATTTTATAAGAATTTAGAAGTATATTAGGTTAAATTCCAATCTAGAGTATTTATGGGTGCAACCGTTGGTAACACTGTCATCTGTCACTTAAATTCAAATATCTGTGAAAAAGTAATTATTGATAATTATTATATACCATCATATACTAGTAGTACGAAACCTAGGATGCAACACGCATGTTTAAATATGTATAAAAATATATGTACATACTTCGCAGTTTGTGCGATTCTAAAAAATCAGTTTGTGCTTACTTTTGTGGTTATGTGTATTTTCGTTTGACATGCATTTGATATCAATGTCACCAATCTTAGAAAAAAGTTACTAAAAACGGTGTTACAATTTGCTAATTGTAACACCGAAAACAGTGTTACAATGTGTGCATTGTGAATGCAAAGTAGAAAAACACTATTCAGTTGTGAAAATCAGTAGTGAAACATTATTCAGTTTCGTGAAGCCACAGCCATTCTGGACCCCAACCTAACGTCAGTCATAAAACTAATAAAATAACACAATGTCATGTCATGTCACTGGCAGTGAGTTGTCAAAATATGATAATTCGCAACACAGCGACAAAGGTCAAAGATCATTGCAATGGATTCAGGGGACCCAAAACGCGCATTTCCGCTAAAATCCCGATTTTTTTCTTCGTGGAGTAAAAATCGCTGACAACAGTGTACATATCTAGAAATAGTAACTTTTGTAATATTTGGATCACAAAGATTGTCGAGTTTTATGATTCTTTGGTAGATTTTAATTATAATTTGAGGAAATTATTCGAAATTTCTAAAATAACAATTTCTAGAACTTATTTGATCTACCTATGTACTGATATGATGCTTTTGTGATTTAAGTTTTGAACACTCTGTGGATCAATTAAGGACATTGGTCAAGTTTTTGCATGCTCAGCTTTAAAGCCAAATTAATTAGCAATGTGTACATTGTTTTAATTTAAAACATGAATTGATAGGCCCTATTATAATTTAAAAACCAAATTATCAAGCCCAACTTACTCTAAAGAACCTATCAAACTTAGACTACTGAAATCGTTTTCTATATGTATTTTTTTTTTTCATAATTACCACGTCCATGTTATATTTGACAATCTTGTATACATCGTGTAGAAAAAACGACAAAATCGGCAAGAAAATACCCCAATTATAGAAGATGAAAGTTAAAATTTCAAGCTTTCAGTTAAAACACTGAATCTTCTTTGGAGAGGCAGGCAAAACATGAACAAGGTTCTGAATTTTTCCACAAAAATATCATGTCGATTACACAGATCAAATGAGTTGTAGAAATAATTATTTTAAAAATTTTATGAGCTTGGAAGAATTTTTCTATAATTTGCTGAAAGAATCATCAAAATCCACCTAATAAGGTTTCAAAATTATTGCATCAATCCCTAAATGTTAGTAGAGATAATGTGGTTTAAAATACTAGTCTCCTTGTAAATACCATATAAAATAAACAATAGTCACCGATTAAAAATTGAAAATTCTTTCTCCTGAAATGTATACTTTTCGTATCAAAAATTTTTCAGTTAAGTTCTGATTAACATATGCTGCAATATCCAAATTTACAGCTTTAAGAGTCTGACTTTCTATTAGTTTCCCAATTTGTATATAATATATGTATACCGGTGAGAAGTTAGCCACAACAGTTATCCACAACTTTTTTTTCTGAACCGATTTTAATGAGTTATACATCATTGGAAAGCGCATAACGCCCTGAATCTCCCCTAGTTTTGCCCGATCGAAAAAATCATAATTAGGGCCCAAAAAATTAAAATGAAAGTTGGATTTCTCGCAATTTTGCCGAAATTCCCGGGATCATATCTCAGTTATTACACAACCTATCTCAACGATCTTTGCACCACTGGAAAGGGCAGGTCTTCAACTACACACCATAGTTTTGCCCGATCAAAATTGTGACAACTTCTGTCCAAAAAAATTATTGAAATATTAGTGTTCTGAATGACCACCATATACCAGCCACAACAGTTATCCACAACTCTTATTTCTCAACCGATTTTAATGAGTTATACATCGGTGGAAAGCGCATGACGCCCTGAATCTCCCCTAGTTTTGCCCGATCGAAAGAATTAGGGTAAAAAAAATTAAATTGAAAGTTG
This sequence comes from Aphodius granarius, assembly GCA_963971325.1. Taxonomy (NCBI): domain Eukaryota; kingdom Metazoa; phylum Arthropoda; class Insecta; order Coleoptera; family Scarabaeidae; genus Aphodius; species Aphodius granarius. The sequence goes on along the minus strand of OZ020222.1, from coordinate 31,072,750 downwards.
AATTTCTCGCAATTTTGCCGAAATTTCAGAATTAGGGTCCCAAAATGAAAATAAATACATATTGATTTATTTTGTCGAAATTACCAGTGACGTATCTCAGTTATTAGACCACCTATCTCAACGATCCTTGCATTGGTAGAAAGACATGTCAAATATAGACATGTCCATTGGCATGTATTGTGGTTAAATTGCATTAAAATCGATGATTTACTTAGTAACATTTTGCTATTAATATTTATCAATGAAGTGGTATTGGTAATGCCAACATATCCCTGTTATGTATTGCACAAAGAACAGATAAGTATTGGTCCAAACTCATACCAGCTCATACTCCAGGGACTTTAAACATGTATGACAATTTTTAAATCAATGACGTAAACGGTTTGGACGCTATAAACTTTGTTAGAGGCTATCTGACAGAATCCAAAGCCTTCGTCGCTGTGGTTGCGAATTGTCACATTTTAGTAAACGTGAGCTTTTTCTCTTGTTCCACGTCTAGGACAGTAATTGCCATAATGTTGATCTGGCAAAAGGGGAAGCAGATGACAACTTATATTTTCTATTGAAGTAAGAATTAATGGCATTAGGATATATTCCCGAGAAATGGGGTAAATTAGCAAGAAAATTAACGTTCAATTTCATTTTGCTGCCTCTAATTAATATTTTGATCGGGCAAAGCTATGGGGTGTACTTGAAGAAAAGATCGTTGAGATAGGTTGTGAGATATTCAGGGCGTTATGCGCTTTGATGTATAACTCATTAAAATCCGTTGAGAAATAAGAGTTGTGCATAAGTGTTGTGGCTGGCATATGGTGGTCATTCGGAACACTAATATTTCAATAATTTTTTTTGGACCGAAGTTGTCATAATTTTGATCGGGCAAAACTATGGGGTGTAGTTGAAGACCTGTACTTTCTAGTGGTGCAAAGATCGTTGAGATAGGTTGTGTAATAATTGAGATATGATCCAGGGAATTTCGGCAAAATTGCGAGAAATCCAACTTTCATTTTAATTTTTTGGGCCCTAATTATGATTTTTTCGATCGGGCAAAACTAGGGGAGATTCAGGGCGTTATGCGCTTTCCAATGATGTATAACTCATTAAAATCGGTTCAGAAAAAAAAGTTGTGGATAACTGTCGTGGCTGGCATATGGTGATCATTCAGAACACTAATGTTTCAATAATTTTTTTTTGACAGAAGTTGTCACAATTTTGATCGGGCAAAACTATGGGGTGTAGTTGAAGACCTGCCCTTTCCAGTGGTGCAAAGATCGTTGAGATAGGTTGTGTAATAACTGAGATATGATCCCGGGAATTTCGGCAAAATTGCGAGAAATCCAACTTTCATTTTAATTTTTTGGGCCCTAATTATGATTTTTTCGATCGGGCAAAACTAGGGGAGATTCAGGGCGTCATGCGCTTTCCAATGATGTATAACTCATTAAAATCGGTTCAGAAAAAAAAGTTGTGGATAACTGTTGTGGCTGGCATATGGTGATCATTCAGAACACTAATGTTTCAATAATTTTTTTTGACAGAAGTTGTCACAATTTTGATCGGGCAAAACTATGGGGTGTAGTTGAAGACCTGCCCTTTCCAGTGGTGCAAAGATCGTTGAGATAGGTTGTGTAATAACTGAGATATGATCCCGGGAATTTCGGCAAAATTGCGAGAAATCCAACTTTCATTTTAATTTTTTGGGCCCTAATTATGATTTTTTCGATCGGGCAAAACTAGGGGAGATTCAGGGCGTTATGCGCTTTCCAATGATGTATAACTCATTAAAATCGGTTCAGAAAAAAAAGTTGTGGATAACTGTCGTGGCTGGCATATGGTGATCATTCAGAACACTAATGTTTCAATAATTTTTTTTTGACAGAAGTTGTCACAATTTTGATCGGGCAAAACTATGGGGTGTAGTTGAAGACCTGCCCTTTCCAGTGGTGCAAAGATCGTTGAGATAGGTTGTGTAATAACTGAGATATGATCCCGGGAATTTCGGCAAAATTGCGAGAAATCCAACTTTCATTTTAATTTTTTGGGCCCTAATTATGATTTTTTCGATCGGGCAAAACTAGGGGAGATTCAGGGCGTCATGCGCTTTCCAATGATGTATAACTCATTAAAATCGGTTCAGAAAAAAAAGTTGTGGATAACTGTTGTGGCTGGCATATGGTGATCATTCAGAACACTAATGTTTCAATAATTTTTTTTTTGACAGAAGTTGTCACAATTTTGATCGGGCAAAACTATGGGGTGTAGTTAAAGACCTGCCCTTTCCAGTGGTGCAAAGATCGTTGAGATAGGTTGTGTAATAACTGAGATATGATCCCGGGAATTTCGGCAAAATTGCGAGAAATCCAACTTTCATTTTAATTTTTTGGGCCCTAATTATGATTTTTTCGATCGGGCAAAACTAGGGGAGATTCAGGGCGTTATGCGCTTTCCAATGATGTATAACTCATTAAAATCGGTTCAGAAATAAGAGTTGTGGATAACTGTTGTGGCTGGCATATGGTGATCATTCAGAACACTAATGTTTCAATAATTTTTTTTGACAGAAGTTGTCACAATTTTGATCGGGCAAAACTATGGGGTGTAGTTGAAGACCTGCCCTTTCCAGTGGTGCAAAGATCGTTGAGATAGGTTGTGTAATAACTGAGATATGATCCCGGGAATTTCGGCAAAATTGCGAGAAATCCAACTTTCATTTTAATTTTTTGGGCCCTAATTATGATTTTTTCGATCGGGCAAAACTAGGGGAGATTCAGGGCGTTATGCGCTTTCCAATGATGTATAACTCATTAAAATCGGTTCAGAAAAAAAAGTTGTGGATAACTGTTGTGGCTAACTTCTCACCGGTTATATGTATGTGTTATTCAAAGTATCATTTCAACGTACGGATATATGTGAGGATAGAATTTCCATCGTTCATAATAAAATTTCATTTTGCCATTGTTTTCCATCGAAGAAACTAAAACACGCCGGTCGACGACGCGACGGTCGGACTCGCTCAAAAAATATTTTTACAATAAGAGAAGGAGCTCGATGCGGCCAACGAGTGAAATACAAATAAAAAAAGAAGGAAAGAAAAAATGCTTGAACCCACACATGCAAGGCTCGGAGGGACGAGCTGGCTATACTCGAACCAGTAGCCCATCCAATTCTACGTTATGTTTTCAGCCAATATAGATGTCCAACCTTGAGTTGGTCGATTGTGGCATGTCATTGCATTGCGGAGTCGGCCAGACGCGGACGCCAGATACAGGATCTTGTAAAAATACGAAACGGTCACGTGAATGCCACCAGTATTAAAAAATAAATGTATAAGAAGTGGTCGTATATTGTATAAAAACTAGACGTGTTCTTTTTGTCGTATTGTATAATATATAGAAATAATATTATTCGTTTATAATTGATTTGCTGGTTTCATGTTTCTTCGAATTTTTCTATTTTCTGTACTTATGTGACAGGTGATAGTAAATAGTTATATAGATATGATGGAAATAAACATATCAAAACGAATAAAGATTAGTATTAAATGAAGTGTTTATTAGATACGTATGTCTGGTTTTACCTTGGATGTCCAACATTTGCATTAATTTTTGCGTTTTGCATATATGTATGGTTAATCAATGAAGTTTCTAGTATTGCTTTAGGCGTCAACTTGGTGAAGGCTGAAAGTAACAAAAAGCAAAAAAAATACACTTCCTATTATATTACTTTCCAAAGAGAATTTGTAATTTCAACTCAAAGTTATGTTGATTTTCTTTTGTACTTACCTAAGACTTTAAGATAAATGATTACAAGTTTTAATAATGTTACAAACAGGGGCATTTGAAATATTATGACTACTCCCTACGACTTTCAATTAAAGGTTTAGAAATATACATACTTTCGATGTGCAATAACTTTTGATATCCAAGTAATTCTGGCATTTTTTCCCTAATAATGTCAGAAATGAATTCCTTCATTGGCCGAAGGACCAATTAGCAGATAAATTCTAATTTGGAAACACTAATATAAGGAACAATTACTAATGAAATTTAATAAAAATTTTAAAATGTAATCATTTTCTTGGTTAATATTCATTCAGTTTTATTAATTAATATTTTCATTAAAAAGAGAGGACCAACAATATGGTTAGTGGATTACAATTTGCATTTCACTTGCATTAACAATTCTGTAAACATTTGTTTAAAATACATTTTCTTTTAACCCAACTTTCGGACTACATACATAGTTGGCACTATAAAGTGTCGGAATACTTTTGCAATTACATATTCGATTTTGTAAAGCCACTGTGGACCAACTCTGGACTCTATCTAATGTCAGTTTCTATGACATTTGTCATACTGACGTTTAATATCATTTTATGTCAATGGCACTGACGTTTGTCAAAATCTGACGGCAACACAGCGACGAAGGCTGTCGATTCTGTCAAACTGCTTCTATAAACTCTTATAGCGCCTAAACCGCTCATCTCATGTGATCTACATATTTAAAGTCAATGGAGGATGAGCTGGTCTCAATCGGATGCATCCCTCAGAGAACGTATGCAACATTTGCCACTTCCGGTTGTCAGATTGTCACCAAAAACAATCCAGTTCGTTCCCTGGTAAACATGCTAAATATGTATACAAAATTTCAGCCCGATCCATTGTTCTGTTTGGCCGCTATCGTGTTCGTTCACAGACATACATATATCCACATACAATTTCCAGAAATCATTGTACCTATGTGAAGTTAGCCCCCAGCCCCCCTCTTATGGGAACTTACGTGTATCGAAAAACACTAATTACTTCACTGTGTTAAGAGATACCGCAATGAAACTAACACTGTTCGAAATAACGTTCTTTGGCCAAATCAAAAGTGGAAATGCCCGGTCTCAAATATGTAAACTAGTATATGTAATTAATAAATACCTTCCAAGATGTCACGAAAATTTCGTAAAAATCGGGATGTTTGAGAGTCTGTATCTCGTTGACCCATTGGTCAATTTTAACAAAATAAACGCCATTCGATTCCTTATTCTTTTTACTGTTGATAACTGGAAATACCCGGTCGCAAATTTGAAGGGCTGAGGTAGTACAGGTGAGCCACCGTCGCCGTGCTGCGCGAGAACCTGTGTTTGACTTCCAGCCCCCCTCTTATGGGAACTTACGTGTATCGAAAAACGCTAATTACTCCACTGTCCGAGGAGATACCGCACTGAAACTAACACTGTTCGAAAGAACGTTCTTTGGCCAAATCAAAAGTGGAAACGCCCGGTCCCAAATATGTCAATTAGTATATGCAATTAATAAATACCTTCCGAGATGTCACAAAAATTTCGTAAAAATCGGGATATTTGAGAGCCTGTATCTCGCTGACCCATTGTTCAATTTTAACAAAATAAACGCCATTCGATTCTCTATTCTTTTTACTGTTGATATCTGGAAATGCCCGGTCGCAAATTTGAAGGGCTGAAGTAGTACAGGTGAGCGACCATCGCCGTGTTGCGAGAGCGCTTGTGTATGACTTCTCGCCCCCATACTATGTGAATTTATGTGTATCGAAAAATACTAATTACTCCACTGCCTGAAGAGGTAACTTAATGAAAACAACATTCTTCGAAAGAACTTTCCTTGTCCAAATTAAAAATGGAAATGCCCTGTCCAGAATATCTAAATTAGTATATATTAAAATTAGTATATGTAATGAAAACCTAATGTGGTGACCCACAAATTTGTCAAAAATCGGGATTATTAAAACACTGTCTTGTTGACTCATTGTTGAATTTTAACAGAACTAACACCAATCGATTCCCCATTTCCTCCGTTATAGAAATTTCGAAATGCCCGGTCGCAAATCTGAAGGGCTGAAGTGGTACAGCTGAGCGACCGTCGTCATGTGTTGAAGTTTCAGTCGCCCTCTTATGGCAAGTTACGTATATTGAATAACACTAATTACTCCACTGTAAAGATACTATAATGAAGGTAACACTGTTTAAAAGGGTCAGCAAAAATCGACGGATTTGATGGGCTTTTTAACAGCTTCATAAATGAATCTGCTTCTAAACTATAAAAATGTATAACTTAGGGGACCTCAAAATGCGTATTTACGCAGAAATCTCAATTGTTTTTTTTTTTCGTCGATTTCAATACTAATATTTTAGGGAACTTGTCGGAAAGTAAAAAAAAGAAAACTTTATATTTCCAATAAATTTTCTTTGGTCCTTTGGTGATATTTGATCATTCTTTCATTAAAATATATCCATATTCTAATACTAATACAATTTTTTAAATAATTATTTTTAGGTACAGCTAACTGTAATCGAATGAAACGTGGTCTAAGTTTGGAACACTCTGTAGAACAATTAAGGACTTTGGTGAACTTTTTGCCTACTGAGGTTTAAAACTAATTTAATTAGCAATGTATGTACCTTTGATTAATTTTTATATGTTAATTTTCAAAGAGGATACAGTGTTTGAACTTCAATCTTGCATACTTAATTTAATAATATAATTGCACTTAACTTAACTTGTCCATAGCACAATAAATCAAACAGGAATGCGTTTAAAATTGATAGGCTTTTATTATAATGTAAAAGCCAATTTTTTTTTCTTGCGCTATAAGAAGTTGTAAGAGATCTTTTTTTCATAATGGCCACAGCGCGTGTCAATTCTGACAATTTTCTTTAGACTGTGTTGAAAATATCGTCACTATCGGTTAAAAAATAGCGTTACGGAAGATTAAGAAAGTTAAATTTATAAGGTTTTAGTTATAATACGTGAGCAAGGAAATTAATTGTTCAAAACTTAGACCACAAAAACATCATGTTGCTTACACGGATGAAATTAGTTGTAAAAATAATTGTATTAAAAGTTGTATGGGTTGAAAACATTTTGAAGAATGTATCAATGTGTGAACAATTTTCTGAAGAAATATCTAAATTTCCCAAACATTAGACAAGTTATTTCATATCAAAATTTATTAGATTAGAAAATGTCAAAAATTAACAAAACAACGCAGAAAGAAACAAGTTCTGACCGGATAAAAATATATTACATTATAGAAATCAGTGCGTTTTGTGTTGAGAACGAACCTTCTAACTAACCTAACACAGCCACAATCCTTGTTACAATTTGAGCACCTTTCAAATCGAATAAAATATAGGATAATCAAACAAAGCCACATCTGAGTGTGTGTGGGGTGTATTCCTATATAGACGACGAATTGGTGGGAATAACTCGTTTCGGCATTTCTGAGCCATAAGCTCGTTCCTCCTCAGCCTCTTTATACCATTTGCATTGAATGGATTTCCATGGGGCAGGTAGCAGCGAATGCAAGGCCGATTGAAACCCCATAGAAGGTTCAGGTTCTCATAAAAAGTATGGCACAGTGGAGATTCCTAGAACGTAGAACTTCGTGCGTGGGCTACTTCTCCCACCCTTCAGCCCCTCGCTTCGACCTTCGTCACGGTACACCCTCCTCTTCCAACCCCCTTCAACTGTTTTACGTGCAGCTCACCGACAGTGTTGCCAGATTCTAACGTTCTGACTATGTCCTCTAAAAGGAAGTAGAAGTGTCAGAATCCTTATTTCTATTCTTAAAGGCAGGATAAATTTGTATTTCTGCAAAATATAGTAGTTTCAAACTAAGAAGAGCACAGTTGTATATGCAACCAATCATACCCAGTGTATGGTTTATAAATTGCCTGTGTATATTTAGTTGCATATACAACTGTGCTCTTCTTAGTTTGAAACATCTATACTGCACAACATTCAAGTTTTAAAACTTTGTTTTTGCCTGTTTTAGAATACAAAAAACTATATATAATATAGTTCAGTGGGTTCACAAAATTGAACAATTGCAGAAAGTTTTGACACTTTGTTAAGGAGGTACACAATTTGTTAAGGAGGTAATCGGAAAGTTGCGTGGGGAACCATTAACCAGAAAATTGCTGTTAACATACTTTTTAACGCATCTTAGCTTATATTTATAAAGGTATTAGTCTAAGATCCCGATCTAGATCGACCTTCCCTCATCCTTTTTCCTAATCAAATCTATATTTCATACAATGTAAGGTATAAATGAACACAATGTGCTAGGGTTGCCGCCCCATATCCTGGCAAGGCTATTTTTAATTAAAAATTATTTAAGGTAAATTGGTACTAGTAATTTACCCTCATCGTTTTTCCTAATCAATTGTATACCAAAATGTAGGTTGCTTTATAGCGAACATCGTGGTGTAGGGTTGCCTTTGCAAAAGTTGGCATATCTTAGGGTTGTCGCGATTTTAAATATGAATAGTTGAGTAAAAGGGTACGTTCACATGACAAGCGCCTAGCGCGCGTTTACACTATCGCTGTGCTATCGCCTACTATTACGACAGACAGTGAAGCAGAATAGCAGTTACCTTCGTACTTACCAGTTACCAATCTTAGTTCGGCGTTTTTTGTAAGTCTTTGGCTCTCGATTGGTATCAAATTTTTTAAGAAAAAGAATGACCGGTACTATTAAAAAAAATACCTTAAATAATATTTAATTAAAAATAGCCTTGCCAGGATATGGGGCGGCAACCCTAGGACATTGTGTTCATTTATACATTATATTGTATAAAAAATAGGTTTGATTAGGAAAAAGGATGAGGGAAGGTCGATCTAGGTCCGGATCTTGTACTATATGTAGTTGAAACTGTGATAAATTGGCTACTCTGGAAACACTGTTCTCTGATATGCCGTGCCAGTCTCTCTCTATGCGGAGAAACGAAATCCACCCTACTCGCACTATCCCGTGTCGGGTTAGATGTCTGCCAGTCTCATTGTGTGACATTTCGTGCCTTAATATATGACATGGGTACGCCCAGGACTGAAAATTCCCAGAACCGGGAAACGGCATTTTAAAATTAGTGTGGGATTTTCAATATTTAATGATCTCGGTTTTATGCAAGCGAATATGTTGTATGTTTAAATATAATTGACTAACAGGTATGTAGACATATACAACAATCTGGAAGAAGTAGGATGAAATTGAACATACAGGTGTCCCAAAAGAAGAGCAGGTCATCGGATACCAGTAAAACAAAATATGCCTTTGTAAAGTTGCAGGTTTTTTGGAGGTATTGACATACATACTTATGATTGTTGTGAAAGTCGATAATTTATGTCAGATACTTACCTACATATTAAGATTGCTATTAATCACAGTTCAAAATATAACTAACATACAATGCTTTTTGGAAACAAAAGAAAATAGTGTAACAAAAAAATTATTCTTGTAATACTTTGATAAATGTCTGCCACTTTAATTGAATGTATTTCATTTTCTTTCGTTAATATATAGAGTAAACGAGGTCGGTACTAATGGTTACAGCAGAATGTTTCCCTATAATAGTGTTTTTATAACTTTAAGAAAATTTACTGGCATATTTATTTACCTGAATTAAACTAATATCAGTTCAGCCTCCAGTGATTCTAAATACAGTACAACTTCGATAGATCGGACACTCTCTAGTACGGACACTCCAGTAATCCGAACGCTCTTGTCAACCGGACATTTTGGAAATTTTTCCTCCCTAGTTCGGACACAAAATATAATTTGCAGTTAAAACTAGGTAGAAAATACCAAAGTATTGTTTAACATTAATGTCTTATTGTAAAGCAACCGGATCACATAAATTGCCACTTAATATTAGCAATAGCGGCAAATCTAGAAGCTTTTAAATGCACAATGAGCTCAATACCAGTTGTGTACAAGGCGTCTAATAAAGGACGGATGAGTAGAACATTGCTTACTGAATGTTTCGAAAAATATTTTAAGCCTGAAGTTAAGACATTTTTAACAGGGGTTAACAGGCCCCAAAAAGCTCTAATGTCGATGCTGCCAACGTGTTTTGTTTGGGCATCAGGTGGTCTGCAGAAAACAATTTTCCCATGGAAATCCTGCTTCTCAAAAGGCCCAGAGAAAAATTTACTAATGTAGCTGTATGCAAAAGAATATAAACAAAGATTGACACATTTTTAAAAAATAGCTGAAATCTTTTGCTTATTTTATCCATTTATGTTCAGAATTTAGTTTTTAATTTTATGTTTTGGTTATATGTGACCTCGGATGCGAAAAGGGACCTATCGTGCGAAAATAACGTGCAGCATAACGGTACATATCAGAAGAGACCTTACGTGCGAAAATATTGTGCAAGATAACGTTACGACAGGTCCCTTTTTGCGTCCGGGCTCACATATATTCAAATATTCCCAGTTGTTTTCATCTTCATCATAAAAAATGACCCTTCCCAACAAAAGAAAAAAACCTCCAGTGATCCGGATACCTCAATAGTCCGGACATGGTCAGGAACGATATATGTCCGGATTAGCGAAGTTATACTGTATGTATACTAATTTACAGATCAATGGGATGAACAGTTTATGCGCTATTAGCTTTTATAGAAGCAAGCGGCTTGACAAAACCCACAGTCTTCGTTGCTGTGTTGCAAATTGTCAGATTTTTACAAACGTCAGTGCCACTGACACGACATGGCATTAAATGCCAGTGTGACTAATGTTATTATGTCACAGAAACTGACGTTAGGTAGGGTCCAGAGTGGCTCTGGCTTCACAAAATTGAATAATTGCAAAAGTGTTCAGACACTTCATTGTGCTAACGTGTAGTTGGAAAGTTGGATGAGGGCCACGCCAGATATTTGCTAATACCAACCAAAAGCAATTTGTTTTAATATAATTAATAGTGAGGCATAAATAAGCTCTATTCAACTTAAAAAAAGGCAAAAGGCAAACGACTAAATTAATTATCATCATCACCAGGCTGAATAATTGTCTTCTCATTGTGATTATTTCTTACAAACTATATTCTGTAAAATTCGTAAGAAAATGTGAATTGATGTCCGCAACATCTTCTGAAATATACCAGAACAAGATAAGTCAAATCAACTAAAAACTACCAATAGGTACATGAATCATATTGTGTATCGCCATCATATAATGAGGTCAACGTTCCACATCAACATCCGAACGATTATTCATTTGTTTAGTACTTAGTACATTGTATTCAAAGTGGCATTTAGAAGCACCAATACGCCAGCTACAAGCCAACTACAAAATCTCCGATCGCACAAATCAAACAACCATAAAAACCAACGTACGACTTCCTAAAATCATTTCGCCTCGACCGATAATAAATTCTAATGGTTACAGCAGCAGCGGCGTATACGCATCTTAAAATTTTAAGTGTCATTTCTCCGAGAGCACGCAGGCTATCCTCCTAGTCTGAGTCCGGCCACATATCAGCCGTGAAGGCAGGGATCAGATGTTCGAATCAGTACCGCGTCCTTCGCATACGAAACCCAACAGTGAGATAGCTTGTTTCGTATACGAAGAGCGCGCTTTTGGGTCGAACATATTAGCAGTGCCGGACACTGACGGTGGTCCGCTGGAAGCATTGGAGTCCAAACAGTCGAAGAAAGAAGTTGAGAACGCGATGTGGGCGATTGTAGATCACCGATGCTCGTGGCTGTTGACCAGATTATTAGAGCGTGGAGATGTTGACTTGGACTATTGCTGAATTTTGTTTGGTCGATTGGTGGACGACTTGAACATCGCCATGCAGCCGCCGACTGCTGGAAGGCTGCTCTGGCTTGGCTTGTCGGTCCGATCGACAGACTTGGTAGGAATGAGATACAAATTCTGTCTATTGACGAGCGATCGCGAGTTTGTTACTGTATAATGGGCGAAGAATACTTTAAAAAGTGAACAAAGTTTACATAAAAACTATAACTTGGACAGTTACAAACCGTGGTGAATTAGTAAATAAAAATTAGTTTTAGTATTGTTAATTCTGAGAATGCCAATTTGAATAAAGAATGTTGAGTAACATAGCAGAAGACTAAAAATTTTACCTAATGCCTAATAGTACAAGATCCGGACCTAGATCGACCTTCCCTCATCATTTTTTCTAATCAAACCTATGTTTTATATAATATAATGTATAAATGAACACAATGTCCTAGGGTTGCCGCCCCATATCCTGGCAAGGCTATTTTTAATTTAATATTATTTAAGGAATTTTTTAAATAGTTCCGGTCATTCTTGTTCTTGAAAAATTTGGTACCAATCGAAGGCCAAAGACTTACTAAAAACGCCAAACTAAGATTGGTAACTGGTAAGTCCGAAGGTAACTGCTATTCTGCTTCATTGTCTGTCGCAATAGTAGGCGATAGCACAGCGATAGTGTAAACGCGCACTAGGCGCTTGTCATGTGAACGTACCCTTTAACTCAATTATTCATATTTAAAATCGCCAACCCTAAGATATGCCAACTTTTGCAAAGGCAACCCTACACCACGATGTTTGCAACAAAGCAACCTACATTTTGGTATACAATTGATTAGGAAAAACGATGAGGGTAAATTACTAGTACCAATTTACCTTAAATACTTTTTAATTAAAAATAGCCTTGCAAGGATATGGGGCGGCAACCCTAGGACATTGTGTTCATTTATACCTTACATTGTATAAAATATAGATTTGATTAGGAAAAAGGATGAGGGCAGGTCGATCTAGATCGGGATCTTAGACTATAATGGGAAAAATTGGGATATCAGTGAATCCGTTGCAATAATTTTGGTCCGTGGCTTGTCACGGTCACACAGATATTTTTCATCAGTCCATATTTTAATTTCCATAACGCTTAATTTTGCTACCACTATAATACAAGTTACAGCGATTAATAGAAATATTAGCAAGAAGTATGTTAATTACGTACATAATTTACAACACAGCATCAAAACTACAAGACCGCGTTAAATTGAATGCCAGAACATTTTAAAAGTCAACCAAGAAAAGCAGTACTCAATAAAAAGACTGAAAACTTGGGAATATATTTCTCGAATGCGGATAATTTTGGTTCATTGTTGTTAACTGACGTGTATAATAAATAAGTCCATGCGACGTTTCAGTTATCTTCAGAGCTTGAAGGAATAGTTTTTATTTTCCGACTACTACCCTAGAAGGAAAATACTTATTGTAATCGACAAAAAATCGGGATTTCAGCAAAAATATCCGTTTTGGGGTATGTGGGTATGGGTATGTCTGTGAACACGATTGCGCCTAAACGCAACGATGGATCGTGCTGAATACATATTTAGAATTACCGGAGAATGAACTGGATTGTTTTTGGTGACAATCTGACAACCGGAAGTGGCAAATGTCACATCTTCTGAGGGATCCAATTGAGTCATACCAACTCATCCTCCAGTGACTTTAAATATGTACACAAATTTGCAGATCAGTGGCATGAACGGTTTAGAAGCTATTAGCTTTTATAAAAGCGGTTTGACAGAATCTACAACCTTCGTCGCTGTGTTGCAAATAGTCATATTTTGACAAACGTCAGTGCCACTGACATGACATGACGTTAAATGCCAGTGTGACAAATTTATTATGTCACAGGTTAGGTAGGGTACAGAGTGGCTTTGGCTTCATAAAATTGAATAATTGCAAACGTGTTTAGCCGTTCATTGTGCCAACGATGTAGTAGGAATGTTGGGTGAGGGCCACCCCAGATATTTTACTGTATAATTGTATTCCATTTTAGATTTTATGTGAAGATTCAAAGAGAAAAATTTTATTATATGCACAAAATATTATATACAAAATAATTTTTATCATTAAATTTATTACAATTTACATATAGTATTTAATTAATTATATCAATGCGCGTTACTGCCTTATCAAAAAATATGAAATAACTCTCTTGCATTGATCAACATCGATTAAATCTGTTTGGTATTATACATTTTCTAAGATTGTTTAATAGCATCAAGTATTTACTACATCTTATCTATTAACTTTAACACACAGTTTTATAAAGTTTCATGAAGCATCAATCACAAATAGTGCAATACTTGAGTGGAGACTGTGGAGAGTAAACCCTCTTGTAAAAGAGTGCGAAACGTTGACAATGTTAGTCTATATATGAGCCCCTTAAAGCCCAAGTGGTGTAACTCACATTGTTCTAGTTTTGAGATTTTGAAGGTTTTATTAGGTTTATCATAGTAAAGTCAGCATTCAACTTTTCAAACTTTATTTTATCACATATATTTTACAAAGGAGTATTTTATATTAAATTATCAATTTTAATGAAATTTGTCTTCTTATAGACGTGATCTAGGGGCTTGAATGGAGTTACACCACTTGTGGTATAAACAAGTGAAGTATATCAATAACAAGGCGGATGTTTTAAGAATGTTACCATCATTTTATTCATACAATTTAAGATCAATATCAAACACAGTCATCATCAATATTGTCGTCATCTAGTGGCCCAATGTCTTCAGCATCGTCTGATGTCCGCAGAGCATGAAAGTAAGGATAATGGATAGGTGGGATGTACGGCAAGAGGTCTTCCATATCCTTCTTCTTTTCTTTGGTTACATGCCTTGGCTCTCTGTATAACTTTTCTTGAGTTACTTATGCCAGAGACCCTATAATATTCCGCCATACACCGCCCTCTTCTTATATTATAACAACGCAGTTTTCTTCTGGAAGTAAAGATATAAGGTAACTTCAAATAAGTGGTCGTCAAATATGACATTATTAAACACTAATATGTTCTATGTAGTATTGACAGTCGTAACACTCTATTGCTGGCTAATTTTAGACCATTATACTATGTCTATTGAATCATTTTCCATGACAGTACGGCGAACAAAACGTACCTAATGACGCACTTTGAAACAATTTGTTGAATGTAAAACAACACGATAGGTACGCCTCTAACGAAAAATAATCAACACGTGCATTTTATACAGTTTCTGTGTTTCATATATCGAATAAACATATTATAATAATTGTTATTTTTATTGGTACAAAAGAAGTCTCCTTTACTTTGCTCTTTTACTATCCTTCAAAGTTTATCATCATGAGTTATTTTGAAGATTTTATTGGAAAACCGTGATTTTGACACGGTATACCACCCCAACCCAATCTCAGATGCTTACTACCTTTCTACCTGGATAGATGTTCACCATCTTACCTGGTCTCTATTCTATTCCTTATGCGAGAGACCCTATAATATTCCGCCATACACCGCCCTCTTCTCTCTTGGAATAGGCAACACACGCAGGGTTGCCAGATTTTCGACAAATCTCAAACAGTCGGACATTGCAATGAGTTATTAATGTTTTAGATTATGATATTTAACTTCCCACAATAGGAAAGCAAAACTACTTTCTATATATCTAAAAGGGTAAAATATCTCGGATAAGCGAAATACCTCGTCATTCTGCAATTGTTCAATTTCGTGAAGCCACAGCCACAATGAATTCTAACTCAGAAAAAAAATCAAATCATTGTAATGGATTCGGGGGATCTCAAAACATGTCTGGCAACACTGGATGGTACACACATGATCTCTGTATACGGCCAGGAAGGACACTCTCGAATCGGTCATTGGCGATCCGTGGACGGAATCTATCAGTCCATCTCTTTTCGCCTTAGGTCAATAGAAGAGGAAAGATAGAAGGTTGCGTATGCGGATTAAACCGCACGGCTTCGGAAATACGGGCGCGGTGATGCGTCCAGTTTGCCGGCTTCTTTCGGGTCCAAATGCTCCGCCGTATACCATCGTCCTGTCCTCTTCTCTACCTGATCTCGGAGCGGCCTCTTGACAGTTGACAAGTTGCTTTGAAATTTCAGACTACAAGAGACCGCGCCGTCCATTCTCCGTTCCCTTTTTGTTTAGGGGGAACGAGGTGCCGTTTCCCTTCCCTTTGCGCCGTACATAGTTTGAATATTTCTGCTGAAATAAAATGGTTTTAATACAATGTGACCGGATGCTGACAACGCACGTGAAAGTTATTGAATTGATAAGTTTTTATCCATAGTTCGGGTATCAAATATGGCATGCAGAACAAGCAATGATTTAGTTGAAATTATTATTCACCCAAATTCGCTCCCAAACAATCTACGCCACTGAATGAAAAGTGGTGAAAATCTTTACGATTTCAAAAATTGTACGATCATTTGTTCGTGTTTTGATATTCTTAAAACGATTGATAGACACAATAAATACAATCGCGAGTATTTGATAACATATTTCGGTAACACTTACAAATTCAATTCTACAAAGTTAAACTATTGTTTGCTTCTCAGAATTCAACTCACATTCTACTTAAAAATGGAAGAAATCAGTGATTGTGACTCAGAGGCTGTTTTGAAGAAAATAAACATGGAATTCCTCGAATTGTTCAGTATTTACAAACGTTTCCAGGTGAAATCGAGATGTACCGATATATAAAGAAACAAACACAGTTGTATAAATAATATGGTGCGAGAAATGTTGATAATACTGGTATGGAACACACACCGAACATTCTATGTGATAAAGTCAGTCTCATTCGACATATCTATCCTTTTTTTACAAAGATATAATTGTGACGCCATCACGTCGACGCCAAAGATAAGGACGGATAAATAGGTAGTCTCAGAAAATATTTAGAATATTTATATTTCTCCATTGTTTGTTTGATATCATGTCTGATACACTCAAATGCTTCAACGTATCCGGGGTATTTGGTATTGGATCAAGGAGTGCCTCAATATGAAATATCTGGGGTGGCCCTCGCCCAACTTTCCGACTACATTGTTTTCACAATTAAGTGTCTGAACACTTTTGCAATTATTCAATTTTGTTAAAACAGAACAACTCTGGATCCGTCAGTTTCTATGACATAATGTACCATACTGTATCATACTGACACTTAATGTCATGTCATGTCCGTGGCACTGACGTTTGTCAAAACCTGGCAATTCGCAACACAGCCACGAAGGCTGTGAATTCTGTCAACCTGCTTCTATACACTCTGATAGCTCCTAAATCGTTCATCCCATTGATCTGCAAATTTGCATACATATTTAAAGTCACTGGAGGATGAGCTGGTATCAGTTTGGTCAAAATTGGATAAATCCAGCCACTTCCGGTTGTCAGATTGTCACAAAAAACTATCCAGTTCGTCCCCTGGCAATTCAAAATGCGTATATATAAATTTCAGCCCGATCCGTTCTACCGTTTGGACGCCATCGTGTTAACAGACATTTTAATGTTTAATTACTTACTTACTGCCGAAATTTTTAGTTGCTTTTGATGATTCTTTGAGCATGATGCTTTTGTGATCTATTTTGGAATAAAGATTACTGACTCTTGACTACTGGATGATTTTAGCATGTAAAATTGCTTTGTGTACCTATGTTCTGGCATTTGTAGTAAATATGTATTTGAATTTAACACGCCGTGTTTTTTTTTTTTTTTGTTTCGATTGTTTAGCTAGTCGAATCCAATGATAGAACACCCTAGTTACCTGAAGGATATATCTAAAAGATACCGGATGTTCCCCTGAGTTGTTCAACACATTATCAAACTGGTCTTTACACTATTATCAAGACCCACTTGTCTGCCAGCTGTAGGAGGGTTCGGAATCTTTTATATTTTCTTTCGTGTAATGATAATTCCATTCTTAGTTTTTAAATAATGTCTAAATGTTATTATTCAACGAAATTATCATTATTAGTATTATTACTGAACGGTCCTTTTATCAGAATTATTGCTTGCATTACGGCAACGATTATGTCATCATAAATATGTATGCAATGCAAGAATTATTTATAAGTCGTGGGATAAAATACTTTTTCTACTTTGCATTCACAATGCACACATTGTAACACTGTTTTCGGTGTTACAATTAGCAAATTGTAACACCGTTTTTAGTAACTTTTTTCTAAGATTGGTGACATTGACATCAAATGCATGTCAAACGAAAATACACATAACCACAAAAGTAAGCACAAACTGATTTTTAGAATCGCACAAACTGCGAAGCATGTATATTTTTATACATATTTAAACATGCGTGTTGCATCCTAGGTTTCGTACTACTAGTATATGATGGTATATAATAATTATCAATAATTAATTTTTCACAGATATTTGAATTTAAGTGACAGATGACAGTGTTACCAACGGTTGCACCCATAAATACTCTAGATTGGAATTTTACCTAATATACTTTTAAATTTTTAAAAAATTAATGACGCAAAGTAGAAAAAATAGTATATTACACTCGTTTTATAAGACATATTGGCGAATTCGTTCATACAACTCATGCGCCAATTTGACGTCTTATAAAACTTGTATAATAATATACTATTTTACAACAAATTACGCAACAGTGTATAATGAAATCATTCTCACCGGCGTAGATTTGAAAAGCATCTTCGAGTCCTTATTTCGCTACTACTGGCGGTCAGTTCGATTTTCTCTTCACCTAGCGGCAACACGCTATTTATTTTGCATAATATAAATTTATTTCCAATACTAAACTAGTTTCCCAACATAGAAACTGACCAGTTTCGATCTTTCAAACACGACCGCGGACTCCGTTGCGGCGCTGCGGTCGCGGCTGCCGTTGCTGTTGCAGTTGGTTACCCGTTCACCTTGGAATTTCGTTTTTCGTAGATATATTCGTCCTAGAGATTTTAAAACCCGAGGCTAACCATCACCAACACCTACTATTATAATTTTGGTACTTCTCTATTATGTCGAAACTTTGTTTCGTGCAAAAAACATCAAGCAGATTTCAGGTTTTCGAAATATTCATGAAAGAAGAACTTATATATTTTTAGAAACTTTGAAAGAAAAAACAATTCTTAAACATAAAACTAAATATGTAATGGTCACAGAATAACATTTAGGGCTAGTTTTTCATTACTAGTTTAAACCACGAGCGAAGTTCAGCACTGCTGACAATGACGTTTTGATGACCAGTATCCAATCAGCTTTGGCGAATCTGACAGAAATCGGGAATAGAACGGAGTTCAGCAGAACTTAGAAATAAACCAGTATTGAAAAACTAGCCCTTAATGTTGTCATGTTAGTGGCCACTGACGTTTATCAAAATCTGTCAATTCGCAACCACAGCGGCGCAGGCTGTGGATTCTGTCAGGATTATGTCTCATTGATCTGCAAATTTGTATACATATGTATGTATTTAAAGTTACCGGAGGATGAGGTGGAATAAGTTTGCCCAAAATTGAATGTATCTCTAAGAAGACGCATGTAACATTTGCCACTTCCGGTTGTCAGATTGTCACAAAACATAATCCATTTCGTCCCCTGGTAATTCTAAATACGTATACCAAATTTCAGGCCGATCCGTTGTTCCGTTTAGGCGCTATATAGATTCATAGACATACCTACATAAAAACCCACATACACTCAGATGTAGAAAAAACGGGTCATTGGGTTATTTTTGTAAAAAAAACAGTTAATTTTTTTGTTTTAGTACTGTCAATAAGAATTTTAGTGTTTGACAATCAGAGAGACAACCATCAGAATGAAGAAAAACACAACAGATGGTACTTATCAGTTTATATAATGAACAAAGCGAAAGAAATGTACGTATACACCAAAAAAATGACCCGTTTTTTTTTGCATCTGAGTGTACATACACACATACCTACAGACATTTTCTAGAAATCATTGCAATGGATTCAAAAGACCCCAAAACGCGTATTTTCGCGGATTTTTCGTCGATTACAATACTTTCCTTTTAGGATACTAGCCGGAAAGCAAAAAGGCTGGACAGAGAGTGGTGTCAAATAGTGATATGAAGTAATAATAGCCTTGGAAACAAAGAATAAACAATGAATCTATCAATAAAATCTGTTATGCCCGTTTGCACCTTTTTTATTAAGAACGACTTAAATTTAAGAACAGCTTATCTTTATGCCTAACTTAAGTCAGGCATCATTTGCACCGTTCGCATGTCAGCCTTTCCTAACTTAAGCATTACTTAACGGTTTCTGACGTTGGCAACACTGTAAAGTTCTAGTTATATTTGGAAATACTTGGTTCTAAAATCAACAGTATTGCGTCACTTGTCAAAACTTTCAATAGGTTAATGTGGCGGCAAATTTGAATTACTTTCATAACTACAAAAATTACGGCACAAAAAAAAGAATTTATGATCAAAATGAAACCATTATTTCTAATACACAATAAAACTGTAATTTTACATTACAAACTCCTAAAATCGCTTGATAACATGATAAATTGACACATATAGGTACTGTCTTGACATTTCTTAAAACGACATTTCATGTGCAATGTGTGTCTACACCACAATCAACCAATCACAACTAAGCCTATATTTACGCTGGCTTTAAGCCGTGGATTTTCTAGGCTTAAGTTAGGTCGTTCTTAACTGTAGTTAGGTAATGGATATGTGACGGTGCAAGCAAAATCGATGACATAAGTACGACTCATACTTAAGCCTTTCTTAACACAAACGGTGCAAACGGGCATTAGAAAGATAGATCTTGTTGGTCACTATTGTTCCAAAAAATGCTAGAGGCATGTCTGTTTTAAAGAAAAAAACTTAGCACACTCTTTACAATAATATCAGCGTACAATACCTAACCGTCAAATATCAAATCGACATTTTCTGCGATTTTATCAAAAATTTCCACACGACAAAACATTTACTAAAGATAAGAGATACAGAAACATAAATAAACATGCTAGCGTATTATGAAGCAAGACCGGAAATGTCAGAAACTGTGCGATAGAATTAGAGAGGGGTCACTATTGACGCAATTTTGAAAAAGAACAAATTCCGTCCATCTAAAAAGCTTAAACTAATATATATTTTTTCTAAATTGTTGGTTTTGTGTAAATTGTATAGATATACATTTGATTTACGTATGTAATAGTCATGTTTTCGTATTAAAGATTGTTAAAAATTTAAAAATTTTTTGTTGTTCTGATACGTTACCAATCTGGTTTATAAAAGAAAAGAAAAAAGCATTGTGATAGCCTGCATGAGGTTCTAGTTCAAGTCGTTTCGTTCTCGATGCCATGTGGTGTGTGATGTGTGGAAATGTTATCATTTTGACTATGTGTTAAGACTATTATTCGATATGTACAAGCTTATTTAATTGTAGTGCTTTTGTTTCAGTGTTTTTTATAACTTTTAGTCCCTGAAGAAGCCACAAAAAGTGGCGAAATATTGGAAGAAATAAAAAGGTCGTGGGCAACATGTCTTTTATTGCCCATATCACCCAAAAAATCTATATATCTTAAACAAAAACATTACAATTTTTAAATTGTTAATTGAACATACATTTTCGTAGGGATTTAACCGATTCCGACCAAACTAATACCAGCTCATCCTCCATTGACTTTAAATATGTATACAAATTTACAGATCAGTGGGATGAAAGGTATATATAGGTGGTAGAAGAGTTTATAGAAGCAGTTTGACAGAATCCACAGCCTCGACGCTGTGTTGCGAATTGTCAGATTTTGAGAAACGTCAGTGCCACTGACATGACATGACATTAAAAGTCAGTATGACAGATGTCATTATCTCGTACAAGCTGACGTTAGACAGGGACCAGAGTAGCTATGGCTTCAAAAAATTGATTAATTGCAAAAGTGTTTCAACAATTCATTGTGCATGTAGTCGGAAAGTTGGGTGAGGGCTACCCCACGTATTTACATTTCGAAGATTTCTAACAGTTTCATTATTTATATAGTTTGTTTTCATTGAAATTACTTCTCATCCCAGCTTTGTTACTTGCCTTATAACGCCAACTATTACAAAGATAAACGGCCAATTACTTATTTAATTTTAGGTTAAAGTAATCCATTAATAGATACTTTGTTTTTACAGAACTAATAGTACAAGATCCGGACCTAGATCGATCTTCCCTCATCCTTTTTTCTAATCAAATCTATTTTTTATACAATATAATGTATAAATGAACACAATGTCCTAGGGTTGCCGCCCCATATCCTGGCAAGGCTATTTTTAATTAAATATTATTTAGGGTATTTTTTTAATAGTTCCGGTCATTCTTTTTCTTGAAAAATTTGGTACCAATCGAGAGCCGACTTACAAAAAACACCAAACTAAGATTGGTAACTGGTAAGTACGAAGGTAACTGCTATTCTGCTTCATTGTCTGTCGTAATAGTAGGCGATAGCACAGCGATAGTGTAATCGCGCGCTAGGGGCTTGTCATGTGAACGTACCGTTTTACTCAACTATTCATATTTAAAATCGCGACAACCCTAAGATATGCCAACTTTTGCAAAGGCATCCCTACACCACGATGTTTGCAACAAAGTAACCTACATTTTGGTATACAATTGATTAGGAAAAACGATGAGGGTAAATTACTAGCACCAATTTACCTTAAATAATTTTTAATTAAAAATAGCCTTGCCAGGATTTGGGGCGGCAACCCTAGGACATTGTGTTCATTTACACCTTACATTGTATGAAAAATAGATTTGATTAGGAAAAAGGATGAGGGAAGGTCGATCTAGATCGGGATCTTATACTATAAGGTTTCTGTTAATAATAGCAAAGTTACCAATGGTGAACCAAAGTTTGGACATATTATTTTAGCTCACTAGAATCAAGTCACAGATTCTAGTGAGCTAAAATAATATGTCGCCCATCAGACACCAAAACTTTTACAAATTAATGAGGTGACCACAACTTGACTTTTCTACTACCTAGATAACACATTAAATCGTAGATTTTGGAATAAATTCACCTTTCAGTTTTCAAGACAAATGTTACTTCTACAACAAAAAGTTTTTCATCCGTATCGCAACACAGACATAGAAGAGGATACGATATTTACATACATAAGGTTACCGTTATTTTAATTACGCATGTGATAATACCCGAGAAAATTAAATAAAATATTCTCTGAAGACTACGGTAAGTCTGGAGCTAGCGACCATCGCTCATGCCGACCGAAATCCAAAGGCAAGAGGCTCAGTCAGTAACGCATAATTTATGAAAAATTCATCGGCCAACTTCCGTTGTATTCAGGACGATTTCCTTGCACTGATACGTTCTTGTAACGGTACGGACGGACATTGATCTTCGGAAAGTAATTCTAGGGGTTTTCCTCGCGATATAGTCGGTTCCAAGACATTATTCCGATGGTCTCTTATCGATTTTGTATAACGGTTTAGTTGGATCGGTACTTTTGGCTCAATTAACATCAGCAGAATGAACGGTACCCATGGAGACAGGTAACAGTCAATGTTAGGTTAGATAAATTCATCAATTCGTTACAGACTAAAATTTTTGCTCACCTTAGGATAGGATCCAGAGTGCCCATCAGGAAATTGAAGAACTGCAGAAGGTTTAGACGAAAAATGGGGCGTTCCCACATATTTGAAATATTAGTACCTACGTTCTTCTTTATACAAAATCGGTTATTTTGAAGATATTCTCATTTTTGTTGAAATTTTTATGTCACAAGCTATAATGAGATATCTCTATCTCTACCTATACTAATTACGAACTTTCAAGTGTGGGGCGCGTTCAGCGGAATCGCCCATTTTGGCCGACATTTGCGATCGAGTAGCTGCAAAATTGGGCTTTTCGATATTACTTTTGACGCTCGAATTGAAAAAAGGACACAATTCCGCGTGGACTGCGCGATATATTGTAAATTAAATGCGTCAATTTTGAAAAAAAAAAAAAAAAAAAACACGTTTTTGCACCTCTTCGAGTGAAGGCGAACCTCGAGAAAATGTCACGTGACGTCTAGAAATTCCGACAAGCGGATCGATGAACGTCAAAAATTTACATTTTTTATCCGTTCCTGCCGACCTTATAAAAGCCGCTCGCTCTCATGTCTTACGATAAGATCCCTCTAAATACCCTTCGCAAAGAGTTTGAGCAAAAAAACGGCCTTAAAAACAATTTTCGATCCAAAAAATCGATTTTTGTTGACCCGTGTTTTGCTGCTATTACCACAGTAACGTCAAACCCGAAACGCCCCCTGCCGGGCATTCGTAACAACAGTAACAGATAGCAGATAACCTAAAATGTATCCTAAAATGTCCATATTGCGAATGTGGACAGGTGGGAAGCCTTAACCACATATTTCTAGAATGCCCAATAACTAAAGTCGAAAATTTTGACATATACACAGAGCTAGTTATTTTTCTAATTATGTAAATTACAAAAATTACTGCAAAAACCCGTCAGTATTTTGTACTTGTAAAATAATGGATTTAAATTTTTTGATTAGTGGAATACTTATAAGTAATAATAACTATTTATTTCCAAATAAAAAAGTTATTATTTTTGTATTGTGCAAACTATTGCAAAAAACAAAAAGAGTAGCGTTCATTGAGCTGCTATCACATTGAATTCATTAATGCATTAAAATCACTTTAAAATAATTGATTATTTATCAAAAGTCGCATGCTAAACAAAAAAATCCTCCTCAAAATGCATATTTATTTAAAAATGTTTAATACCTACGTTTGCCGTAAATATGCTTTACTTATTATGCAAATGTTATTCATACATTTCTTTGCAAAAAATATTCAAAAAAGTTTATAAATACTTACCTAAATTATATCTACAATATATTGTGTTTGTCCATTCAATTCGTTGTTAAAAAACAATTAACTATAATTATAATATGTGCAAAATAAATTATGTATAAAGGATTAAAGGAAATGCTTAACAAACAAGGTTTAAGTTCAACTTGAACATAAACAATTTCATTACTATCAATAGAACTACAATGGGATCACTTGACGGAGTTAGATAAACATGTCAAATTAATCTCATGTTAAATAGGTTATAAGACCGTATTATAATATTATATTTTATGGTTAAAGAAATGTCGGGTCAATACACCAGAATAGGAATAAAACGCGTATGCATATTTGTTGATCGTTTTATTCTGATGTTTGCAAATTTATATAAAAACATAACGGAATTTTTAACAAATCGTCGATAACGTTTCAAGAATTATCATTTATATATACACAGCTATAATTCTTTAGTTCTGTTAAATTATTTACACACCTTCCTCTGGGTCTTTATTACAATTTTTCTTCACATTTTCAATCGCCTTTACACATATATAACATCTAATTTTAATTAATTAATTAAATTACAAGTTTTAAAAACAGATTCGCCGTTCAAAAATTTTGGATTCTTCTGACATTTCGTATATTATCGTATAACGTAATGGCCACAAGTAATAATTAATATAAGAAACGAACACAGTTAATAGTCGAAACAACATACTCAAAACAAAAAAAAAACAGCAAAAAATGGGTAACAAATATGTATTATCATTAACAAATATCGAAATTAAAAGACAAATCACAAAAACTGTTGTATAAATTGCTGTTAGAGTAGTTTCAAACTAAGAAGAGCACAGTTGTATATGCAACCAATCATACCCAGTGTATGGTTTATAAATTGTCTGTGTATATTTGGTTGCATATACAACTGTGCTCTTCTTAGTTTGAAACATCTATAAAATGTTGTCGACCACCCGTAAACGAAACCGTTGAATTATAAAATCACAATTTCTCGTTTTTCTAAAACTTCGATGTACAGTTTTCTGCTTTTTGTTCAGACCGTATATTTCTAGAAAAATAAACCGTTAGAAAAAGGTTCGTTAATTAAAAATACCACCCGGTATTATTCGTAGCAATATTGACTAACATTACTTTTATTTATACACATCTTGTCGTTTTGGTTGGCGAGTGTTATTTATCATTACAGTATTTGGTTGAGTTTTATTTATCCTAACAATAAACGTTACAAACAAAACGTCGACGAAAAAACAAAACACGGAGGAACTTAATAATAATAAGAGACGTGACTTTTTTCCTCGCTCACTTAAAAACAATATTATGTATTCAGTCAGTTATTATGATTTTAAAACAAACAAAAAAAAAACATCGAAGTGAAACTAATTCTTCGTTTAAAAGTAAACAATATGTCTTAATCTTTCTATCACAGCATTTATTTCATGTCCAGAGCAGTTTTGAGCTCGAAGGCGTACGGAAATACCGACAGGAATGTACGGAAACTATTTTCCAACAGTTGCTACAAACAAAAAGTGAGGTTTTATTTAACATATATAAATGTAATCAATAAAACATGTATTGATCAAAATAATTGCTAAAACTACTTATTAGGGCCCAAAACTGCTGAATGGACATGCCTCCTAACACATTCCTCCTAAATATAATAATCATAATGATCTCCAACGTAAAAAATTCCAATAATAACGTTTCAATTAATTAAAAAGGTGTCTAGTGTTCGATATTTCACCTAACGTGCCACAGGCCCAAATTCATTGAAACCAATTCCGGTAATTTCATGATTTTTTCGAGTCCCACTGTTGTTATCCTGGTGCAACCGTACAAGTCTATGGCTTTCAGCCTGGTTAATAACTCCGCAACTATAATAAGTCCTTTATCGGTCACACGATGGCACTGTCCGATGTTCAACGTCTCTAAATCATGCAGCGTCCTGGCAATTCTAGTAATCCCGTCATCAGAAATCTGGCATGCGTTCAGCGATAGCGATTTCAAATTGAACAATCCTTGGGAAATATGAATTAACGCTTGGTCGCCGATTTTGTCGCAGAACGATACATCCAGGGATGTAATACGCGAACCGCCCTCAGCCAAATACGCCATACCAATATCTGAGATGTTGTCGCATGATCTGAGGTTCAATTCGCGCAGGGATACCATCTTGGCGAGATGTTTCAATCCTGAATCTGTTATACTAACGCAGAAACTTAGGTTTATGGATTTCAGGGAGGTTAGGCCTGTTGAAACGTGTTTCAGGGCTTCGTCGGAAAGCGTTTGACAGTCCTGGAGACCGAGGTATTCTAAACTTTGGTTCCCACCACCACCCGAAGCAGAATCCTGGTTTATCCCGGCGAGATGACCGATTCCTTGATCGCTGACTGGACACGACCGAAGGTTCAAGCGTTTTAGCTTCTTGAGACCCCATGCTATGAGAACCAGGCCTGTATTTGTAACTTTACAACAACCTCCAAGCTCCAAGACTTTTAAGTTTTGGAGATGTTGCGCGATGATCCTCAAGGAATGGTCTGTGATCTGCTTGCACAACGAGAGATTCAGTTCTGTTAACGCAGGAGATTCTGAGATAAAAGCGTGTGAGATCCCAACATCTCCGATGTTATAGCAACCGCTCAGGTTGAGCGCGACCAAATTTGGTATCCCTTGCATTACATCGCGCAACGAACGCCGTAACGACAAGACCTGGACTCTTTTGATGCCTCTCTTGACCAAAGACGAGAAAAGCGATGGATTTGCACGTCTCAAGTGGAGTTTGGCCTCGACTCCACGCCAAACCGATTTCCTGTAAGCTGCGTCCCTCCAAGTGGTGCAAACCTGCGCTACTCTACCTTTATCTCTTACGTCCAAATACCCAAATATTATGGCCAAGATTTCTGGGTATAACCGCGAAATATGCGTGGAACCGTTCTGATCTAAATCCTCTTCTGATCTGAGGTTGTTGTAAGTGCGTCCATCAGTGGTGTCTTCAACATGCCGGTGGAGCGAGTGCAATTCGTGCAGCGCTGTCGCGTGGTGCAGGTGTTGCGGCTGGTGCAGCCTCTGCTGGTAAGGTTGAAACCTGGTCACCGGATGTTGATGATGGTGTTGCCTTAGTAACGCAGCCGTGGATAACAGCGGCACCGGAACTTCAGTGAACAACAGCTGATCTTCCATCATACTTAAACTTCACAGAAACTAACACCAAGTCGGTAAAACAGTTTTGTCCATACACATATCTCACACTGTTTCGAACACTCGCGTTTTTTTTTCAGGTTATGCGATCAAAACTTTCAAGAAGACGTCGCGTGTGAAATGCGATCCGACAACCGCTTACCGCACCGTCGCTCAGCGTGAACTGAGGTTTGAGAATGAAGTGCGCTCCGCGCGGCACCGGTATGGTTTGTTGCGCTCGCCGTTGATTGGTCGACGCGCGCACCTCGTGACTGCTACGACGATATCGATTCGATGACACGGCGGCGGCATTTTTAAGTTTTAGACGAGAGAGGATCGGCGTTCGGCGGCCCCCACTCTTCGGTCGGCTCCGGTCGGCCCCAAATGGGGAACGCTGGCTGCCTGGTGTTGCCGAAGTGGGGCGGACGACCGACGGACTCGTGGATAGCTTTTTAAAATTCTAGTGAATTGCTAGATGTATGATTTTTTTAAAGCATCAGTATTTAACTAGATATAAGTACTTACATAAATACATTGTAAAAAAACTTTTAACAGTTTTTTTTTTCAGATAGCTTTGAATTTTAATACTCAAGTTTCATTCAATTTTTTTCTCTCTATGTAGAAGAAATTATTTTTTCTACTTTGCATTCACAATGCACACATTGTAACACTGTTTTCGGTGTTAGAATTAGCAAATTGTAACACCGTTTTTAGTAACTTTTTTCTAAGATTGGTGACATTGATATCAAATGCATGTCAAACGAAAATACACATAACCACAAAAGTAAGCACAAACTGATTTTTTAGAATCGCACAAACTGCGAAGTATGTATATTTTTATACATATTCAAACATGCGTGTTGCATCCTAGGTTTCGTACTACTAGTATATGATGGTATATAATAATTATCAATAATTACTTTTTCACAGATATTTGAATTTAAGTGACAGATGACAGTGTTACCAACGGTTGCACCCATAAATACTCTAGATTGGAATTTTACCTAATATACTTCTAAATTTTTATAAAATTAATGACGCAAAGTAGAAAAAATAGTATACATATTACACTCGTTTTATAAGACATATTGGCGCATTCGTTCATTTGGGGCAAACAACTCATGCGCCAATTTGACGTCTTATAAAACTTGTATAATCTACTTATATTAATTACGAACTATCAAGTGTAGGGCGCGTTCAGCGGAATCGCCCATTTTCGCCGACATTTGCGATCGAGTAGCTGCAAAATTGGGCTTTTCGATATTACTTTTGACGCTCGAATTGAAAAAAGGACACAATTCCGCGTGGACTGCGCGATATTTTGTAAATTAAATGCGTCAATTTTGAAAAAAAAAATCACGATTTTGCACCTCTTCGGGTGAAGGCGAACCTCGAGAAAATGTCACGTGACGTCTAGAAATTCCGACAAGCGGATCGATGAACGTCAAAAATTTACATTTTTTATTCGTTCCTGCCGACCTTATAAAAGCCGCTCGCTCTCATGTCTTACGATAAGATCCCTCTAAATACCCTTCGCAAAGAGTTTTGAGCAAAAAAACGGCCTTAAAACAATTTTCGATCCAAAAAATCGATTTTTGTCGACCGGTGTTTTGCTGCTATTACCACAGTAACGTCAAACCCGAAACGCCCCCTGCCGGACATTCGTAACAACAGTAACAGATAGCAGATAACCTAAAATGTATCCTAAAATGTCCATATTGCGAATGTGGACAGGTGGGAAGCCTTAACCACATATTTCTAGAATGCCCAATAACTAAAATCGAAAATTTTGACTTATACACAGAGCTAGTATATTAATATATATTTGAAAACCGTGTTAGGCAGAAAAAAATTTGAAGAATATGTCAAGTTCTACCCTGTATATATAGCTATCTATGATCATATTAATCATTCACATATCAACTATGTACTGCTGTGCACTTTGGTGTCTCTAGATGGGCAGCATTTTTTGCCGCTCCGTTTCTTTGCTCTGTCGAAGTCGTCGTCGTCGTCGTCTTCGATACCGACTGCGGTTCTTCCTTTGCACGACAAACTTCTTTTTAGGTTATGTAAAACGGTAGACTGCCGCTGATGCCTGGTGACGGTAAAAGTCCATCGCCGACTCGGGAAAGTCGCTACGATTTTCGATTGCCCACTCGATTGGAACGAGTTTTCGATTTTTACCCGTTTTATTTCGTTCCATTCGTCTCCGCGTATCTGTTATTTTAATGCTTGTTCTGCGGTCTCAGTCCGTGGTCTCAAACTATGGTTGTTAGAAATTGCAAGTTGAATTGTGCCAAATCAACCCTGACATGATAGCTAGTTAAAGATTGTGCGGAACAATGCTAGAAATTTGTAAAAATGAAAGGTATCCTAGATTTCACCCCATTATTTTAATGACCAAAGACCGCCCAACTAAAAATTTAAGATTTTCTCGTACTACATCTAGGAGGAATTTCAATTTGTTGAAATAATCATCAAAAGATGACAAAAAATTGTCGAAATAGTCAGATAAAAGTAATTATTTGTTCAAATGGGAATAGATCGAAAGCAGAGCTATACCTTCATTGGAGGGGTGGAATTTCTTCTACATATAAGATAACTAGATAGCATTGCGTTCAAATATCCTAAACGTGAAGATAAAGATAAAGACAAGAAGCATCATACATTCAAAGAGTAGACGAGAACAAATTTACAAACGTGAACGGTGGAAATTTATATTAAATTTTAACAACAAGTTTGTCTGTGCAGTGCACAAAAAGCAGCTCCGCTACGCTCGATTCCATCCGCTTTAAATTTCAAGGGAATGGAACGATCTGCCTGCCCGCCATCCCCCATTTCACTCGCGCTAACCGCTCGGCGATAGTTGTGTCTCTTTCTGTGACGTTTTATTTGTTTTCTGAAAAAGTTTTTATTTGCAAAGCAAACTAAAAACAATAACTTTGCCGAATGTTTACGAAAGGAACGGCCCACGACGTTGCGAGGTTACGTAACCCGTAAAAAGCATTTGTTCGGCTTATTATTCGCCAATTGTTGTACAGCGGAAGGAAAAGGAAACCAATATAACATATATAACAGTACATATTATTATAATAAGAATTATTTATTAATAATAATAATAATAATAATAATAATAATAATAATAATAATAATAATTCATTTATTGCCCAACAGAAAATTTCCAATTTACAGGACAACTTGTACATTCCAAAAAGAACAAAATAATATAGTATACAACTAGCTCTGTGTATAAGTCAAAATTTTCGATTTTAGTTATTGGGCATTCTAGAAATATGTGGTTAAGGACATTTTAGGATACATTTTAGGTTATCTGCTATCTGTTACTGTTGTTACGAATGTCCGGCAGGGGGCGTTTCGGGTTTGACGTTACTGTGGTAATAGCAGCAAAACACTGGTCGACAAAAATCAATTTTTTGGATGGAAAATTGTTTTTAAGGCCGTTTTTTTGCTCAAAACTCTTTGCGAAGGGTATTTAGAGGGATCTTATCGTAAGACATGAGAGCGAGCGGCTTTTATAAGGTCGGCAGGAACGGATAAAAAATGTAAATTTTTGACGTTCATCGATCCGCTTGTCGGAATTTCTAGACGTCACGTGACATTTTCTCGAGGTTCGCCTTCACCCGAAGAGGTGCAAAAACGTGATTTTTTTTTCAAAATTGACGCATTTAATTTACAAAATATCGCGTAGTCCACGCGGAATTGTGTCCTTTTTTCAATTCGAGCGTCAAAAGTAATATCGAAAAGCCCAATTTTGCAGCTACTCGATCGCAAATGTCGGCGAAAATGGGCGATTCCGCTGAACGCGCCCTACACTTGAAAGTTCGCAATTAGTATAGGTAGACATATAAAGATAATTAAACAACTAAATATTATAGTATGAAGAATCTCAATAATAATATTAAAGAGTGATAACAAAGTTGGAATTAAATGTGAAATAAAATCACAATGAAGAGCTTTACTTGCAATATTCTATAGCCACCGCTGTCAGTTCCTTGAGTGATACATGGTTGATGTCGCATATATTCGATATTTTATTAAAATTATGACACATGGCAAACACTGGCGATTTAAGTAACGTATTAGTTTTATCATGTGGACAATAAAAAATGTAACTTGATCGAGATGATATACGCAGCACAAGAAATGATATTTGTGAGAGCAGTACTGTACTGTCCACGGTGTTGTGAAGAAGCTTATATAGAAATGACAGGCTAGCTACAAATCTTCTTCATTCCAAAGAGAGAACATCGAAACTGGCGAGTAGTGCATTGTGGTCACAATCGCGAGAGGGATACATACCATTAACACGATACGACAAGAACTTCACAAACCTTCTCTGAACTGCCTCCAGCGTATTTTTGTGTAGGTACCTCATAGAGTGGACACCAAATCAATGCCGAATATTCAAGCTTAGATCTTACCAGGGCGTAAAACAGCGTTTTTAAGGCGGATATATTAGAAAAGGTGCCGCAATTTCTTATTATAAAACCCAGCATTCTTCTTGCGGATGAGGCAATAACGCTGATATGTTCCACAAACGAGAGTGCACTATCAAATGTTACACCAAGATCACATGCTTGCGAAGTCCGTGCAAGCGTAGTGCCATTCAGTTCGTAGTGAAATTCAGTTGGCAGTAATTTTCGAGAGAACGTCATAACCTTGCATTTTGCGGCTGCACCAGCTCTTGCACCAGCTGTCGATTTGATTTAGCTGTTCTTGAAGGTACAAGCAGTCATTGTGGTTTCTTATAGATGCATAAAACTTTAGATCATCAGCGAACAGTAACTTCATTGCATGAATTATTAATGTGAGGTCATTGATGTAAATCAGAAATAAGAGCGGGCCCAGATTCGAGCCTTGCGGTACACCCGATGCTGCTAGATATTTATTAGATCGAAAACCATTGTATTGTACCTACATATTGAAGTCTTGAGTCAAGGTAAGATTTGAAAAATGCTAGTAATGAGTTGCTGACTCCAAAACTTTTCAACTTTTTTAGCAGTATCCGGTGATCAATCCTGTAGAATGCTTTGGCAAAATCCGTATATATCACATCCAATTAAGTTTAAATACTGTCGGTTACAAAAAAAAAAACTGTGTTTGATGTAGTACTAATATGTCTGTTACACATTTTTCATAAGTTTCGTATTTACTTTCTATGTCCATATAAAAAAGTTGCAAGTTCTTCATTTCTGATTATTTCCCTAAAGAACCACAAAAGTAAATGATGCACTTTTGCCCTTAGTTACTTTGATCCAGCATTGCTAAATCCAAATTTGACCATGCGTTCAAATAGGTTAGATACATTGATACGTGACTTTAAGTGCGTCTACAAATTCACAAATCAGTGGGAGGAACGATTTAGGCGCCATAAGCGTTCATAGAAGTAATGTGACAGTAGCTATGGATGTAAATTGGCAAATGTTGATAAACGTCAGTAGCCACTTGCTGTTGCTTTACGGAACTGAATGATTGCAGATGATTTATACGCTTCAAATGTCATTTTAGTGATGGTACCCTACAGAAATAAGCTGAAAAAGGAGCTTGGTAGTAAATCTGTATCTGCACTCTGTCCTTTCTTCACGGTACTAAAAATAACGTTCGGTTTAGATGGTTGTAGTTTTACCGGTTTACGTCGGGATATCAAATTCCACAAAGATTTAATGGATAGTTTGATGGTCCACTTCACGAAAAACAATCTCGGACTGTATATAAGTATATATAGCGCACCGGAAGTAGCATTTTTTGTTTCCCTTTTGACATATTTCACATATAAATACTTGGCTGTCGAGGGCTAATAAAACTTTAGATTCTCCGAATTACAAATTGATGTCGGGGTTGAGTTATTACCTAATTTTTGGACTGCCAGATTTTCAAAGCATAAAGATAATAAACCTTCTTAAATAACATGGTTTCTTAAATTCACTGAACAATAACATCTGTTAAATTCCAGAACAGTAACGGTATTCTGTCAAGATATCCTTATGTAGAAAACTTTATCAACATACCTATCCTTTTTCACAATAGGTAAAATGTCAGTAGGTACATTATATTGTAAAACAACAAGGGAAGATAACGGGTGAATATAATAGCTAGAATACCTACTACTGATAAATGTCTGAATAAGAAAGAATAATAAGAATTCAACACTAAGTTAGTAAGATATGACATGTATAGCTACATAACTGTTTTACACTGTACAGGTAGGTATAATGGGCAAGTAACAAAAGAAATTTTCCGTGAAAACCTTCAAATAGAATTCGATCTGGTGGGATTAATGGTACCTAGAAGGAATACAATAAAGAATACGAAAACTTATTATCAGCAATGAATTCGTGGGATGGTTTGATGTTATATGGAAGTTTTAATATCAGCAAAGTATAACTCAACTATCACATAAGAGTGATTATTTTAGAAATTCGATATGATGCGTACCTAACTTACTGATACAACAGTGAGCATATTTAATTTTCTTCAAGTACCTATTCACATACCTACATAAAATAAATACCTATTATAAATATCTGGGGTGGTCCTCACTGGTCCTCTCCTAAATTGCAGCCAAAGCCACTCTGTACACTACCTAACCTGTGACATAATAAATTTGTCACACTGACATTTAATGTGATGTCATATCAGTGGCACTGATAGTCTAAGATCCCGATCTAGATCGACCGTCCCTCATCCTTTTTCCTAATCAAATCTATATTTCATACAATGTAAGATATAAATGAACACAATGTGCTAGGGTTGCCGCCCCATATCCTGGCAAGGCTATTTTTAATTACAAATTATTTAAGGTAAATTGGTACTAGTAATTTACCCTCATCGTTTTTCCTAATCAATTGTATACCAAAATGTAGGTTGCTTTCTTGCGAACATCGTGGTGTAGGGTTGCCTTTGCAAAAGTTGGCATATCTTAGGGTTGTCGCGATCTTAAATATGAATAGTTGAGTAAAAGGGTACGTTCACATGACAAGCGCCTAGCGCGCGTTTACACTATCGCTGTGCTATCGCCTACTATTGCGACAGACAATGAAGCAGAATAGCAGTTACCTTCGTACTTACCAGTTACCAATCTTAGTTTGGTGTTTTTTGTAAGTCTTTGGCTCTCAAATGGTACCAAATTTTTCAAGAAAAAGAATGACCGAAACTATTTAAAAAAAATACCTTAAATAATATTAATTTAAAAATAGCCTTGCCAGGATATGGGGCGGCAACCCTAGGACATTGTGTTCATTTATACATTATATTGTATAAAAAATAGATTTGATTAGAAAAAGGGATGAAGGAAGGTCGATCTAGGTCCGGATCTTGTACTATGACGATTGTCAAAATCTGACAATTTGCAACACAGTGACGAAAGCTGTGTCAAGCTGCTTCTATAAAAGCTAATAGAGCCTAAACCGTTCATCCCATTGATCTGTAAATTAGTATACTTTTTAATTTTAAATTTAAAGTCACTGGAGGATGACCTGATAGAGTTTGGCCTAAAACGAATAAATCCCGAAGAAGACACATGTAACATTCGCCACTTCCGCTTGTCATATTGTGGTCAAAAACAATCCAGTTCGTCCCCCGGCAACTCTAAATAAGTATGCAAAATTTCAGCCAGATCCGTTGTACCGCTGGGACGCTATCGTGTTCACAGACAGACATACATACACGCACACACACATATATACATACATACATTTTCCAGAAATCATTGCAATCGATTCAGGGGGCCCCAAAACGCGTATTTCCACTGAAATCCCGAAAAAAAAATTCCGTCGATTACAATACTTTCCTTCTAGGGTACTAGTCGGAAAGTAAAAATGATTGCAGCGTTACTAATATTAACACTATAATTATTATATAATAAATATAATAAAATATGTACCTACAATTCTCATTTTAGCCACCACCCAAACATAATTTAATTTGAAGGTAAGCCCTCTATGACTTAGGTTTGGTACCGGAAAGTGTATCAAGTTTTCTTATACAGCAGTTCTGTTCTATTTGCTCTACAGTTATCTATATGAAACCAACCCTATAATCGATCCAAACGGTTTGGACCAAACCACCAGTGGTGGTTCATACAGGTGGGGTTAAACGCCTTTAAAATAGCACAGCTCGACAGATTGTGTATGGTTTAGGACGTTTCGGTGATCGAATTATGGTGGAGACAAATTGGCACAAAATTCCAGGATGAATGTAGAAAATTTGTAGTCATAAAAAATGCATGAATGGATGGATTTAAAAAAAAATCGTTGCAAATTTTGGTTACTAGTTGTAAAATACAACATTCCTTATCTAAATCTCTAATGCCTGTTTGCACCGTTTGTGTTAAGAAAGGCTTAAGTATGAGATCGTACTTATGTCATCGATTTTGTTTGCACCGTCACATATCCATTACCTAACTACAGTTAAGAACGACCTAACTTAAGCCTAGAAAGTCGACGGCTTAAAGCCAGCGTAAATATAAGCTTAGTTGTGATTGGTTGATTGTGGTGTACACACATTGCACATGAAATGTCGTTTTAAGAAATGTCAAGACAGTACCTATATATGTCAATTTATCATGTTATCAAGCGATTTTAGGGTTTGTAATGTAAAATTACAGTTTTATTGTGTATTAGAAATAATGGTTTCGTTTTGATCATAAATTCTTTTTTTTGTGCCGTAATTTTGTAGCTATGAGAGTAATTCAAATTTGCCGCCACATTAACCTATTGAAAGTTTTGACAAGTGACGCAATACTGTTGATTTTAGCACCAAGTATTTTCAAATATAACTAGAACTTTACAGTGTTGCCAACGTCAGAAACCCTTAAGTAATGCTTAACTTAGGAAAGGCTGACATGCGAACGGTGCAAATGACGCCTGACTTAAGTTAGGCATAAAGATAAGCTGTTCTTAAATTTAAGTCGTTCTTAATGAATACGGTGCAAACGGGCATAAGACTATATTTTCTATTAAGACCTGGCCCTAAACATTCTTGACCTAAGACAAGCTTACACAGTGAGAAAATAAATGTAAAACTCAAAATATCAGGGGTGGCTCTCACCCAACTTTCCGACTACATAGTTGATACAATGAAATATCTAACACTTTTGCATTATTCAATTTTGTAAAACCACAGCTAATCTGGATACTACCTAACGTCAATTTCTATGACATAATGACATTTGTCACACTGACATTTAATGTCATGACTGTGGATTCTGTCAAACTGCTTCTATAAAAGCTAATAGCTTCTAAACCGTTCATACTACTGATCTGCAAATGTGTGTACATATTTAAAGTCACTGGAGGATGAGTTGATATGAGTTTGGTCTCAATCGGATAAATTCATCGAAGACGCAACATTTGCCACTTCCGGTTGTAAGATTGTGACCAAAAACAATCCAGTTTGTCCCCTGGTAATTCTAAACATGCATACCAAATTTCAGCTCGATCCGTTGTTCCATTTGGGCGCAATCGTGTTTACAGACATAGAGATGATTTCAACTAAGAACGTCACTCCCCCACCAGTACACCTGCGCGGCGGGAAAATAACGACGTTGATAAATAGCTCCATATATCTACAGTGCTAAATGGAAAGTGGTCTACTGCGCACTTGGCGGGAAGTCACGTGACGTGACGTTCTTAGTTGAAATCATCTCTACATACCCACATACATACATACATACACACATACATACATTTTTCAGAAATCATTGCAATCGATTCACGGGGCCCCAAAACGCATATTTCCGCTGAAACCTCGAACAAAAATTTCTGTCGATTACAATACTTTCCTTCTAGGGTACTAGTCGGAAAGTAAAAAAAATGGTTTTCATTGCACATATTTCTTTGAAGAGACGAATTTATGTTTGAAAAAAAGTATTTTTGAATTAATAAATATGAGCTGCACATGCTGAAAGAATTTGCCTTGATGCAAGTAAATATCTTATTTTAAAATATTTAAAAGAAAAAGAAATATTGATTTGAGTAAACAGAT
Source organism: Aphodius granarius (assembly GCA_963971325.1). Lineage (NCBI taxonomy): Eukaryota > Metazoa > Arthropoda > Insecta > Coleoptera > Scarabaeidae > Aphodius > Aphodius granarius. Next base: position 31,035,137 of record OZ020222.1, on the reverse strand, counting down.
TATTGTGTTTGAATAAAAATCGTGCGGTTTCATTAAAAATTATCGGTATGTGTACTGGCGGGGAGATAGCGCTGACAGGCTCTAGTCACACTTTGGCTTGGTTTGTGGGTATATAAGCTGAGCTATGAATAGCGACCGGTACTCTAGTTTCTCTTCATTTGCCAATAAATCATTTGCCTTTTACTATAGATTTCTGTGGAGAGGAACAACTGACAACGCTAATGAGTCTACAATACTTTTATAACTTTCATTATAATCCAAACATTATATTTTTGCAAATTAACATTCCTGACCGAATCAAGTTTATTATTCAGACTACCTGCTTCATTATTAGATCTGGTTTTTGCAAATTCATTTTTTATAGTTAAAAAATTACAACATTCCTGACTTACCACAAGATAGTTAGGACAGTGTGAAATTCACATTTTTCAATAATGGTAGGAATATTGGTTTAATAGTGGCCTAGGTGCAGCGGAATAAACCGCACCAGTACAAGTCCCTTTATCGAAATCTCACGAGCTGCCACTGTATACTCCCTTGTCCCTTTAATCAGTAAACAGAGGTCTGGATAGATGGTGTTACCATCGTTCATGATGTTTACTGCACGACCTTTTTCGAACATTTGCAGTAATCTAGAATCTAGATAACTTCAATCAGTAGTTGTCTGCGTCATTTTTGAATTAACGTAGGGAGCGACAAGTGGCTTTAGTTTTTGTGAAGATGATTTTTGATTACGATGACCAGAACAAGACCCAAGTGGAACCCGTTGATCCGGACGCATTGTCCGGAATTGATATTGACCATGAATTCATCAAAGCAAAGACTTTCTTGCAAAAGAGTAGTCAACTGACCGGTGACAACTTGTAAGTAATTGCACCCAGGAACTCAAACTGTATATTTTACAAGAAGTTTAATGTATTTTTTAATTTTCGATATATTTATTTTCCATTTTCTTATTTTTAAAACAAATTTAAAGTTTACCACATGGTGTCGCTACTATATTCTGGATGAAGTGCCATCTATTGCAGAAATTTAAAATTACATATGTCAACAAACCAACCTAACCTAAATTATTGTTAAACTTTAACAGAAAACTCCTGGTTATTGGGTATTTTTAGTACTGACTTATTTTAATAAATTAGGTATGACCATCTAACAGAAGTCTTGAACAAGATTTTGGCAGAACGTCCTGAAAATGTAATCGACTTCTTTGAAGAATACAGCCGTAAAGTCAAGGAAAAAAGATTTAAGCCTTTAACTGACCACCTGGAAGATATCTATGTGTCCCCTTTACGATATGAACAGGCTAAGAAGATTTTGCCATTTCTCCGGGTAAGTTTGAGATATTATTATACAATATTTTGGAACTGTTTTTTTTTATTTTACGGTGTATTTTAGCCCGCGCCCCCAGATGAACGAAGCACCATGGACCCGGAGGATATGGAGATTGCTGATATGTCCACAAACGATATGTTGCTGCTATTGTACTACTTTGAACAAGCTGGCGTCGGATTGCCTAGGGATGAAATGTTTGCAATTATGCTTTCAATGCGAAAGATGATCAAAGATGAACCTATTGCAGCCATAAGGTAATATGTTCTTAGAAAATTATTTGAAGTGATCCCCACCACTTTCCAATCACCTCCTTAACACATTGATGCATCTAAAGCGTTTAAGAAACATAATTTATTTTATTTTCAGTATGTATTGCGTTAAAATTTCTCATTATTTAGTACTAATACATTTGTTTGAATTTTGAATTAAAACTTAACATACAATTTGTTTTCTAACATTAGGTTTTGGGGGAAAATATACGGCACATATAAAAACTACATTGTCGTGGAAACTGAACTGCGAGAAGATGAATACATGAAAAAAATTGAGGTAAATAACCAAATATTTATATATTTTACTGTTGTGGAAATTTACTTTGTACTCTGGAATAGAAAATTGAGTTGGAGAAGGAAGCTGAAGAGCAAAGAATACTAGATGAAAAAGCAGCTCTTGAAGCTGATCAGCAATTGGCTGATATTGAGAGAGAGCAAGGAGAACTGGTTGGGGAGGACCTAATACAACCTACAAAGATTCCAAGACAGTTACCTCCAGCTCCTGTTATCCAGTATGAAGAGGTCCCGGAATGTCCTCCAGAATTGCCCGGAACTGGAGTCAATAAGAAGGTATAAAATTTTCAGTGATTTCTATTGGTTTATCTTTTTTTTTGTATTTATTTCAAAGTAATACTATTGAAGGCAATTTTAAGTTATTATTAAGTCTTCTGTGCAAAGTCAAAAGTATCTGGGGGGGCCCCTCACCCTACTTTCTGACTACACCTTCTAGGGTACTAGTCGGAAAGTAAAAATTACTCATAACTTGTGGATATGTTGAGTGTGCTTTTTATGGCAATTGATTATGATTTAGTTGCTATTTTGTGCAGTGAAATGTGAGAACCACAATAAGAAGAGTTCAGTGGGCCACACCCACATTCAAGTCATTGTGTGGTAGGTCGGAATTTTGTCTTTTGCTTTGGGTTTGAGTAGAATAAACGGTTGTATATAATATAATAAACAGATGGCTCAAGGGTGGTAAACTTATTTGTTCAAGAAACGTGTTGACCTGATCGGGTTTGTTTCGAGTTTGCTTGTGAATTGTGGATACAGATTTTTTCTTGAAGTTCCACATTGTGTGTGGTCTGGGGCGGAAGTAGGATTTTTTGCTAAAATAACGAACTTTGGTTCTGTGTGTGGGGGTGAAACAGCCTTCTTGGGTTTTAAAATATATTTTAAATATCAGTCGAGGTCGTGGTTTAGAAGTCGAAAGATGTAGTCATTCCGTGTTTTAGGGCAATAGGCCCTTATCTTGTGTTTTGTTTCTGTGTGTGTGCCCGTGATGCCATCTCTGCTGATGTAAATTTGCCAATAACAATTTAGGTAATTTTTATAAAATAATTATGTCTCTGTCATCCGTTTTCTCTCCAACTATTATCATTGTGTCAAGAGTTTCAATGATTGTTGTACACTCGATCTGAAGGGTTTTTAATCTTTTTGTTCATTTTGTAAATATATTTGTTTTGGTTAGAATTTGACTTTTAATCACCCTGATGTTATTATGTCAAGATTAACATTTACGATTATTTTTTGGCTTCTAAAAATCTAGCGATACCAAACCCTCAAGGTTTCAAAGAAAGTTCTCGCGTTCTCCGTTTGAATTTGAGTTAAAATAAATTACATTTTGACCGCTCTGTTTCCATGCTACCAATAAAAACAGACTCCAGGTCCATAACTTCTTACAATTGTACGCGACATCAGCTGTGTTTTGCAAACCAACACCTTTGTTGAAATTCTGCCTAATAAAATAAAGGTATAAAAGCATTCAGTTGCATTTCTCCAAACGTGTTTTGTATTTTTTTAATTTATTGCAATTTATTTTCTTTCTACTTTATTATTTGCCAAATATACTCAGCACCAAAAAGCGAAAAAGAATGGAACAAATTTTGATTTCCAATAACTTATGTAATATTTGGTGGGGATTGATAATTCTTTCAACAAGTTATAGACAGGTACTTCAAAGTTCTTTGAATTTTAGTGGTCTAAGTTTGCAACACCCTGTGTCACATTTAAGAAACTTGGTAATGTTCTATTAAGATTTAAAGCCAAATTAATTACCAATGTATAGGCGTTTGTTTCATTTTGATAAGTTAATTTTCAACGACAATACGGTATTTTAAGTAAATTCTTATGAACACTGTTATTTTCTATCAATCGGGTATTGCTGTTTGAGTTACCTCACAAGTTAAATTTACGAAGTTTAAGTGAAAGTTATGCAAGTTTTAAGTTCAAACACTGTATCTACTTTGACAATTAACATGTCAAAATGAATCAAAGGACATGACGTTTCTAATTAAATTGGTTTTAAAACAGAGTAGGCAAAAACTTGACAAACGTCATTAATTGCTCCATACAGTGTTCCAAACCCCGGTCACAAAAATCATCAAAATAGTTGTAGAAATAATTATTCTAAAAATGTATTAATTAGGACGAATTTTGAAGAATTCTTCTATAATTTTCTGACAGAATTGTCCAAATCTATCTAATGCTGTGCGTGGTTTAAGGTCAATTTATAGTGCCGTAACCATAACACTTAACCGTAACGTAGAAAAGTTGACCTTGCACACTTCTTCAACGGTGTCTATATTGACCGTAACGTTTCTACGTTAAGTTCAAACAAGCGCAGTGTTGAAAGCACAGTTGTGGTTACAGTTAAGTGTTGCGGTTACGGCACTATAAATCAAGTTTTAGAAAGCGACAATTTTGTAGTCTCTGTCACTGTTTCAGCTATTTTCACACATCAACCCTGATTCTAAAGATCAAATTTATGTAAGCAATCAGTGAATGAAATATATACAGCTAGAATTTTTTAACTAGTGTTTTTGACAGAGTGGTACAAAAAGTAAAATTTATTCATAGTTCTTTATTATTATATCTAACTGGATGGTGAAACGTAACAACTTATTAAAAAAAAAAAAGTAGGAATGATACAGATTTTTTACTTTCCGGTTAGTACCCTAGGAAGAAAGTATTAAGGATTTAGGGATTTCAGCGGATCAATTTCAGCGGACAATTATGCTATAACAGCCTCGTCTTCTTGTGCATATTCACCTTGAACGTTTCTTACTGATTTTCTTATAAATTCAAGCTTGTCTTTTTTCGCACATTAAACAACTTTATTTAGTACATGTATATCAATATCTCTTCGACAGAGTTCCACTTTTCGAAATTGTCACTGAAACCGCGCGTTAAAACCGCTTGCTGGAAAATAAACTTTCAGGAATTAGATTTCCCACTTTTAGCTGGTGTAAACTGGGTGCTATTTTTGGCCAATCACAAGTCCCATTAGTATATAAAGCATACTGTTAATGGCGTTACATACTTGCGCACCCTAGAAATTTGCTGTTTAGGTGTACTATGTCTGCAACGAGGCTGGCGATCCATGGATCCAGTTGCCCGACGTGACGCCTCAACAGATACGCGTCGCCCGACAAGTTCTGAAAGCGTTCACCGGCAACTTGGACCAAGAGATCATTGTCTACCCTGAATTTCAAGGAACCGAAAGGAACCTACTAAGGGCGCAAATCGCCAGAATTTCAGCCGGTAAGAGTAGTCGCCAAAATCTAGTAACTTGACACCCCTTGACCGTTACAATTTCCCAGGTGCTCAGATTTCTCCGCTGGGATTTTACACATTTGGCGGAGGTGGTGAGGGCGAAGAAGAGGAAGAAGAAGAGGAGGAAGAAGAAGCTCCAGGAGGACAAGCCAAGACCACTTATAAAGAAAACAAAAAGTATGAGCCCCCACCTTTGAGCGATCTTACCGATGGCTCCATGGCGTTCTGGGTCCATCATACTTTGTATATTCTTCCTCAAGGTTGTCCCATTCAAGCCGTTTTATTGGAATACATAATTATTTGTTTCGTTTAGGAAGGACAACGTGGTGGAATCCTTATCCATCGGCAGGTGGTGGCGGTGAAGAAGAAGAATTAGGAGAGGAGGAAGAAGCTGAAGATAAACCGAAAGGTCCCAGGATGGAACCTGAAACCGGTCCTCCTCTCCTAACACCGTTATCTGAAGACGCGTCTTTAGAAGCTGTACCTCCATGGTCAGTGAGGACATCTTCAGGTTTACTGCAGGATTATGCAGTTGCCATTGTTAGGTCGCATCTTTGGCCTGGTGCTTATTGTTTCACCACTCAAGGGAAACTCTTCCAAAATGTCTATCTGGGGAATGGTTTGAAGTATATAGCATACAATTTTTCACCTTTGCCTTTGCCACCAGTGCAACAGGAATATCCACTGGGTCCGGAGATTATGGAGATAATGGATCCGACAGGAGCCGAGGAGGAAGCTTGGAGGATAGCTCATCTGCCCAAGGAACCTCCTCCGAAGGTCATGGGAGAAGAGGAAGAACCGGAAGAGGAGGAAGAAGAAGATGAAGATGATGACGATGATTGAGTTTTTATTCTGGGCTATATTTTAATTTTATTACTTATTGTTATCTCTTTATACTGTGGTTAATAAAATTATCTATTGTTTGTGATGTAATCTGGAAATTTTTTGTGGTACTGTGAAGCCGTTGTTGTCCATATTTTCAATACTTCTTCATTGGTTTTGGAGGTAAGTTCTGATAGTAGTTTCCATCCTGGTTTTGAGGTTACTAGTATGTAGTCGTTTCCGGGATCTTGCATACTGGAGTATGCGCCCACCACTAATGATTGGCATAATCGGGCTTCTACGCAAATCTACAATATAAAAAAGATGACAGTTTGCATAATGAGTATAGTAATTGTTGAACAGTCATTTACATAGGTATGGAAAACATATTGTTCTCAAAACGATTTGAGTTTTGAAATGGTTCAACAAAAAGCGATTTCAGTTTTAGAATCGGTCTCAAAAAGAAGGTGAGTATTGAAATCGGTCTCAAAACGAATTGAGTTTTAAAATGGATAACAAAACGATTTGAGTTTTGAAATCGTTCTCAAAGCGCGTTGAGTTTTAAAACGATTTACGTTTCAAAATATGTAGTTCTCAAAACGAGTTGAGGTTTGAAACCGTTCGATTCGAGTTTTACATTAGTTTAACAAAACTATTTGAGTTTTGAAATCGTTCTCATAACGATTTGAGCTTTGAAATCGTTTTCATAACGATTTGAGTTATGAAGTCGTTCTTAAAACGAGTTTTAATATCTGATGTGGCCCCCACCCAACTTTCCGACTGCATTGACACTGTTTACACATTTATAAGCTCTTTAAACGGTATAGAGTATAGACTATAGAGGGTGAAACGCCAAAAACGAATGTCCTTGAGATAATAATAATAATACTATGTCGGGATTATAACAATACATACAAGGCACCTCTCGATACAAATAACAATAATATACTGTCACGTATCCACGTGTTTTCCTACGAGATTTATTTCTCTACTGCTTGTTTATTTATTCTTCAATCGCGGGTGGGGCGATAACATTCAAACAATAACGCGACATGATGCCGTCAATTCTCCATTACGTCACAAACCAATAGATAAAAACCTTTATAGAACTCAAACCGCTCATCCCATTGATCAGTAAATTTGTATACTTATTTGAAATTACTGCAGGATGAGATGTTGACAGTTTGGTCAAAATCGGATGAATGTCTAAGAAAACTTATGTGACATTTCCGGTTGTCAGATTGTCACCAAAAACAATCTAGTTCGTCCCTCGGTAATTCTAAATATGTATACCAAATTTCAGCCCAATCTGTTGTTCCGTTTAGGTGCAATCGTGTTCAGATACACACAATACATTTTTCAGAAATCATTGCAATGCTTTCCTTCTAGGGACTAGTCGGAAAGTAAAAATGGTTCAACAAAACTATACAGAGAGGTGATACAGTTTGGTGAGCGATGTCGTCATCCATATTTTTTTAAAAATGGCAACCCCAATTTTTGTTGCTGTTTTTCAGTAGAACTCGTCCGTGCTTAAATGACGATGTAAAATAATTGGAACTTTACATAACCTTTTTTTTAAATAGCACATGATGAAATGTTTACACCATAAGGTGGCTATTTAAAAGTTAAAATTTACGTCTCCGAGCGCGTGTCTTGAAAACCTTAAATATGATATTATACAGATTACATCTTCATATTTCCATATCTTTCTGGACATTTTTCGTATGTACAATCATAACAAGTACGACAGAATGAGACTCGTGCGCGTGTCTCAAAACGCAAATCGTTTTTAAAGCATATATGTTTTCGAAATGTTTTTCGTTTCAAACCGTTTTTGCAAGACTTTCAAGATACCATGGTAATCCAGCGCCAATTATGCGTATGTAAATTGTAAACTCTAAAATAATGATTTGTAATGTTTTTTTTTACCTTTAGTAACTCGAATTCCTTCTTTGGTATTTTCCTAATTTCATGGTATCCAGCAATAACGTGTCCGCCAATTTCTAAACTGCCACCCAGCAACATCATATAGGCTAGCATGATCGCCAATTCAAACATATAACAAGAGACATGGGAATCTCCAAAATCCAAGATGCCCTTCATCTTCCATTTCATATCTACTTCCTCCACCAAAATGTTCTGTTCATTGAAATCACCGTGGATTAGGCCACGTTCGAACTCGGTTATCCTATTTAATACCATGGCTTCAAAATTATCAATCACATTGGATACAAGTTCAATTCTAGACCCGTCGTTTATCGCAAATAGGAAATTCCTTATTTCGCATAGCGAATCCAACATCCAAAGGGTTTTGTGCTCTTTGTATGCTTCACTTCTGAAATTCTAAAGAATGTAGAATTAGTCTGTAGGATTAGTTGATGCTACAAATAATAATTGTTATTTTACCATCATTTCTGCATCTAACTTGGCTGCATAATTTCCGATTTGGTAAAATAAATTCTCAGTGACGGGGACTTGGTATAAAGTAATTCCAGTTATGAATTTCATCAATCTTACTACGTGGTTGCCACTAGCCAAAGTTTCGATTGCGTAAAAATTGCCGTTTTTTGTAGGCATGGGTACAGGGCATGTTATCCCCTTTTTACCTGTGATAAAATAGTAATTAATAGCCATTATTGGGACTAGTGCTCATTTCGTTTGTTGAAATATAATTAAATACTTACTGCAGTACAATAATAGGTCATTTTGGGCTTGTATGAAATCAAGTTTTTCCGAATCCAATGAGTTTAATATCTTAAGAACATAACCATCTTCATGAAGAGTGCTCATATGACTGTTATCGCATATTTGTCCTGCTTTTAGAAGGTAATTTTTATCGTCGTACCCATTTAGGGTTTTTATAGAAATACATTTCAATCCATAAAGTTTTTCCGCTAACGTTATAGCTTCTTCCTCTGATATTATGGGACGTATTGATTGTCCGGGTTTTAATACAACATCCATTTGTAATAAATTTTAATAATACGTAATATATATTTTAATCCTTCGTCCAAATGTGTGTTCTCAGTGTTTCTCTAAAACAGAAATAAAACTCTATAGTTTATAGGGTCAACATCCATAAGTCGCTACCAATAAAATGTTATTGTATGATACATAATTGCTACTATAATGATAAGGTTATTATGAATCTAAAATCTATATTGTGATATAAAAAAATTTAACGATGGTGTAAGCGCGTATTTGTTTTCTGTGGGTGATTTTATCTCCTAACTATAGCAATAAAATGTCGATGTTTGAGTAGCAAAAATGAGCCTTTCTCTACCTGTTATATTAATCAACCCTATATTTTACAAATGGGGTGAGGTCAAATATAACGCTTGCGCTGTGCAGTCAAGCAAAAGGAGACATTTCACTTTATTCATGGGAGAAAAAAAATATAATTTCTATTTTATAAAAATAGACTTCATATTTTATGAAATCGGGACCATTTTTTCCTTTTATCCGTAAATTGAAGGATTATTTAGTTCGTAGAGAACTATACTTTGTTACAAATGGGAATTAGAAAAGTACTATTATTATTACATATTTATTCTTATAGAAGATAGATTTTCTTTTCAACATTTTTCAAACTTTATTACTTCAATGAAAATAAAAACTATTCAGTTTGAAGTTTAGATTAAAATACTCATGCACAACATCATAAAAGACGAATAAATTATTAATAAAATACTCTGCTCCCCTGCAAATTCTCTGATATACCTACTGATAGATCAATAAAAGTCGGCAGAGTAACATAAATTAGGATTTAGGTACACTCTTTGAAAATGATAAATCTTGAAGTAGATATTATATTTGAGGTACAACAACAATTTTATATGTTTTCTTGTTATTTTAAATTCTTAGATGGACTGATAAATATGATATTATCTAGGGACTACAACTTACCTTATAATACTGCAAGGATGAATAGTTGCACCAATAGTTGCTGTGAAAGATTTATACTGCACAAATAAAGCACTCCACTCACTTAGCATTAAACGGAAACAATCTCAACATGATGCTCTTTGTCAAGACAAGTCAATTATTCTTTGTAGACTATCATCAATCAGAGAAACTTGTTACCATTTGACATAGGTTAAGGGTCAAATACATTTAATATATGTATTGAGAGACAGAATTGTATGCACACAGCACTTACTGCTTTTATACTAACAGTGATCAAATAAATGTTTATTTAATAGGTTACCATATTTCGGGTATATTTGGTTATCACTTTATTTGAAGTATAATGTAATCCCTCTATAAGCCATTCGCTTAGTAAACCAGATAGAGACCAATATAAGTCTGAAATAGTCATATTTTTGTGGTTACCGTGCATTTGGTTCATACGTTTTACGATCTTTGCGGATTAAGATAATGCTATTGTGCAATATTGTGTCCTATTCTAGATTGTTTTATATAAATATCAACAACTTGAAAATTAATTTCCAACCAGTACACGTCAACACGAGTAGAAAACTAAATATATCAAAATTCCTTTTTAATGAGGTGAGATGTAAATGAAGTAATCTAATTACAAATAAACATTTTTTGAAATAAAAATTAAAAAAAGAAGGCTCTCACCGTGACAATGTTTTGCACATTGCCGTGACCAGGATTCGAACCTGGGTTACTACGGCCACAACGTAGGGTCCTAACCACTAGACGATCACGGCTAACGGAGCAGTTACTTACATTGTTTCGAAAGATGGAGGTAACGCACATCTCCGACTATCTCTTTCTTGTTAATTCTATATCTTTTATTATCTTTGAGCATTCTTTCTAATTATCGACTTAAGTTTTATGAAACTTGGGTAGGTTTGACTGTTGTATTGATGGTAATCGTATTGCTAATAAACATTTTTTAGAGGGTAAATAATCGCCTATCGACCAGGCAACCCAATATTCCTGCATGCCTAAACAAAAGAATATTGTTTAGGCTTTATATTGCCTATAAGCGGAGATGGGAGGACAAGCTGGCACGCAAAGCTGCTGCCAAAGCCCCTAAATCGAGGAAACTGTTCAGGGATTCATCAATTGTTGGGTGAGTCTGTTAAAAATATTTTTCTACTTTGCATTCACAATGCACACATTGTAACACTGTTTTCGGTGTTACAATTAGCAAATTGTAACACCGTTTTTAGTAACTTTTTTCTAAGGTTAGTGACATTGATATCAAATGCATGTCAAACGAAAATACACATAACCACAAAAGTAAGCACAAACTGATTTTTTAGAATCGCACAAACTGCGAAGTATGTATATTTTTATACATATTTGAACATGCGTGTTGCATCCTAGGTTTCGTACTACTAGTATATGATGGTATATAATAATTATCAATAATTACTTTTTCACAGATATTTGAATTTAAGTGACAGATGACAGTGTTACCAACGGTTGCACCCATAAATACTCTAGATTGGAATTTTACCTAATATTCTTCTAAATTTTTATAATATTAATGACGCAAAGTACAAAAAATAGTATATTACACTCGTTTTATAAGACATATTGGCGCATTCGTTCATTTGATTAATATGTCAAATTGTAGGCAATCAATAAGGGTAGCTACTCCATTGATAACACCACATAATTGATCATAATGTTGACCATGAATTTTTTTGCCAATTTATACAGCTGTTTAAGTAGTATGTATATCCCAGAGTTTTACCCACAACAAATATAGAACAGTTTAACAAAAAAAAAATCATTTATCAGCGCTTCATCTAAAAAAGCGCATGACGTCGTCAAATAAAATTGCAGATAACGCCATCCATCGATACCGTAGATTATAGAACATGACATGTGATGCTACCATTAATAGATGCAGAATTTCATGTGGATTACAGATTTGTCATTTCCGATGTTTTACGGTATCGGTGGATGCCGTTAGATATTTGCAATTCTCTTTGAGGACGACATGACCGAGGACGCAGTTGAGAACACGACCAAGTCGCGTTCGAAGACAAGTGACCACAACACATCTTAAATGATTCGTTTTTACTTCCTAGTACCCTGGAAGGAAATATTGTAATCGTTGAAACAAAAATCGAGATTTCATTGGAAATACATGTTCAGGGTCCCCTGAATCGATTGCAATAATTTCTGGAAAGTATATGTGGGTATGGCTGTGAACAAGATAACGCCCAAACGGAACAACGGATCAAGCTGAAATTTGGTATACTTATTTAGAATTACCAGGGGACGAACTGGATTATTTTTGGTGATAATCTGACAACCGGAAGTAGCAAATGTTACATGCGTTCTCTTAGGATTTTTTTCGATTTTGACCAAACAAGTTAGAGATTAATGGAATTGGCTATAAGCATTTAGAGAAATAGTCTGACAGAATCCACAGCCTTTGTGGTTGCGAATTGGATAAACGTCAATGTCCACTGACATGACATGACCTTAAATGTCATTCCATGACGGAGGGTCCAGACTGGCTGTGACTTCACGAAAGTGAATAATTGCAAAAGTGTTTAGACACTTCAATGTGCCAATAATGTAGCCGGAAAGTTGGGTGGGGGCCACACCCGATTTTTTAACGTCTTCAGTACTTTTGAGTTTTGTGTGAGCATCTTATGATAAGTGATTTTTTTGTATGCTTAGCTGCATAACATCTTTTGAAGATAAATGATAACAAATGACTTGATTTGTTAGCATGTTAGGAGGCATATATTTGAATCAAATACCGACAAATTTTATTAGTAACTTTCAGTGCTTAGCTGTGTAACATCTTTTGAACACAAGTGATTTTAACACTTCATAAATGATTTGCTTTGTTACATCTTTCGAAAAAAAAAAATGAATTTAGTATGTTAATTAATGATTTCTCTTCTTACCACGTATGGCAGTATATAATATTCGTATCAGAAAACGACAAATTTTATTGGTAAATTTCAATGTTTAGCTGGGTAATACAGTGATTAACAGTTCCTAAATCATTTGTTTTGTAGCCACTTTAGTGAGCAAATACTCGTGTCAGACACCGACGACTTTTAAGGGTAAGTTTCAATGTTTAGCTGTATAACATCCTTTGCAGATAAGTAACTTTAACACTTCCTAAATGGTCTGCTTAAATGATATTCATGCAAAATCGCGAGTAATAGCTGCTTTCATAGATAAATTGCAGTTCAATTTCTGAGGGAAAATAATAAATCAATCAAGCATAATAAATCAATAGTACTTTAATAAATAATTCGTTCTCCTTTACATAAAAAGTAATACATACAATAAAACATAGATTAAACTACATATAGTATTAAAAACTGTACATATGGTAACTGAACATAATAAATTTATAAACTTACACAACTAAAATTTACACCAAAATCGACAAATCACTTTTGCCAACGTTTATATAGAGCTCCTACGTAAACATTTAAAAATAAATATACGTATATATTCTCTAGAATGTCTTAAATATATTTTTATAGAACAATAGGACTTGTGTAACTAAACAGAGGCAATTGGCAGTTGTCTTTTTGACTGACTTAAAAATTCTCGTTTCTTTATCCTATCCTATTGTTTTATAATTACAAAAGAATGACTATAAACTTCGTTAGATTATTCATTTTAGTATCTTTCTATAAATAGTCAACTTTTAAATTCATTTTATTTTCTTTTTACAATAGAACTAATAAAGCTATCAATCAACATTGTATTATTTTTGCATTTATTTATTAATTTATTTAAATCGTTATTTGTAATGTTGGAATGTTTTTGTTTATAATACCCTTGTATCTTAAATCGTACGTACAATTTTAGTATTACAATAAAGATAAATTTAAATATACAGTACAGAATATATTATATTTTTTTATTTAGTAGAACACAACATTAACAAATTATATACGTAATCAAAACTAGGAAATAAACACCATCAGTCTTAGACAATAATTATTTTTGTTACATTTCTCTTACTTTATATACATACAGACCAGCTGTCAAGCTATTCATTCGAAACAGAATCAATCACGTTTTACAACTAATATTGCTAGTGCAGCACTTTTATTACATAATTTTATTTTACATGGAAATAGATAAATTTCTTATATTCATTTATAATATAATTTAAATTTTATGACATACCCTCATTCCTGTATATAACACATTCTTCTTCTGGCCAAGTTCATCGTATTCTTACCGCAAACAAAATTCTTAAAATGTAGCTTAACAATTGTCCTAACTATACAAATACCACTTGAATAAATCAGGGCGGGGAGGAGGGTGGTAAAAGCGTCGACGTATCCAGATCGTCCAATTCTGAGCAAGATCTGCAACACGTCTTCTTATACGTTGAGGAATTGCACAGGTTCATGAGCTTAACATTCTTGCAGAACATCGATCTATCGGTGCAGGGTTCATCTAAATAACAAGAATCAAACATCAGCAATACAGAAATCTAAACTTGCGCGCATATAGTCTTCATAAAGACCGCACGTGTGCGCCGCATCAAATGAAACGCATTTCAAATCTTTACCGTCCGCACATGTGCGTATATTGTTTTACTATTTTCAACTCTTTGTAAAATTTTACCTTTCTTATAATTATATTTATTTAAGAGATGTCCATTGGTTAGCTACACTAACAGAAAAGTATGAGTTTTTCAAAGTTTTTCTCATAAGTAAGAGAATTCTTACCTTCTAAACAGGGTAGTCCTCTACAAGTTTTAGTTACTGGAGGTCTTGTTATGTCTCTGCATGCCATCCCAGCTGGTTTCTTCGTTCCATACCAGACGCACTGGAGGATTCTGTACTTGACCCCTTGGGAGTCGCATGACGCATGGCACTGATAGAAATAGTACAACAGTCAAAGTGCATTTCTCACCAAGGTATAATTATAAAAGTCTTACCTCAGACCAAGGACCCACTTTCCATTTTCCTATACATTTAGGGTTCTCGCATTCTTGTATATCCATGGGTTTCTCCATTTTGTCACACTTTGAGGAGCTGATTGTGCCATTGAACATATAACACTTGACAGGTCTCCTTTGCAATGCTGAAATATTGAATCAATCATTTAATTGTCTGATTGTTCTAAAGATTGAAAGAGTGCATGAATGTACGCGGTTAAATACCTACCTGTGTTCAGGCCAACACATTTGGCCTGATGACAATGGGACCATTCGCCAGGAATCCACTTGGGGCACTCGTCCATTCCGCATTTTTTCACAGTGGCTGGCGGTTCCATTCCGGCATCTTCGCACATATGGTCCTCGACTTTTTGCGTGTTGTTCAATAGTCTCACCAGGCAGTGAGCGGTCCGCGTCTGGAAGCCGTCTCCGCAGCTGTGCGAACACCTCGACCATTCTGTCATCACCCAGTCGAACTTCAAGTTGTCCGCTGGGCCTTTACCCAACACGACGACGTTCTGCTCATAGTCCCTGTCATCCACCAGTTCTTCGGGGAACGACACCATCCGGTGTCCTCGCGAATTGGAAAATGTCTGGAATGGCCACAGGTCCTACCCCGATTATTAATAATGATCAGTTTTTTAGCTGAAGGAATATATTGGAGTACATTATCTAGTTAAATACCGAACAAAACCTATTACGTTTTTCATTTTCGCAGCAGAGAAAAAAACGAAGGATCTTCAGCATAAATAACATGTCCGGCTTTTAAATAGACAATACTACACCAGTACTGAAACGTTTCGTTCTGTGTTAGTTACGTTGACGTTAATGATGTTAGTATTTTTAGTCAGAAGTGAAAGAAAGCGGCTTTTAAACGTAGGCTCTAATCATTTTAACAAAGTTTTAAAACTCACGTTGCTCTATAAACTATTTAAAAACTTAAATCGTTTTAAGAATGTTTTCAAAACTAAAATAGTTTTAGAAGTGGATTTACAACCAAACTCGAACCTTTTTGAGAACGACTACAAAACTCGAATCGTTTTGGGAACGATTTCAAAACTAAAATCGTGTTGAGCACGATTTTAAAACTCACATCGTTTTGATAACGTTTTTAAACCGATTTGAGAACGACATGTAAACGTGGTATTAATTTGAAATTATTCAACTGTAGCCCTCGCCACCGTCTCCCGCCATCCAAGATGTGACTTGAGTTTTAAGGAGGTGTAATTTCGTAATTCTGTCGCCGTTAAAATTTCGGTTGTAAAGCGTGTAAAGTGACGACGCTTAATTCCGGTTATCGTTGGCAACGTGCAACAGCTTTGAGTTACGATTGGTGGGGTGGTGCTGGTAGCGGGGCAAATGCCGGTGATATCGTTGTAAATTTGCGTCGTCGTCGTCGCAGACGAGAAATATTTAGGGTGCAAATTGCTACACTTAACTCGGGGGGCGGCGACATTTACAATTTTACGGCGTACAAACGGACGAGCAACGGTTATAAACGGAGAAATTCTTTCGAATGGTGCCACGAAACCTGGGTAATTACTAGTAGAAGCCTAAAATAAGTGCAACCATCTTTTTTCTTTGAAATTATATAATGAATCCTACCATGTAAGGACCATACGTGCATTAAAAACGTAATGTGAAACATTGTGTTACAGGTAGTTTCGTGTATGTAGCATTTACAACCAATGTCAAAAGTGCTCTCTAAAAGTCTTTAGGAGTAGCGGTGTGGGAAGACTATTTGATTTTTACGGAGTAAATCACTTTGTCTGTCGCTGGCATTGTAGGTGCATCGTGTATGTCTCCTTTAGTTGGCAATGAGTGATTTTATCTTACCTGTAAATTTGAGATAAGCTGTTGAAAGTGGGGCATCAACCTAGAGGCTGAACTCGCCGAATTCTGCGGCCTCAAAGAGTCAGATGATGAAGGTGTTTGCGATGCCGACAATTTGCCCTTTGAGTAGAGCGGCAATAACAAAAGTAGAAGAAGAGAAAGCAGAGGTGAGTAAATTAGATGTTAAAAATTTGGATAGATAGGTATAGTCGCATAGGAAAATGTATGTACATAAAGAAAGTATAACAATTTTCAGTTCTTTTTATATTGTGGTCGTAGAAGTGAAATTTGCTTTACGTTTTTTTATAAATTTGCCATGTAGAAAATAATTCTCGCTTCTTCTCGCTTCTTTTCGCTTCCTCTCGCTTCATTTCTTTCTGTTTCTTTTCAATTTATTTAGGTTGATAAGAAACATTTTTAAATTCACTAAATTTTATGTTGCAATTGCGACCACAATATAAAAGAAGTTCAACTTATGTACAATAGTTTACAGTTTAGTATTACAAGAACAATTAACAGTGAACTATTAAAAATGTAGCCATACCTGGTCTCGTGTTGAGTGCGGGGTGCTCCCTGGCGGCCACGCGCTTAAACTATTCGAGTCGACCTTAAGTGACGGAGAAGTCGGCGTAAACAGCCTACTTTTCGCCTTAGTGGTCTTCACCATATCCGGTCTCTGCTCATGCGAATGATCGTCATTATTCAAGATCGGATTTATCCTATCGTCCACCCTGTGCTGTATATCGGGAGAATCGTACACGGCCTCGGTCTTCTTTGAGATCTCCTCGGAGTTCATGAATTCGCCGGGTTTCGGTCGAACAGTAAGCGTCAGGTTCGCCGATGATTTACCCGCGACGCACGTGTAGACGCCTTTATCGGCATACACGACGTTTTGGATGCGTAGAGCGCCTTTCTTGGAAATGCGAAATTTCTTTCCTTTCGGTAGCGATTTTGAGTTTTTCGTCCACTGGATCTTTGTGCGGTTATACCTCTTCACGGGGCATTTGATTTTGACGACTGTGCCGTAGAACACGGTGGCGGCCCCACCAATTTTCAAAAAAACCTACATGGGGAATAGCAAAGAAATTCTTTATACTTTTTATTAAGTAACAGAAGTAGGAACTGACATAAATTGTTTATATATTTTTTCTAATGTTTTAGTATGTTTATCATTAGTCAAAACTATTATGAAAGATACAAATTGTTCCAAATAAGATGGTCTGAAACGCTAAGTCGCCAATTCAATCGCTAGAATTCTTTCTCATGTTAGAAGCTGAACTCTTCTCAAATCTGAATACTTTTCAACTGGACACTACCAGAATTAAGACTTACATAAAACTTTCTCATTTTCTTATAGAAATACTAAATGGTTTCCAATGATGCTAACATAAAAAGGAAAACACTAACCTTCTTCTTTTTAACGCTGTGTTGGATATAAGTCGAATTAGAAACATCGATATGCGGTTTGTCAGATTCTAAAATACAGCTCTTGGTATTACAAGGTTTCTTTTCGGAAGGTTTCGGCGTCGGACACATAGAGGGCGTCCTATCAACGGTATGATTCTGTGCCATAACTTGCTTGCATTCGACCTTCCTGGTTTTCTCGCCAGTTCCGCAAGACTTGGAGCACTTTGACCACTCTGACACCTTCCATCTGACCGGACAGTCGAGGACATTACAATATTGCCTATCAGGCGGTGGTGGTTGCGGACACATATTATTCGGTACGACCACTGTGTTTCCACCACCTTGCGTGACCTCATGGATGCAGTTAACCTCCCTGGTTTGAATGCCAATGCCGCAGGATTGAGTGCACGGTGAGAAATCGGAAAAATTCCATCGTGGTGGACATGGGTAATCGTTGCAAGTTCTGATCAAAATTTCCGGTTTGGTCTCTTTTGGGCATAGGTAGGGTGATGTGACCTTTTGTGTATCATCCCTGACGCAGTTTACTATCAATTCCTGCACACCACCTAAACAAGTAGCACTGCAATGAGTGAAACCCTGTTCCCTCCAAGAATACGTACTCCTAGGGCTGCCTCCACCGACTTTGATGTTCGGTTCTGTTTCTTGTCGGTAGGGGTCGTCTTTGATGTCTATGCGTTCGGAGGAACAGGGTTCCATTATGCAGCGTTCTGTTTGTTGTGGTTTTGGACCACTGCATTTGTTATCTGGTAATTTTGCTATGGTTCGCGAGAACTCTAAGAATATTTTGCAGTGCACTTGTCTTTTGCGAATGCCCTCGCCGCAGGTGACGCTACACGGGCCCCATTCGTCCGCTATGAATCTGGAAATTGGAAATTGTAATGGTTAAAATGTTGGGGTGGGTTTTCTGTTGGCAGAACTAGCAGTCAATGGTGCAGATTATTGTTAACAAGACATGCTTCAGTAGCGGTTTTTAATTTACAACGTAGGTATAAGTATATTCATGACTTATTAGACTATGGTTTTATACATATGTAGCAGCTATATTGTAAAATATATCTATTGCTTCAGATCGAATGAGCAATGGACACAAAGAAAACCGAAAGGGTAGAATACGTAAACTGTACAAATGAGTACATCAAAAATACTGTAAATACTTAGTTATTTTTATAGTCTGGAATTTGTAAAAAATTGAGAAACGAATACATACATTTTTAAGATATATCTTTAATTCATGCAATATATCTGGCTTATAATCTTCCTAAAGTGTTGCTTGCTTTATTATTACTTTTTATCAATTTAACTTAATTTGTTCTTGTGTTCAACAGTAGGTAGTCATTAGGTGGCATGTAACAGTCATGACTTTTGTAGTAAAAAAGCTGGAGTGCCCTCCACCCAACTTTCCAACTAAATCGTTGCCATTGAGTTTCGAAACAAATTTGCAATTATTCAATTTTGTGAAGCCACATCCACTCTGGACATCAACCTTCGGTCAAAGAATAACATTTAATGTCATGTCATGTCAGTGGCCACTTTATCAAAATCTGACAATTTGTAACCACATTGACGAAGGCTGTGGATTCTGTCAAACAACTTCTAAGTTACACAATTCGAATGAAATTGAAATGGTAAGAATTTGCAAAGCAAATTATAAGAATCGCAAAAGTTATTGTTTATTTTTTCAAATTTTTAGTTGACTGTTCTTATTATGATTACTTTTTATATTTAGTTTTACTTGGTTGAAAAATATATATTAGATTATTTATTTGTTTTATATCCACTAATTGACACCATTATTAATATCGTAAAAAAAGCCACATTTTACCTTAAGAGGTCCTTTCAATTTTCTTACTACTTAGGTATGTAATAGATAAAATGTTTAGTATTAGATTCTTTCCTGCAGTTAGACTAAAAGCGGTCATAAATAGGAAACGTTCAATAATAAATATTTATGTGATATACGGCTCCAGTCGTAAAAATTTATTGCAACAGCTTGGACCTTATTATGGATTTTATGGAAAGATGTATTGATTTTATTATTTTTATTACTACAGTTCGACCTTTAATAAATAGTTTCCTGTTTATTCAGTATTTAATTGATAATAAAAAATCACATCATTTGGACAGCTTATGTAGTACACATTACTTTGAATATAAATAAAGCTACGAACGCTAAGTCTAAAATAATGACAGTTGTTACATTATAAACCAACGTCAATGTCATCATAATTAATAGTGTTCATTACGACCTTGAGCAATAATTGTATTAATTTTGAGTTGTAGATGGAGTTATTTTTGTGATTCTGTCTGTCAAAAGTGACAAGGATACACTCAATTGTTGCTTTTGTATGAAACTCGACCTCGACTGAAACCTGTAAATGTCATTTACTTTAATCAACGGTGACTTGACACTTTAATGGATATAATATGTTTGTCGGGGGGTCGGTTCTGCGTGAGGTTAAACACTTTGGGCGGGGGATCTAGCGTTGGGTAGAAATATTGCCCCGTATCGTGTATACACTGCTGAAGGCTCAATGTTGAACTATTGACCGCATTTAATAATTCAAACCGCGCAGCAACTTCGCCGTGATTGACTTAGAGGATTTTGTGTTATTAATTATTTCGTTCAATTACCGTGTATCGATCGCCGTTTTAATTACACGGCTGATTGATCGTCCGTACCATGCAAAGCTAAGCTGCCCTTGTTTCAAATTTATCATAAAACTTTTATATTTCCCAGAAGCCCCGAGCGCTGGTTATAGGTCGTGTACGGCTTTAGGGTCGTTTTCTTAAGCTACCTATTATAAAAACACAACGTAGACTAATTAAAAAAAAAAAAAAAAAAAACAATACACAAAAAGGCATCGTACTTATTTGAGGTACGAATGCTTATTTGTGATATGAAAGCTTAAGAACGTTTAACTGAAATTATGTTATTAATGTACAAAATATCTGGACATAATTTTATGGCATGCTTACAGCAAATTATAATACAATGAATATAACATATGCTCTGTCCTAATAAAAATGCACTCATTGATAAGCGATATCCAGTTAAAAAGAAGAAGAGCTGAAATGTTAAGGACCAAATAGAGATGTGCAAAAAGTATCAATTTGTTACTTTAATATTCATTACTTTTCAATATCTAAAGTATCTGAATTGAAAAAAAGTATGGAGACAAGTAGCAAATATCTTCGATACTTCGATACGAGTTCAAAAGTATCAGTATCAATTCAATACATAAATGATTGCGATTCTGCACATCCCAAATAAACCGAGAGTTAACAAAGTGCAGGGGTTTAAAGTAACTTAACAACATAACAAGAGCGTTGTCTTAGTTAGGAAAAGGTATGATGGCCGTTTATATTATATTATTGTTGCAGTTTTATTGTGTCGACAAGCATGTCATGGTGTTGAAGAAAAGCCCTAAAGAACATAATAATATTATAATATAGATAGTGTCGATGGTGGTGCGTTCCATAACCCTGCCAGGTGCTTGAAATAAAGAAAGCGTTATATTATCGGGTATTGAAATGAATACGAGGTCATGCTAGAAGCTTTTGCTAAATGTTGAATTCACTGTGTTAATATAGATATTTAAAGAAAGATAACCCCGTTATCATTTTCATACCCGTTGTAAGTTGTTATTTCTATATTTACAAAAGTACATATTGTGTTGTGTGGTCGAAAGAACAAAAATCCGAGTAGGTATTCAATAGCTGAATAGAATATACAGGGTGGAAAAGATGTATCATGTGTAACAGGTACTGTTCTTACATAACGCCGTTCATAATTTTTATGTGACAGTTTGTCAACAGTTTATGACCTTTACGTTCGAAAAGAAAGGAGAATCTTTAGCTCTACTAAAATGGACCGATTGCATATAAAACTGAGCTTATAAAACGTTGTCCGGTAAAAAAGGAAGAAAAGGACGAAAGGACGAAAAAGGACGAAAGGACGAAAAAGGACGAAAGGACGAAAAATAACGAAAGGACGAAAAATAACGAAAAAGGGCGAATGGACGAAAAGGACGTATGGGCGAAAAGAACGAAATGACGAAAAAGGACGAAAAAGGACTAAAAAGGACGAAAGGACGTAAAAGGACGTAAGGACGAAAAAGGACTAAAGGACGAAAGGACGAAAAAGGACGAAAGGTCGAAAAAGGACGAAAGAACGAAAAAGGACAAAAGAACGAAAGGACGATCAAAGAATGGACGAAAGGTCGAAAAGAACGTAAAAGGACGAAAGAACGAAAGGACGAACGAAAAATGGACGAAAGGTCGAAAAGACGAAAGGGCCTAAAAGGACGCAAGGGCAAAAAATGACGAAAGGATAAAAAAACGACGGAAGGACGAAAATGGTTGCAAACGGTCGAAGAAAATAGAATGATACGTCACGACTGTCGAACAATAGGAGTTTTTCTACGGTTTAATAATTTTTAGTTTACTTCTGGGAAAGGTTGGTATATTCTATTCCATATATTATGTCCAAACATCAGGAACGGATTAGAGTTGTATAACGAGGTTTCACTCATGTATTCATGTTACTCATGTATCGTCACGGTAACCGAAATGTGTCATTTTTTGTTCCAATTTAAAATATTACTAAAATATTCTGTTGGGTCTCCCTTAAAAGAAAAACTACTAACATATTTTGTTCACATCTTGAATTTGCTGAACTATACACACGCGTGTTAATTTTGACAGTCACTTTACATTGTGTTGATAAAATCGTCACAATCGGTCAACTGCTCAAACTACCCATGAAAGATGAAAGTTTCTTACATGGTTTCAGTTACAGACACATCTCTTATTGGAAAAGTTACATATCAAAATGAATCAAATGCCAATATGTTTGTAATAAAAATGGCTTTAAAATGATTGGCAAAAACTTGAACAATCTCTTTGTCGAATGTGACAAATGTTTCACAGATTGTTTCAAACCTAGAACTTTTAAATACACCGCGATACCTCAAATATCACAACAAAAAAACATTTGAAATTTTTTTAACCGACAATTTTGAAGACAGATGTATCGACTCAATAGGTGCTTGCTGACCAGCAAAGAAAATATCCCATGGATTGTCAAAGAAATAAAACCGGAAGAAACAACAGAACAGCTAGTCCAGTTCAACGATTCACTTTATATTGGTGAAACACAATGCCATAAATGGTGGTGGCGCCGGTGACAACGATAATTTTCTTTTTCACCGTGTATATTCTGTTTCTAAATATTAAGTTCTCATTTAGAAGGCAATGAATTTATTTTACTATTCTTTCTCTCCCCGCCCCAACAAAAAATCGTATCATTTCCGTAAATTCCATATTCCAAGAAAATATGCATCTGGTATGTAATTTGTTCGCGCAAAGGTCCGTATCGGGAAAAAAGTGCCGTCGGGCGTGTTTGCGGTTCGGAAAATACACAACAAATTAAGTTATTTACGCCAGTTGGCCATCCAGCAAGAGCATCAGACCCGAGGGGATGTCCTCTGCGCCTTGCCTGCACTGAGAACTACACAGTCGGTAGTACCAACTCTCGGCAAATAGCAAAACTATGCGCCGCGAAATATAACTAGACCGGCCTGCGGGGCTTTATTCAATTCCGAATCGAGTGCGGTTTAATTTCAGCTCGACGATATCCAACAATAACAAAGAATAAATAAATGAACGTACTTGCCTCCATTGCAATTCTGAATAGAAATTTAATGTTTTTTATTCATGTTACTACACATTGTTAAAACTCTATCGAAATAAATTCATTGCCGATTTAAGAATAAATTATACCGTTTTTGTGTTGAGAATATTGTCTTGTGTTAAACCTAAGAAGTTAGAAGAGTAATTAATAAATAAATAAGAGTAAGTACAAAGCGTGTAATCGTAAAAAATAGTTAGAAGTAAACCAAAAATACTGGTCTGCTGGGTGTGTGGAAGAAAATAATTGTTGCTATAGGAATGTATAGAAGAGAGTACCTCACATATACCCAACCGCAGGCAAAGAACAGTTTGAAATTGCTGAAAACACAAGCACACTCAGCGATACATTGTTCTTTATTGTCGTATGTTTGTTTTGCGTTGGCTGCGATGCGTCATACACTGTGACGTCACATGCGGAGCAATACTATTTGTGGTAGATGGAGAAAACGAATTACATATAGAGTCTGAAGACAAAGTTCCTATATCAATTTTTTCTATTTTTCTTAGTAACTGAAATATCGAACGTCAAAGTTAAGGACAATATTGTTTGAGTATCACATGTGATTAATGCCTATAACGATTAAAATGAATTTTAAATGCTTTTGGAAAGTTAGTGCTAATTTGCATACCGTTAATTTGCATAACGCAAATCTTGTAAATTTACTTGTCCATAGCGCGATTAAAATGGACAGGACAGAAATAATTATTATAAAAAATGTATTAGCTAGAAAGAATTTCAAAGAACTTGCCTACTATTTGCTGAAACAATCATTAAAATCCACAAAAGATTACAAATATTATTGGAGCTCAAAATTGGAGATAAAACCTTTTGGTGGCTGCTTTTGTTGGCACAGAATATAGAAATGCAAAAAGTAACAGGTTGGTACAGAATAAACAGATCTACGACTTCAGTAAGAGATATTTCTTCCGTCTCTAATCATATCTGTAACTGATATTGTAATTCTTACATCCCACTTTTAACCATTCCACATGTGACGTCACGAAGGATATCACACACACAAACGACAAAACATGCGTGGCGAGTGAATGTGAATGAGAAAATTGTGAACAACATTATGTGAGTCGGTGATGATGTGTGATTGTGTGACATGTTAGACAACAGAAGAAGCAGGTTAATGTTTGTTTGCTGTTGTCAATGGTGTGGGCGCGGGTGAGAATTTGTGGATAGCTGCGGGCGGGGGGTGGTGGCGGTGGTGTGGTGGTAGGTCGGCGTCGGCGGGCTGGTTTAATGAAATAAAAGCGACGTCTGGGTTGTGCAGAGGCCGGGCGTTCGCTGTTGGAACTGCTGGTGCTACTGCTGGGCAGGTTGAGGGATGGAGTGAACTATTAAGGCCTAATTCACCGGTGGTGGCGCGCAACGCGGCTGAACTGAGTTATTACTTTCATCGTGCACGTGCTGACTTATGGCAGACCGGTTATTTCGGTAGGGTTTCGGCTCGAGCCAATCCTTCCAGATGGGAAGAAACAATTATTAGCTTCATGTAGCCAATTAGGCACTACATGGCCGTGAAGTTAATTCGGATATTTCTTGTCAGTTGTAACAGGTTGTCTGGCGCTGCCTTTATCTTTAACTTAATGTGACACTGGAGTCCCATTAATTTATTTATCTCATTAGCGGGGAAAGCAATTGTTACACGATATTCTCTCTATGTTATGCGATGTTCGGGTATTTGGGTGATGTAAAGAATAGTACAACGGTCGCTCTGGATATCAAGAGTGATTTGAAACGATAGCACAGTATCTTACGATGGACGCCTCATCAAAAATATGCGGCACTCGACTTTACTTATAAAATTATAAGCAAAATCCCAAATCACATGTTATGAATTCCGTTTAGCCAAAATTGACCGTTGCTCTATTCTGTATATAGCAGTTTTTGTGAGTTTCTTGCTTGCAATCCTATATTTATTTCTGGCCACTTCTGTTTGGTTACAATACCAAAACTTTCGCGGTCCGAATCAATTAAATCCTCATTTCCGGAAAAAAAATCGTAGTTTATGGTATAACTGTCGACAGTTAGCACTCTGTCAAGACTTCAATTCCTGAAGATCTCAGAAACTTTAGCACTAAACTAATAAAACATATGCACTGCACGATGATAGTAACACATTTTCAGCTTTACTTTTAAATTACATGCGATTAGATTAATTCAATTATCGTTTCCTTATTACTTAAAAGGTAACTAAAAATAAGCAAGGATGAAAGCTGAGAAGCAACACTCATAGCATGGCCGATAAATAAACTAAGCACAGTGACGAAATTCAACTTACGTGCTTTCAGATGGCACCACCGGTTCTCCGATCAATCTTTCAGCAATCGGCGGAGGATAGGGATGCATCAAAGGCTGCGTGTGAAACAGCCTCGGCATCAGTTGTTCCTCGATATGCTCGTCTTCCGACTCAGGACACTGAATTCCCGTTGAACAGGACTTGGTTGTCATTGGTTTAGTATGCGGCGAACAGAGGATACTTGGTTGATCGTTGTGATCGCGACATTCGACAACTCGTACTTGTCTACCTTCCCCACAAGACACAGAACACTGAAAAAAAAAAAAACGTGAAGAATAATATATAGTGCGTTGACGTTAAGAACACCCATTAATTCAGTTGACGTTGAGGGAAGATTTTCAATTCAAAAAGACATTATCCAATAAAAAACATAGGTATGTTTCATTTCGAAAATATAGAACAGCATCTATTGTAAATTTTCTAAATTTGTCAAATTCAGGGCATTATTGCATAATACTACATTGTAACTTTTCACTATACAATTGGATAAATATCATCAAGTTCTTTGAATTCTTGGTCTTCCTCATGTTCCTTATAATATTATCATTCACATCATCAAATAAGTTGTCAAAATGACATTTACCAAACTGAAGAGTGCACAGTTAAAAGTTGCAAAAAACATAATATCGTATGTTCAATAAAAAAACTTGTGCCATTATTTAGTTTTTTTCTTAAAATTATGTTGGCTATTCGCTTTAGGAATTGAAATATAAACCGTCAGACAGAAATGTCAGAAAATGTAAGTAACAAAACAACAACAAAGCTGGTCAACTACAACTACTAAACGCTTTTTTTTAATTTTGTAATGGGTCGGAAACCCATTATTTATTTATTAAGATATGATCAAATTAAGCACGATGTACACAGGGTAGAATGTTCGAGAATATCGAAGTTTTGGTGTTCAGTTGAACATCTGGTTTAGGATTTGACCGCGTGTTTATAAGTTTAAATTTGAAGTGTTGCCATTGGCTAAGAAGAAATGCTTCCGGCTTCCTTTGGGGTCGAGGGATGCAAACGAACAGATCTCGCTCTTCTCATTTCAACCACCGTCATGTAAAGTACACGTTTTTGTGGAGCGTTCTTAGGCGCTTAAGTTTATCCCTGGTAAGTCTTTTCAACTCGTCTCGCATTTCATTGTAAATTAAATTATTCATATTTCTGCTAAAAGTGTGTCTGACTAAATCAACTCCTAGGTTTAATTTAAACGTCAATATGTTCAAAGCTTCATTCATTTTTCTATGTAACCTATCAAACGGGATTGTTGATTATTATTGTTAATAGATGTTATTGTTTTGATAAGTGTTTCGTTTCATTTGAGTAGTCTTGCTTTATCAGCCCTTATTAAATGTTAAATACTTAAACGCGTCAGTTAGTAGTCAGAAAATGTGTTCACAAGGTTCAAGAAAAAGAACCCAGTTAGTTTTGCCTTCGAATAAATTGGAAGAGATTTGATGAATTAGAATTTTGACCAGTAATTAAAGCCCTTAAACCGCGCTTGGCCAAAATGCTACCATGTTAGGGAGTCGCGGTTGTTCCCGCCATGTTGACGTCCTACAATTTGTTTCATTGTCAAATTTATACCAACTATATAACCAACTTGCAATATTTTCTATGACAAACTAGCCCTTTTTATGGAACACAGGATACAATGATGATCAAGAAATATAACATTGCGCATATTTCATACGTCATGTATAAATTGAACTATGTACATAAAGGTCAAAGTTACATCTATAACACAAGCACTGAAGTAAAAAGAAAGTAAAAAATGAAACTGAATTATATCATACTTGGTTTTATGACACAGGCCCAAGTAATAAACATAAAAAATAATCTACTTACGCCAGACCATGGAGCTGTATGCCATTTGGGGCACTCGATCTGGTTGCAACTTTCCTGATATCTAGGTCTGTGGCCGGAACATTTCTCCTCATCGACCTGTTGACACAAAAGCGTCCATATTTACATACACTGAACATGTGTGCTAGGATATGAAAAGGGACCACATAACAGAAGTAACTTTCCAAAAAGAAAAAAATAAAATACGCTGAAACTAATCCATCTTTTATATCCACCAAAAATATACTTGTAAATTCAGACATAAAACAAGAAGTCAGTGGGAAGGGTCGTACCAGGCTTGGTGGATGGTAGATTTTATTCATGAATGATGATATAAACAGCGGCACTTCAAATCGATAGCTGTGTACGTTTGTGTGTGTGCATGTCAAAGGAGCCAGCCAAATCGACTCGACGCGTCCAAGAGAAAAAGATAAAATGAACGAAACGCGAAGGCGGAGGGAGGCAGCAGGCAGGCAGACTTGGATAACGAGATCGCCATTAATCAATCTGTGCTCTTTTGTTTTTGTTCGTCGGCGTCGTTGGCGCTCGTGAAGAATTGATTTTGGCTATCTTATAGGGCTCGAAATGTACGCGCGAATGCAAATTTATTAATCGGAATGTTGACTTGAAAATGAGTGCAGTTTGAAGTGTACTAAGTGTTTGAAGTTAGGATGAGATCCAGACTGTCTGCGGCTTCACGAAATTGAAGAATTGCCGAAGATGAGATTCTTCAGTGTGTCAACGAGGTAGTCGGAAGGTTGGGTGGGGACCACACCGCTATCTCCGAAATGAAAACTAGAAACCGGAACTTCTCGGATCGGCTAAAATTTTCGCCCGAATAACTCTCAATTACCGCATTAAATTAGAAAATATAAGTTCGCGTCTATAATTAACGGGGCGGGTAGGGGGCTCTGGTACTGCAATAGCGTCATCCCTATCTTACCGGCTGAATAATTCATAGGGGAAAGTTTCGGGGTGGCATCCCTACCATAACGCCATATACATTTGGATTCTGGTGCACCGGGTATTCACCGGACCCAGACTTCATAACGAACAATGGAATGAACTTGTGCAGTTAACGAAGTTCGGATAAAACCGTCGGACGAGTGTGGCGCTGGGGGAAAGGGGGCGTAGGGGCCCGTGCGGGGGTTGTGGATAGTACGACGTGAGGTATTCCGCTTTAATTTAAATATTGGTGCTTATTTTGCTTTGTTACGTGGCCGCGGTGTCAGCATGAATAAACTAGGAGCAGGAAACTGCAGGGGAGCCAACCACACAATACCACCTAAATGGGACCACCCGTCTAAAGGTACATTATTCATGGATAAAAGAATGAACAAGCGTAAATTGAGATTTTACTTCAGTTTCATATTTAAATATTTACATAGTATACTTTTCTAATGTGTCATTATTGTCGCAATTTTATAAATATATTTTGTGGGATAAAGTCAATTAATAAATATCTGTGGTGGCCCTCACTCAACTTTTTCACTACCTCGTTATAGATTGACGCCACCTTTTGAAATTATTCAAGATTTTGACACTAGACATACCCACTATGTAATGGGTCGGAAACCCATTATTTATTTATTAAGATATGATCAAATTAAGCGAGATATTTGTAAGAACATTCGGGAATGTCAAAGGTTTTTGCTAGGGTTGGGGATCTGGTTTAGGATTTGACCGCGTGTTATAAGTTTAAAATTGAAGAGTTGTCATTGGCTAAGAAGAAATGCTTCCGGCTTCCTTTGGGGTCGAGGGATGCAAACGAACAGATCTCGCTCTTCTCATTTCAACCACCGTCATGTAAAGTACACGTTTTTGTGGAGCGTTCTTAGGCGCTTAAGTTTATCCCTGGTAAGTCTTTTCAACTCGTCTCACATTTCATTGTAAATTAAATTATTCATATTTCTGCTAAAAGTGTGTCTGTCTAAATCAACTCCTAGGTTTAATTTAGACGTCAATATGTTCAAAGCTTCATTCATTTTTCTATGTAACCTATCAAACGGGATTGTTGATTATTATTGTTAATAGATGTTATTGTTTTGATAAGTGTTTCGTTTCATTTGAGTAGTCTTGCTTTATCAGCCCTTATTAAATGTTAAATACTTAAACGCGTCAGTTAGTAGTCAGAAAATGTGTTCACAAGGTTCAAGAAAAAGAACCCAGTTAGTTTTGCCTTCGAATAAACTGGAAGAGATTTGATGAATTAGAATTTTGACCAGTAATTAAAGCCCTTAAACCGCGCTTGGCCAAAATGCTACCATGTTAGGGAGTCGCGGTTGTTCCCGCCATTTTGACCTCCTACAACTAGACTGCGGCCACTATCAGAGCTTCTATAAACGCTTATTTATGCGCTAATCGTTGATCACGTTCATCAGTCAAACGTGGTTTCGTCAACCATTTTCGGTTGTCACGAAAAAACTATCCAGTTCGTCCCCTGATAATTCTAAATTCATATACCAAATTTCAGCTATCACATTTACAGACATATGTACATACACACATAAATTTTCCAGAAATCATTGCAATAGATTCAGGGGACCCCAAAAGGCGTATTTTCGTTGACATTCCAAATTCATTTCCATCGGCTTCAATGCTCCTTCTAGGGTACTAGTCCGAAAGTAAAAATCAATGCAATCGATTCAGGGTATTTTAAAACCCTCATTGCTCTAAAATTCCGACATTTTTTGTCGATTACAATACTTTTCCTGTAGGGGTCCTAGTGGGAAAGTATAAAGGGAGTTTCACTGATAATAAGTATTGCATACACGAAAGTGTATGCAGTTTATATGCAGAGTTTATATTCTTTTAAGGATTGCTCCCGTCTAACAAAATAAAGTAACACTTATCTCACTCGTATCATAAATAGCTATCACCTCTCGTCTACAACCATCCTCTTTACAGCACACGTCAATAGAATCCTTTAGATACGATCTTAAAGCACGCGATCCAGGCTAAACGATCCAGTTTTCCTTACCAGTAACAACCGTTCAACAGCGCGATAGTTCCACCACCAGCCCGGCAGACAGATAGCCACGGAGCGTTCCAACCACCGGTAAAACATAACCCTGGATCCAGCGATCCTACACGATGCAATTGGGACCAATAAAAATCGTTACCCGCTCGAAATTACTGCGGACTTCCGCTCGACCTTTCACCCCCTTTGCCCCTTGTACAACCCCTTACACCACCTCGACTTAATTACGTGACTAAATTGCTTGAATATACCTTTTTGGT
Organism: Aphodius granarius; assembly: GCA_963971325.1. NCBI lineage: Eukaryota > Metazoa > Arthropoda > Insecta > Coleoptera > Scarabaeidae > Aphodius > Aphodius granarius. The sequence goes on along the minus strand of OZ020222.1, from coordinate 31,003,956 downwards.
GGCAACTTTGTCATTGTTGGTGAGTACTGATTTTTTTTTATCCAAAGCGGATACTTTCTTGTCTAGGCTCTAAATAATATGTTTATTCCTCGCCTAGAAAGTGAATTTCCGGTTTAGAGAATCGGAGTTATTTCGATTGCTATGGCAAAAATTTCAGATTTATTTGTAGTATGTCAACGAAATCGTGTTGCAGAATGTGGTAAAATGAGGACTGGTGGGGAAACTCCGGAATGGGGAGAACGGGGAAAAATTACCTTGATTTTCGTGTTGTTCGTTTCCTCTGCGCAGTGGACGGGCCGGATACGTGATCCTCCGCCGCAACTCGCAGAGCAGGGGCCCCATTCTCCGGCGTGCCATCTAAAATGGGAAAGGGTGTGTTGTCAGCAATTTATTCGCTTTATAGGGCGCCTGGGGATCGAACGATATAATAAAATTGTTTTTTATTAATATTAATGACCTCGCTGATAATGAACATTCACCTATACAATGTTAGGTTGTTGATATCAAACTGTTTTAAATTTAGCGCCGTAATGGTATGTCTAATGTTTTGTATAGCCCAAGCGATTGCCAACAGTTCCTTTTCGAATGTCTTGCAAAGAGTAGTGTAGTAAGTTATGAGTGGTAGATGTCAGATTATAGCTCTGAAAAGCTATTTACCATGTAACTCGAAGTTGTAATGTAATTGATTCTTAACCAAATTAACAATTTTACGGTTCTATGAGTCAAATAGAATTTACTCACTTTGGAGGACATGAGTGAACATTGCATTCGACGATGGTCGGATCAGGTTTCTGAGATTCATTGCAGAGCTGTTCTTCTGCTTCTTCGCCAGTTACGACGTTCTGGCAAATGGGCCTGGACATCCTGTATCCTTTAACAAAGAATTGTGCACAAATATGTCAAATTGTCAACTTTAGATTTTAAATTATTAAAAACTGTTATTATTTGGTCAAAAAGTGCCAAGATCTATTCATCTTGAAATCGTGAAGAAGTAGGATATAAATACATACCACCGCCGCAAGTAGCGGAGCATAGTGACATTGATGTCAGCGTCCAATGATACAGTGGTCTCTGGCAACTAGACCCATCGCCACCACAGACTCCACAAGCGTCGACTTGGAGATCAGAGCCTATTCTCAAGTCGCAACCAACACGCTGAAAGAAAACTAATTGTTAGTTGCTTGAATTAATTGTGTCTATATGTGTATGTGTGTTATGCATGGAATTCAATGAAGTGTTAGTTTCTTTGGCAATTTCTGTAAAAATATCGCTTGTGGATGTGATATTTTTTTGCAAATAGGCAAGAACAAACATGGTGAATCTGAAAATGTAATAATTAATAAATATGTTAAAGAGCGACGTTTTTATACTCTTTACCATTTATTTTAGCTAGTTGCTCTCATCAGGGGTGATTCTAAATCGCTACAATACGAAAACAATAACCTGAAGGCATGTCAAAGTCCACCGAAAAGTGTTTTAAATCAAACTTGCACAAATAACTTACACTTCTAAATTTAACTCTATATCACTGTGATATACTACTGAAATATAATCCGATATATACATTTCACGAAGAGGATTTCCAACGATGTTTGATATTCCATTGAAAACCCAAGTAATATATACTCGATCACAGATCACAGCACAAGATTTCTCAATTTCGCCGCGCCGGAGGATGTATATCGACAATTTGCGTCAAGATAAAAGCCGGATGCCTTTCTGCTCTCTTCAGCGGGCCCCATACGTTGCCTAGAGAGGTCCTGATGGAAAGCCGAGATCATAGTCGTCGGCTGTCGACGCTCACTTTGACGCCAGCCGGCTTCATTTATTCATCTCGTCTTTTTTCCGGGAGCTTTCACACGTTGTGCCGGAGAGCCTCCCCTGATCATTTACATAACTTACGATTCCTCTCCCATCCTACCGTCTCTGCCGGGATTTGTAAAATCTCTAATCGTGGACGTTTATCGTACCCTCTGGCTCAGTAGCGCTGGGCTGTATACCCAGAAGGAGAGCCCCTCTTCAGATATGCTAGGTTAGACTGCGCAAGCGAAGGAAAGGGAAAAAGAAAAAAAATTGTTTGGCGAAAGAAACGAATTTGAAAGTTGATGAAGGATGAATGGGATATATTTGCTTCTGAATAACATTTTAATAGTAGATGCTTTGTATACGGTATAAAAGGTTTCATTTATCAGGATGATGGATATTCGAAACAGTAAAATTCAACAAGAGAACGTGCAATGAAGATATGTATGAAATACAACGAATGCAGCTTTTATAGTATCGATAATTCTTAGAAAATGGCAGTTAATTGATGGCTGTAGCAATTCGTTGTGCAATTAGTGGACCTCCCATGTGTTTGTGGTTTCGGAGAATCTGTATCTGCTTTCTAATTAATTCTCAAGAACCATCAAAGAAATCATTGAGAAAAAGTAGAATAAATTGTATTAACTCAAAACTGGTTGAAGAATGTGTTACTGTATTTTTCATAATTTTTTTCTTATTCAACCTAATACAAAATTTGTTATAAAATACTTACAAAAACGATTCTACCATATTATCAAAAATGTATAATAGTTTTTGATCCCTTGAAGGGGTTTTCCAGAAATAATTCCTTTTGAACATATTTTAGGTGTTTTTTTCCACACAATATAGAGAAGGTAGTACTAGTTGACCAATACCACATTCATCATACATCTTCAAGGGGTGTACGAAATCTGTTTTGTATATGAATAGTGGGTGGCAGGGAGTAGGTTGATGATGAACCGCCTCCTCGGATACAACAAGCAATATGTTACCGCAGCTATCTGCAGTACACCCCACAGGGTGGTGCTGTTCCCCATCTTAACATCGAGGGTCGGATTTCGGGTCGGAATGAGGATCTGTCACTCTGACGGTGTACGCACATCAATATCGCCGACATATGGGCCGGAAGAGACCGCCAGAAACGCCAGGCACGGTTGCCCGAATTTTCGCTTTATCGTCTTTTGTTTTTTCACTTATCTCGCCGCAACGGTCTGCGGCCATACATTGCCGTGAATTTATCTGCTTTGTTTATTCCGGATCGCCTGCCGCATCCTTCCACACTCCTTATTTCGGCGGTGAGCGCCACGCATACCACCCCTGAGCAGAGGCAATTTAGAGGGTTGAAATTCGCTCCGGTCCCAGCGTGTACGGCTATCGGTTTCCTTCCTATTTGATAGATTTTGTGACTTTTATAGGCCGTTGAAAGGTGAATAGGGCGTGTGGTAATTCTTAATGGGTCATTGATTTTTATGCTTGTACAAAACTTAAAATGTTTGACTTTTACATACGTGTTTATATAGTTTGAAAATTCTAAAGTTGGATTTTATATTGCTAGGAAGAAGCACAAGTAATTAAACAATTGCATAGAGAAAAATCTGGTGGTCTATACACAAACTTTGTTGGAGCAGTTATAAAACTAGTTTTAAAATTTTTAGAGTAGAATAAGCCGGATGTTTTTCAATGGCAGCTGCATTATAAAATATCTGGTGTGGCCCCCACACAACTTTCCGGCTACATTGACACACTGTTTACACATTTATAAAGTCTCTAAACGTACAAACTATAGAGGGTGAAACACCAAAAGCGAATGTCCTTAAGATAATAATAATAATACTTTATCGGGATTATAACAATACGAGACTGATCTCTCGATACAAATAACTCTAATATACTGTCGAGGTTTATGTCTCTACTTCTTATTTATTCTTCAATCATGTGCCGGGCGATAATATTCAAACAATAAGTGTATTTTACCATATGAAACGCCCATTATATGAAACATATGATTAGCCTTTAACATTCATATTGTTATTATTTGTACATTTGACTCAATACAGTTAAAATAATTTATAATCACAGCAAATGATACACACGCGGTATCATGAGGCTGTATTCACAGAATCCCTACAAAGGTGTGCATGTTTGTTAAATTGTACCTATCCTTTTTAATTAATAATAATGATAGTAATTGTGTAGTAGTTTCTTTTGCCAATTGAAAAATATCGTGCTAGTTAAATTTAATTGCCGGATAGCCTGGTTTTAAAAGATTATACGAAAGGTTATATTATATGGATAATCGTATAATCTGAGAGTACGTAGTGCCCCATTAGGGGCGGGCAAACCGGAATTCAATTTTTCGAAGAGTCAGCGCTCGCCGGTAAATTGGCCGTGCTCGCTCCGCGTTTCCTGAAGTGCCTTCATAATTTTGCCCTGCGGTTCTTATGGCAGCGACGACGCGACGCGAAGCCAGCTGAGCTGTTCAACCCCGCTACTCATCCAAAATTATAAGAAAACATCCTCAAAATTACCTAATTTATTGCCGCGGGAAAGGCACTTGCCCGAAATTTTAACTCCGTGAAATCCGCCACGTCAACACTTATTATTATATTATGGAGAAAATCAATTTATCACGTTCGTCTGGAATATGTATCATTTGGGAATTGAAAAGTAATATTTGTTCTATACGTGTTAAAAAATGTCTTAAAAATCTTGTGGTTTTTAAATGTCATTCAATTCACATTGAAAAGAGAAGTAGAGTTTGCAAAGTTAAAATACTACATCAGCGGCATGTCGATGGAAATTTTTATACCTGGCGGAATACGACTGTCAATTTCGTCTGATTTTTTGCCGCCACCCACATTTAGAGTGTATATCGGAAATTTTACAGTGCGCCCCGTCGGGACCGTCGGGTATTACGGAGTTATGATTGACACCCTGTCAGCTGAAATCCGAACACTTTTTTTTCAACAAAATTTCAATCACCACACTTGTTACGTCTTCGAATAAATCACTCCCTCATCCCGCACCCCAAACATAAAAATATCGACTGAAAAACTACAAATGTTCAAAATAGAAAAAAACCAAATACCTGACATCTTCCATCAATACACATGTCTAGACTGCCCGGCCTACACCTGGTGCCGTCGTGAACTTTTTCTGCGAGTCTTGCTACGATCATGACATCATCCCCTTGGTCTGGATCAGAAGTGTAGCTTTTTCCTCGACAGGTGAGTACGCATGGATTTTGGTCGTCGTAATGTGGAAACCAGATGTATCTTGAGCTCTCGTATGTCTGGCTATTGAATGCTGAACATTGTGCCTCCCTAAAATCACCACCTTCCGGACAAGGCTGAAAATAAAGGAAAATAGTGATTACATCAAAAACCAATAATGGAAAATTTTGTTGAAAAACTGTTGACCTTGAAGGTATCAAGAAAAGTTTGGAACAAAAATAATCATCAATGTTGTTCATTTTCACTAAAAAGACACCGTACGATGTTTATAAAGGTTTGATGTGGAAGATTTCTATGACAAAAACAAATACTTATATTCAAATGTGCTTTAAGAATACATATTACATTACATTGTTATTAAATGCCTTGTAAACATTACTAATGAACAATTTTCTTGCATTTACTCAACCAAACTCTACCACTAACAATAACTGATTAAGAGGAATCTTTCATTTTGATTCTTCGGAAAAATGTGCCTTGTTGCAATGCAAAGTTCTTGTTAACATTTTCCGACATTTGCAATTATGAGTATCTCCGAAGGTCAAAGTCACCCAAAGTAAAGGATATTTATTTATACTTGCATCATAAAACAATAATATAAGATATTTAAACTTGAAGACGAAAACTGCTTGGTAGCAAATTGATGTATAATTTAATCACAATCCTGACAAAACAATTTGGTAATACATTTATACATGCAACTAATTCTTGTAACTGCTGTCGTTTGCATTACAAAATATACCTTTAGTTTTGTGAAACCAGAGCCACTCTGTACCCTACCTAATGTCAGTTTCTATCACATAAAGACATTTGTCATACTGACATTTAATGTCATGTCATGTCAGTGGCACTGACGTTTGTAAAAATCTGACCATTTGCAACACAGCGATGAAGGCTGTGAATTCTGTCAAGTCGCTTCTAGAAACCCTTATAGCGCCTAAACAGTTCATTCCATTCATCTGTAAATTAGTATACTTATATTTAAAATCACTGGAGGATGAGCTGATATTAGTTTGGCCAAAATCGGATAAATCGCGAAGAAGACGCATGTAACATTTGCCACTTCCGGTTGTCACAATGCGGCCAAAAGCAATCCAGTTCGTCCCCCGGCAATTCTAAATAAGTATGCAAAATTTCAGCCCGATCCGCTGTACCGCTTGGATGCTATCATGTTCACAGACATACGTACATACACACACAGCGCATTTCCACTGAAATCCCGAAAAAAAAAATTTTTTTCGTCGATTACAATACTTTCCTTCTAGGTACTAGTCGGAAAGTAAAAATTGAATAGTTTAATATACACACAATTTGTTGCGTAACTTTTTTTTCTCGTGTCACGTTTGCTTACCAACACAAATAAGTATTGGTAGCGGAAAATCCCTAAAACTCTTAAGTTTTCCACAACAAACACTTCAACCGCTCGCCACATTCATGCGCACTGATGCGATTGTTTGAGCGATTAAAAAGTTCTGCGGAAAGTTTCGTGGAGAAGAACGTCGTCTACGATAACAAGTCTATAAGATCTCATCGAGTCGAATTTTGACAAATGTGTTTGGCAACGGTTGACTTCATAACAGTGCCATTGACCTTCCAACGGCGAGCAACGCCATTCTGTTGCGGCGGCGGCTGTGGAGGCGGCAGGGCAGGGCTGCGGCGAGAAGGGAGAGAAAAAAGAGAGCTCTCCGAACCAATGTACCGTGCTATCATTGCATCAAGTGATCGCCTCTTACTCCGACGTTCTCGATATAACGCGAAACTCTTATCGGGAAAAACTACGATCTCGAGTAGCGATATTTTCCAGAGCTCTGTTGGAGCTCTTGTATCGGTTTAGGTAATTAACTACTGTTCGGTTTGTTAATACAAATTTGGTTTGTGATTATCTTGCCTCCTTATTTCTCTCGTATTTATTATCACAGACAATGAAACGTTTCTTCTTCTGAAGGTCCTTATTTCTTTGCACAAAACGTTTTAAATCGCTTTTATCGAAACTCTCTTTTGCAATTATTTAGTTTTGTGAAACCAGAGCCACTCTGTACCCTACCTAATGTCAGTTTCTCTTGTATCGGTTTAGGTAATTAACTACTGTTCGGTTTGTTAATACAAATTTGGTTTGTGATTATCTTGCCTCCTTATTTCTCTCGTATCTATTATCACAGACAATGAAACGTTTCTTCTTCTGAAGGTCCTTAGTTCTTTGCACAAAACTTTTTAAATCGCTTTTATCGAAACTCTCTTTTGCAATTATTTAGTTTTGTGAAACCAGAGCCACTCTGTACCCTACCTAATGTCAGTTTCTCTTGTATCGGTTTAGGTAATTAACTACTGTTCGGTTTGTTAATAAAAATTTGGTTTGTGATTATCTTGCCTCCTTATTTCTCTCGTATTTATTATCACAGACAATGAAACGTTTCTTCTTCTGAAGGTCCTTATTTCTTTGCACAAAACTTTTTAAATCGCTTTTATCGAAACTCCTCCAAAAAACTATCCCAAAAAATCACTTACCTACAAATCTAAAGATCATCGCCTCTACCCAACTTTCCGACTTTCCGCGTTGACACAGGGAAGCGTCGAAACCTTCTACAATATTTTAATTTCGTGAAATCAAAACCACTCTGAATAGTGAATACCAACCAAATTCAGTCATAGTAAAACATCAAATGTGATGCCAAGTCAGTGGCCACTGACGTTTGCCAAAATTCGGCTCTTCCAATTGCCAGATTGTCACCAAAAACAATCCAGTTCGTTCCCTAGTATGCAATTCTAAATACGTCATTGGAAAGGATTCAGGGGGTCCAAAATAATGAAAAGTTTATTTTAGAGTAGATTGCAAAAAACGCCAATTTGCATCTCCACTAACTCTGTGCTCAAATCATGAAAACCCACCATGATTTTTTTACAAAATTCTAGAAAAATCCTTAGACATTGCTCATAGCTAATACAATTTGCAAAATAATTATTTCTACACCACATCTGAACTATCTAATCGAAATGATGTTTTGCTGGTCTGAGTTCAGATCCCTCTGGAACAATTACCGAGGTCATTGGTCAAGTTTTTGCCTACTCAAATTAACTAGCTTTTGTTTCATTTCAATATGTTATTTATCGAAAAAGATACAATTCTTTAAATAAATCCTTATAATTCAAGTAACGTTTTTAGTTACAGTCCTTGGTGTTAAACAGTTGTCATCGTAAATTAACCCTTCTCGAAAAAATAAATCACTTGATTCATTAGTACGGCTTGCTTGACGTCAATCCACTTCGATTCACAACCAAACGTAAAGTTTGCAGAGTCAATCGCGGCCAATTCTCGCATTAAATCCAAAGAGCTGATTAGAAAATGTCTAAAAATTTAAATTTCCCCTGTAATGCTCGATGGTTCGTTCGTTCCTGTGCCGGCACCGCTCGCCGTGTTAAAAACTTTGGCTTGTGTGAGCGCTCGTTAGCCGGCTCGCAATTAAACCAACTTTTCCTTTATTCACCGCCTCTTGCCACCCTTCGAATTCACTTCCAGTCCTTCAATTTACCCACCTCCATCGAACCGGCACGACCCCCCTCCCACGGGACCCTCTAACCATCAGGCGGGAACGGGCCTCACCTAAGGAAAATATTTGTCTAATTATGAACGCGAGAAAATTTTACTTTTCAGTTGAAATTGTCATCCGCGGAGATGTGACGAAGTTTTGGGGAAACTTGTCGCCCCACGCGAACCGCTTTAAAATTTATTATCGCGTTTTCAAGTCACCTCGACTTACCAAGGACCTTTAATAAATTTTCCAGTTATTTCTCTCCCTTTCCGTTACCTCAATTTGGCGTCACTTAAGGCGTTTCTGTTCCTCGGAGCTCGTTTCGATACGTGAAAACTACGTAAAACAAAGAGGTTAATTTTATTGTAAATATCTTTGGGATTTCCGCGGAAATGTGGGCTTTGAATCCATTATAATAATTTCTAAATATTTATAATAATTTTAAATTTCTTGACCATCTTGTTGATGTTCTTCTGTTCCAGTTGTAAATTATTTTCAATAATCTGTAATGTTGCCCTTGAAGTTTGTTTTTCTATCTTTGTGCGGTGTTTTCCTAGATACTAATTAGATGTTTGGAAAAACAGGGTGGGTAATTTCGTCTTTGCTGCTCCGAATTTGATATACAGCTCGAAGTGTATACGGTGGGCGATCAAATACTTGGAAAGTATAGACCCCGTTCGAGGATTAAGTTGAACAAGATGATGTAACGGCACGGATTTCAGCTGAACACGTCGATATCTCGCTGCCATTTTATGTACATCGTTCAATTTTCCTCGGGCAACGGCAGCGCCGGCGGAGACCAGAACCGTAAAAACACCGGTAGCGGGGCGGGGAAAATGTCGACACATTTTTATCAGATTCGCCCAAGTTTTCCACTTTCATTTCGAGTACCGAGACCGAGCGGTTCTCGTATTTAGACAACTATGGTCTCGACGCGCGATTCCCTTGTTTTATTCTGTCATTTCGCGGCCGGACGTCGTATCTTTTTTACGTTCCAACATCGTTTAGAGTCTTGCTTCGTTTTATTTTTTATGGGTGGCCGTCGTGTTTCGTCGACATGTTCTTTTTTTACTGGGCGAGATTGCTGCGACTGTTCTTGGTGTCGTTCTCTGTCGTGTTCTACACTTAAATGGCTAGATTCCAGAACGGAAACTTACAAAATGTGCAGATGTCTGAAAAATCATTGCGAATTTACACCAACGTGCAGAGTGCCAAAGAGACACAATACTTTTTGCTAGTTGTTAACATAAGAGTGAAAGATAAGAGATGAACTTAGACAATAATAATAGACAAGGGACAAAAAGAGGAAGAAGGAATGGACTGAATTTCGCCCACGTTTTAGAGCATTTTGCTCTAAAACGATCTCCCTTTACAAGTAAACGACACTCTAAGATCCGGCTGATGACCGAAACTACTTTAGGAAGTAGCACCGGTAATAATTTGGCCAAATGTGGCACACGGGAGTCCCTAGAAATGAGCATTTGGGTCTAAAACGGCCCTTTCTTACTCGCAAATGAGAACGCAAAAACTAACCAATCTCAGATCCATCCATGATTTAGGAACCCAAAAATAGCCAAATATAGGCATAATTAGAAGAACAGTAAATAAAAACAAAAATGTACAATTTAGCAAGTTACAATTTAACAACCAAAGAGAACTAGCATTATTCCTCACCTGCATATTGCATATCTTGTACCGGATACGTTCCCCACGGCATCCGCCCTTCTGGCACCTCCTAAGCTGGTGAGCGACGCCCCCGTCACAGGATCTAGAGCAAGGAGACCACTCAGACCACATTGACCAGCCGTTGCCTCCTCTAGTGTCCACGTCGTGTAGTTGAGATGACAGCTCCTGCGGGAACACACGAAACAGAGAGGGAATTAGCGAGGCTATGGCGGAAAAAAAGGAGGTCAGCAGTTGAGGAGGGCACTAGTTCTATGTGGCAAGAAGTGTTTGCGACTTGTTGTTCGGACACTGTGTAATAAATTATGAGAGCAAAGACTATACTATGGCGAAGAAGGAATACCATGAGGAAAATACGGTTGGGACGGAATGTATGAGAATTATTTATGTTTGTATTCCCGACGCGACGGTGAGATTTAGTTTAATTTCTTGTGTTGTGTATGTGGTGGTAAAGTAATTGATTTTTGTAGAATAGATAACTGTATGCAGTATGGAATACGTTTGAATTTGAATAATAGTCATAAGAAAACGAATAGCAAAAGTAGAGCAAATCACTGTATTATGAAGTTGCAGCAAAACAAAACATAGTGTAAATAAATCCAGCTGCAGCCTGGCAGATTTAGTGTAGTAAAAGATATTGCACTATTGGAAAGATAAAATTGTTAAATTATTTTAATGGCTACCAATTCTAATAAAAATATTTGCTTCATTAAACTGGCAAAATCATGGATGCAATTATTTTTTGGAAAACACTTTTCTATTACTTTCCGACTAGTACCCTAGATGGAAAGTATTGTAATCGACGGAAAATGACGTTGAGGTCCCCTGAATCGATTGCGATGATTTCTGGAAAATGTATGAATGTATGTATGTATGTGTAATGGGTCGGAAACCCATTATTTATTTATTAAGATATGATCAAATTAAGCGAGATATTTGTAAGAACATTCGGGAATGTCAAAGGTTTTTGCTAGGGCTGAACATTTGGTTTAGGATTTGACCGCGTGTTATAAGTTTAAAATTGAAGAGTTGTCATTGGCTAAGAAGAAATGCTTCTCATTTCAACCACCGTCATGTAAAGTACACGTTTTTGTGGAGCGTTCTTAGGCGCTTAAGTTTATCCCTGGTAAGTCTTTTCAACTCGTCTCGCATTTCATTGTAAATTAAATTATTCATATTTCTGCTAAAAGTGTGTCTGTCTAAATCAACTCCAGGTTTAATTTAAACGTCAATATGTTCAAAGCTTCATTCATTTTTCTATGTAACCTATCAAACGGGATTGTTGATTATTATTGTTAATAGATGTTATTGTTTTGATAAGTGTTTCGTTTCATTTGAGTAATCTTGCTTTATCAGCCCTTATTAAATGTTAAATACTTAAACGCGTCAGTTAGTAGTCAGAAAATGTGTTCACAAGGTTCAAGAAAAAGAACCCAGTTAGTTTTGCCTTCGAATAAATTGGAAGAGATTTGATGAATTAGAATTTTGACCAGTAATTAAAGCCTTAGACCGCGCTGGGCCAAAATGCTACCATGTTAGGGAGTCGTGGTGGTTCCCGCCATTTTGACCTCCTACATATGTGTGTATGTGTGTATGTATATCCACGATTGCGCCCAATCGCAACAACGGATCGGGCTGAAATTTGATATACGTATTTAGAATTACCGGGGGACGAACTGAATTGTTTTTGGTGACAATCTGACAACAGGAAGTGGCAAATGTTACATGCATCTTCTGAGGAATTTATCCGATTGAGACCAAACTCATACCAACTCATCCTCCAGTGACTTTAAATACATATACAAATTTGGAGGTCAGTGGGATGAACGGTTTAGACGCTATATGCTTTTTGATAGAAGCGGTTTGACAGAATCCACTGCCTTCGTCGCTGTGTTGCGAATTGCTAGATTTTGACAAACGTCAGGGCCATCATATGACATGATATTAAATGACATTAAATGTCAGGATGACAAATGTCATTATGTTATAGAAACTGACGTTAGTTAGGGTCCAGATTGGCTGTGGTTTTACAAAATTGAATAATTTCAAAAGTGTTTAGATATTTCATTGTACGAACGATATAGTCGGAAAGTAGGGTGAGGGCCACCCCAGATATTTACTGAGTTTATTTACTCGTTTTCTTTCCAAATAAAATTGCGATTATTTGTGTACGTTCAAACAACTTTTTGACAAAACCCAAGGTAGTATTATTGAATCTGATTTAATATTGATTTAATATTTTTTACTAAGGCATATGTTGTTTTCTGGTCAGTCATGTCATACTTTATCCCCTTCTAACGGGCTGAATTCCGTACATAAATATCGATTTACTGCTTTTATTTTTCTAATTCGGCTAAAATTGCATTAAACATTTTTCATTTTCTTGTTGCTTCGCCAAATTTCCAGAGGGTATTACGAAATTCCACACGGCATAACAAGAATTTACAAGCACGCCGTTGGCTAATCGGTTCACGAAAAATTCCGATACAAAAATATTTAATAAATTTTTAAGTAAGCTCTCAGCAAACGCCTCACATCGATTCTTTTTACTTTCTTTTACATAAAATCCACTCGTCGCCATCTCGTTCGAGCGTTCGCATACTCGGGTGCCGCAAATTGGCTACCTTATTTATTTTACGAGTGGATGCAGTGGAACTGCAGCGCCCGCCGCGACGCCAGTGGCCGAAAGTCAAATGAGTCGAGAGTTTGTACATCCAAGACGGCTTGGGGCGCACCAAGGCACTCCGTGATTAATGTCGCTGTCGTCGACTCGGGCCAAAGTTTAAACAAGAAAGTAGACCCATTGGGAGCGACAACTTTTAAGTGCCTAAAATTACTGGAATAAATCATTTGGCCGAGCACAATGGTCCAGTATTGGTCGGATCGGACTTAACTATGAACCCCGGCATGTAGTTTGTGATAATTACAGCAGTCCAACTTTGCGCTGACTCTGCGAGAAATTTCCGTATTGTCAATTTCAGTTTGTCAGGGACCAATGGTTCTTTTACCCAGCTCAAACTTTATAGGGTTCTTTCAGACAGTGCGGATCTCATTCGGTAACCTGTTTCTGCGGATATATCATATACTTATGCAAACTATCTTTATTTGTTGGTTCAAATGTTCGCCCGCACGTTTGCCGCAGTCTGGACACACCATGAAGATTTAACCGCACTTTGTGTGATTGGAATCAGGACGGTAGTCATATAAAAACTTACTGTTTGCATGTAATGGGTCGGAAACCCATTATTTATTTATTAAGATATGATCAAATTAAGCGAGATATTTGTAAGAACATTCGGGAATGTCAAAGGTTTTTGCTAGGGTTGAACTCTCTAATCTGGTTTAGGATTTGACCGCGTGTTATATGTTTAAAATTGAAGAGTTGTCATTGGCTAAGAAGAAATGCTTCCGGCTTCCTTTGGGGTCGAGGGATGCAAACGAACAGATCTCGCTCTTCTCATTTCAACCACCGTCATGTAAAGTACACGTTTTTGTGGAGCGTTCTTAGGCGCTTAAGTTTATCCCTGGTAAGTCTTTTCAACTCGTCTCGCATTTCATTGTAAATTAAATTATTCATATTTCTGCTAAAAGTGTGTCTGTCTAAATCAACTCCAGGTTTAATTTAAACGTCAATATGTTCAAAGCTTCATTCATTTTTCTATGTAACCTATCAAACGGGATTGTTGATTATTATTGTTAATAGATGTTATTGTTTTGATAAGTGTTTCGTTTCATTTGAGTAATCTTGCTTTATCAGCCCTTATTAAATGTTAAATACTTAAACGCGTCAGTTAGTAGTCAGAAAATGTGTTCACAAGGTTCAAGAAAAAGAACCCAGTTAGTTTTGCCTTCGAATAAATTGGAAGAAGATTTGATGAATTAGAATTTTGACCAGTAATTAAAGCCCTTAAACCGCGCTTGGCCAACATGCTACCATGTTAGGGAGTCGTGGTGGTTCCCGCCATTTTGACCTCCTACATGCATATAATACCGTCCTGCTTTATATTAAAATACATATTAAAATATCGATACAGGTCTTAACTTCAAACAACAGCACATTATTGAAGTGCAATATGTTGAAATTAATATGTGAATTCATAAAGTATACGATACACTCAAACTACCGGAGATGTATATCCTGCCATATAAAATGCAACCATACTAGTAAGCAAAGTATAAAGCAAGACCACCAAGTCGAGTGTACTGAACAAAATTGCCTCTCAAGTTTTCAATTTCCTTAAATCCAGTGCAGGAAATCTACGTATAATCGAAATCTGCCCAACCAGCGATGCTGGTGTAACTAAACTCTATACTACAGTTATAATAATTATTATGAATCTCTTGAATAGGTATGAGTAGTATTGTATGAGAAATATCAGTGGTGATTCAATCAGGTTACCATAATTGCTCCAGAAATGAACAATAAAAATATTATCAAAACAAAAATCGAAATGCCCAGCATTATAAAGGAAGAATATCTTAATTACGAAAAAAATAGTCTGCTACTCTGCTTATATCTATAATCTATTTACATATTACATTATTGTATTTATTATCACGGTTTATATTCGTGAAAAACAAAATATTAATACGAATGTTATATTATATGTGGTTGGTTTATTTAGATTGGTGACTTCCGCAGTCAGAATCACTAAGTTGTAGATTTTCGGGAGAAAACCGCGTCAACGACGTTAAAGTAGTCAACGTCTCCGCGGTTTCCTCCCGGAAATCTAGAACTTATGTGGTTGGTGTAAATTTCTCCTATAGGTACGTTTAGCTGAATACGATCTGCATGCTACATACATGGGTAATTGGGTATCCATCTTTTACATGGATAACAATCTTTTCAAAGACTTTTATTCGTAATAATGACTTATTTTACAAAACAAATATAAAAAAAAATGTTTTGATGGAATTTTCTTTGAAAACCATACGGAAATAATAGCCAATTAAAACTTTTTTTCGGGGAAATAATGGCGCAAGGACGCTCCGTCGACTCATTTTTAATATCCGCTGGAAAAGTTTTTTGAGGATCGCCGATTATCCGTCCTCTTTTCATAATGTCCGACCGACGTTCCGGGCGTAGTGGAAAAACTTTGCACATAACGCGTCTTCCATCGGATCAGAGATTTTCGTTCGGTTGTGTACCTGCCCACCGCTCCTACACCCCCAAACCCATTTTTAAATTGATTTCCCTTTGCTCAGCCGAAGTATTTACATACTTTCGCGTTTTATGGCCGTTCACGACGACCACCTGAAATATTAAAAGTGAACTTTTCAAGAGTTCGTCGTATATTAGAGTCTGTAGACGGATGGAAAACCACCACCACAAAAAAATACACACAAGAAAGGCGGCAGCCGCGCAACAAACAAAAGACCACCCCAACCCTCCAGTAGCCCAACTTATACGAGTTGTAATAAAATTTATAGGCGATTTTTATGAGGTACTCCAGCAGTATTTTTTTGTTGCTTGTATTCCTTATTTGCTGAATAAATTTTGACGTGATGGGATTACCGTATTTTAAGGACGAAGCCGTAAATTCCATCGCGTTGTTTACTGATTACTGATTATATTTTTTACATCCCCTTGTAGAAAATTACGCTATTTGAAAGGAGTTAACGACAGAAATCGCTATTTATCACATGGGTGGTAAAAGTTGTTGTTCATCAGAGAAAACAAATGATAATCATTACATATAATGATTATTTTATAGTTTTTTGTTATTTTTATAAAAAGTCAATTCCTATTGACCGATTCTAAAATGGCTGGTCAACTATCTTCTAACGAGTCTGATTTATTCACTCTTAAATAAAAAAAAAAAAAAAACAATGGCTATCTAGGGCAGATGTCCAGCAATTGCCAGAGTACCCCAATTTTCGACAAGAATTCCCCCCGTAAAACAGCAAATTGAACCTCCTTTCTCTTGTAATTCCCTCGCAGGGCCAGAGGGGGGGTCTCGCTTTGAAAAGCGGAAATTGGGGTCTAATAAAATTAGCCTCCCTTCTTTTTCCTCAAGCCTATATCACTACCCCGTTAGAACCCCCTGCCCCACCCTCACAGAATCAGCGGAGAGGCATCACGCACCTTTTTGCAGCGCCTCAACCCGCATTCGAGTGGAACATCCATCAATATTAAGGGTAGAAATCAAAGGGTGGCGAGAAGGTTCGATCCCCCAATAATTCCAACCCTATGCTTTCGATCGTCTAATGTCTTACGCTGCGAAATTAATGATGTTAAGTGCCCCGCATGTCTCGTCACGAGTTCGCACTTTCAACCCCACTATCGACCTATTGATCCCTAGATGGTCGACGATACTTAGGTGCTTCGATATACCTAATGGTGGTGCCGTAATGTAGTTTTTCTACCATGCTGTGGACATAAGAGGGTATATGGAGTTGGGGCTTATGAAATTATGTGAGGCTTTTGGAACTGATAAACAGGACTGTATTGAACGGTCTAATAAAATTAATCATATGATTAACAATTTAATCAAGTTATAGCACCTAAACCGTTCATCCCACTGATCTGCAAATTTGTATACATATTTAAAGTCACTAAAGGATGAGTTGGTATGAATTTGATCTCAATCGGATGAATCCCTCAGAAGACGTATGTAACATTTGCCACTTCCGGTTGTCAGATTGTTACTAAAAATAATCCAGTTCGTCCCAAAGTAATTCTAAATATGTATGCAAAATTTCAGCCCGATCCATTGTACCGTTTGGACGCAATCGTGTTCAAACACATACACACATACATACATACATACATTTTCCAGAAATCATTGCAATGGATTCAGAGAACCCCAAAACGGGTATTTCCGCTGAAAGCCTGAAATTTTTTTTGTCGATTACAATACTTTCCTTCTAGAGTACTAGTCGAAAAGTAAAAAAGACAGCAAATTTATAGTAGTAGTAGTTTTGGCTGGAAGTAAGTTTTTATGAAGAAGGGATAAGAAATTTGTAAAACATTAACTCCCTACATCGATTAAACAAACATCACCGATTCAATTTCCTCTCTTTTCAGTACTTCTCCAGTAGAAACTCTCAAGATTAGCGCCGGTCTGGAGAGCCGTCAGTAGCTAAGGTTTGTTCACTCAATCACGACTGTACGTCAAAGCAATCGCATGTCCATCCGCAATCTCGACAGAGACTCACGCTCAGAATTCATTTTAAGTTTTCAAATTCTTCGCCGTATCGTGACAGCAACGATTTCCCTACTACGATTTCCCCTAACCTCCCTTCCACTCACCACAACTTCCAAACAACACGTCATAACCCTCCTATATACCCATGTACTTTTTCGCGAAACGTCTGCGTTTCTTTTTCTACATTCTTTTTTTGGCAAATGAGCGTATCGCGTTTTCGAAATTGCCCGTTATCGTTCGACTGGGATTTTAGACAATGGGTGTTGTAGCGTTTTAGACAATAGCGATCGAGTGAAAGGGTGGAACGGGGTAGACGGAGTAGACGGAAGGAAGAGGGGTATATACCTGGTCGGAGTCCTCGTCTGAAGTGATAGCCACTTCGCCTCGCATTTCCGGTATCGTGTAGTTGTCCTCGATGGCTGAGAACGACGCCGGTATTGTCGTTGACAGCGTCTGAAAATAAATGAACAGATGTTAGAAATACGGGATACATTTTAAGTACAACACTAATATTACTATGAACATAATTTTTATTGATTTGCAATAACTATTGTAATCTTTGGTGGATTTTCATCATCCTTATTAAATTATAGATATTAAATCATTATCCTTATATAATCATAGGTAATACAAGTTTTTACATAATTATTTTTGTTTGGAACATCCACTAAAAATAACAAAAGTTATTAGAGGTCAAAGTTTTGTTAAATGTTAAGTGTTTTTATTGGCGCTGAGTATTAGTGAGAGTATGAAATTTATAGAGTTTGAGTCACCATTTGAAACACTTCTGAGTTTCAGAAGAGTACTTTGGAGTGCTTCTCTCTGAAGCAATTGCTCCAGAGATATAAATGTTAATGACTAATGACCAAACTTTCTCATGCGTAATAAAGATCCGTACTGCTTGGCACTAAAAGATACATAAGGTATACGACAGTTTGTAATACAGCAAGAATTAATGTTAAATGACACTTCATTGAAGATAGCTTTATACATTATATATAACTTCCAAACAATTAATCCCGAACAAATAAATCCCATCCCGTAATATGATACTAAATTAAACGTTTAAAGTATCCACTTAATCTGACTTTAATTAAAACCGAATCACACACACTTCCACACACGTAAGGCATTAACTTAACGACTTGAACATTTAAACCGCCCAGCGAAATTTTCCGGTAAAAGCAGGAGCTATTCGTGAAATCTGAGCCGCACGTGTGATGTCTTTCAATTACACCGTTTTATGATTTCAGTTGTTGCGTTCATTTTGTTCCAGGCGCTTCAGTTTTCGATTAATGTAACGCGATCGGATCGCACAGTGGTTACACCGCGAATTAATCTCGAATATCTATCAAATTTTCACTTAAACTGAGTTATGTTTATAACACAATTTGATATATGATTATTTTAATACGAATATTTATTGATATTATGATAAAAATCCGTAAAGAAGCCCAGAACATGAATAAACTTTGTTCCGCTGTTTATAATTTAATCAATTACTAAATATTCCCGTTCAAGTTTCAAATGAATTCGTGCTACGCTCGTAAATATGAACCACTGTGGACGGCTGCAAATGGAAATTAAATTTTGGTCCGTCGATCCGTACGGGTCGAACTATATGCATGGAAATCTGAACGGTTCTATTTGGAGCGTTGAGCAGTGGTACCGTTGCTGTGGCCAATATGTCCGCGAAGGCTAATTAAGAGCAATGGATTTAATTAATGGATTTTGAGGCGTTCGTACGAAATCGAATGCTGTCATCGGGTAAGCGATGTCATCTATCGTGTTTTGAAACGGATTGAATGTATGTATGTATGTAGTTAGTTCGCGCGAAGCGCAAAAGCGATATGTGCCAGTATCTGGTTTTAACTCATGTTTGAAAATGTCAATCACTCCGCGGACAGTATTGTTTACCTAGATTAACTCGTCGACTGTCCGACTGTGAAACACGTTTTATCTGAAACGGTTTTCAATTAATTAGAAACTGGAATTTGGAAGCAGAAAATAAATGAGAAGAAAAATATATTGAACAATCCAACCATCAGAAGCTACATATCTCAGAAACTTTTTTAATTTTTGATGGATTTTGATGATTTTTTATGAACCCCACGCTGTCCCAATACCACGGTTAATTGCATGTGAATAGAATTAAAACGGTAGAAGAACCGTATGCAACGTAACATACCGTATATTATAGCAAAATAGTATAGTATAGAGTATAGACGACGTTAAAAGCCAATAGAACGTAATCAGATTGCGGCGACGAGGTACGAGAACCATTGAGGTCGAGGGGCAATTTTCGGTGCTGCGAAACTCGCATTCGACCGGCCCTCAGGGGACGCACTATCATCTTTTACTCGCGCATAAAACGCAACCTTTGGAAAATTTTTGACCGTATCGAGGAGTCTCTCGTAAAAAAGTTATCGCTCACTCGAAATCTGGCCGTTGGCATACGCGCAAGGGAGACATCAATCTCGCCACCCGATAATCGCCGCACCCCTTGATCAACCGTCCGGAATCGGCCCCCTTTTCTGGGGGTGGATTCCAGTCGAGGATTTTCTTGCTTATTTTTGCCAGTTCAACGAGACGTGACTGTTTTTTCTTTCTCTTTCCGCTAAAAAATAAAAAAAAATATGAGGATGTGTCAGTAGGGGGGCGAATGGCTGGTGAATTTATCCAAAAAGTGCACGGCGACGCGGCTAGGGGGTAATTGGATGTGCCGGCCATGTGTCCCCAGGGGTGAATTGCGTTGATTTCGCTATTTACTGCGCGGTGTCAAGTGCTCGCCACGTAAAATATTTCTAATTCAGGGCGGTGGTAAATCGTAAATCGTGAGCTCGAACGTTTGGAAATTTAAAGCGATGGTTACCGATGTATTTATTATGCGAAATGGGCATTAATCACTAGCACAACGTGATGGTTTTAATCGATCACAAAGTGATTGTATACATGCTGTTTACATGTTATAATATAAAGTTCGGGAAAATAATAGAATTTCTACTTTTGTTTGATGTAAACGCACCAGTACTTAAAAATCTTTGGGAATTTGGAAGAAATGATGCGTCATTGCATGTAGTAGCTAAGTGTTTAAAATTGACAGAAAAAAAGTGACAGATAGTTAGACAGAAAATTAGATAAAAAGTTCTTGATATGTAATTTTATTTTCCTAAATAAATGATGCTCTTTTTGCCCATAGTTTCTTTGATCGAGGGCGTATGCGCAACTTGCAAGGCAGAAGTTGTGACATTAAATACGGACGAGTATACCAATTTACAGATTAGTGGGATGAACGGTTTAGGCGCTATAAGCATTTATAGAAGCATTTTGACTTTAGTGGCAGCCTTAGTCTATGGTGGCGAATTGAAAAATTTTGATAAATGTCATTAGCGTCACGGATATGCCATGATATTTAATGTTATTCTATGACTGACATTAGGTTGGGATCCAGAGTAGCCGTGTGAAGTTAGCAACAAAAGCCAGCAACAAAATTTTTTTTCATCCGATTGCAATAAACTATACACCGTTGGAAAGCCCATGACGAGCTGAGTCTACCATAGTTATTGCAACGGGATCAATTAATAACTACTACCTAAAAAATTAAAAAGAAAGTCAAAATTTCAATGAATTTCCATATCTTTAGAACCGCATATCTTCGCAAATACTTCATTATACTTATTAAGTGTAACACCAAACGAAAGCGCAAGATTCGGTTATACTACCATAGTTATTGCAACCCAAAATTTTGCTAATGAGTGCCTCAAATAAATTAATCAAATATGAGTATTTTTAACATCCGGGTACCATATGTAGTCCCACCTAAATTAAGTTAAACAAACGTATTCGCTTTGTGTGATCATATCGATAAATACATCAAAAGATAGCTGAGACCTGCCTCTACCCATCATAGTTAGTGCAGAACAAAATTATAACAATTAGCAATAACAATTAGTGAATTCCAGACACATTTTCCATCGGCTATTGGTCGACGGCGAACAGCGCTATGTAAATCCTTTTGTGCAAACTTTTTGCAAGATTAAATCTTATCGATATATACATCAAAAGATAGCTGAGACTTCCACCTACCTACCATAGTTATTGCAACGCAAATTTTTAACAATTAGTGGATGAAATGAATTAATGAATTCCGGTCAGTTTTTCCATCGGCTATTGGCCGACGGCGAACAGTGCTATGTAAATCCTTTTGTGCAAACTTTTTGCAAAATCAAATCTTATCGATATATACATCAAAAGATAGCTGAGACTTCCACCTACCTACCATAGTTATTGCAACGCAAATTTTTAACAATTAGTGGATGAAATGAATTAATGAATTCCGGTCAGTTTTTCCATCGGCTATTGGCCGACGGCGAACAGTGCTATGTAAATCCTTTTGTGCAAACTTTTTGCAAAATCAAATCTTATCGATATATACATCAAAAGATAGCTGAGACTTCCACCTACCTACCATAGTTATTGCAACGCAAATTTTTAACAATTAGTGGATGAAATGAATTAATGAATTCCGGTCAGTTTTTCCATCGGCTATTGGCCGACGGCGAACAGTGCTATGTAAATCCTTTTGTGCAAACTTTTTGCAAAATCAAATCTTATCGATATATACATCAAAAGATAGCTGAGACTTCCACCTACCTACCATAGTTATTGCAACGCAAATTTTTAACAATTAGTGGATGAAATGAATTAATGAATTCCGGTCAGTTTTTCCATCGGCTATTGGTCGACGGCGAACAGCGCTATGTAAATCCTTTTGTGCAAACTTTTTGCAAAATCAAATCTTATCGATATATACATCAAAAGATAGCTGAGACTTCCACCTACCTACCATAGTTATTGCAACGCAAATTTTTAACAATTAGTGGATGAAATGAATTAATGAATTCCGGTCAGTTTTTCCATCGGCTATTGGCCGACGGCGAACAGTGCTATGTAAATCCTTTTGTGCAAACTTTTTGCAAAATCAAATCTTATCGATATATACATCAAAAGATAGCTGAGACTTCCACCTACCTACCATAGTTATTGCAACGCAAATTTTTAACAATTAGTGGATGAAATGAATTAATGAATTCCGGTCAGTTTTTCCATCGGCTATTGGCCGACGGCGAACAGTGCTATGTAAATCCTTTTGTGCAAACTTTTTGCAAAATCAAATCTTATCGATATATACATCAAAAGATAGCTGAGACTTCCGCCTACCTACCATAGTTATTGCAACGCAAATTTTTAACAATTAGTGGATGAAATGAATTAATGAATTCCGGTCAGTTTTTCCATCGGCTATTGGTCGACGGCGAACAGCGCTATGTAAATCCTTTTGTGCAAACGTTTTGCAAAATCAAATCTTATCGATATATACATCAAAAGATAGCTGAGGCTTCCACCTACCTACCATAGTTATTGCAACGCAAATTTTTAACAATTAGTGGATGAAATGAATTAATGAATTCCGGTCAGTTTTTCCATCGGCTATTGGTCGACGGCGATCAGTGCTATGTAAATCCTTTTGTGCAAACTTTTTGCAAAATCAAATCTTATCGATATATACATCAAAAGATAGCTGAGACTTCCATCTACCTACCATAGTTATTGCAGGGCAAATTTATAATAATTAGTGGGTGAAATAAATTAATGTATTCTTATAGCCAATTCGGCTATAGGGCGACGGCCAACGGTGCTATCTAAATCAGGAGATAGCTGAAACTTCTACCGTAACTACCGTATATGGCAGGGCATTTTTTTAACAATTTAGTGGGTGAAATAAATTGATGAATTCCAGGCACTTTTGTGATCGGCTATTGGACGACAGTAAACAGTACTCTAAATCGAGTAGCGTAAATGGTAGAAGATTGACAAAATCGAAAAATTTTATATTTTTATATATACGGCAGCAGAACTTAAAAAAATGTTTGCATAAATTTATCTAAAACAAGATATGAAAGAGGAGACGTGTATATGACAAAAAAAGTGTATCAATAATATCGATATGTCATCCAAGATTTCGATAACAAAAGCTTAAGGCGATATTTAGAAATGCGATTTTCATTTTAATAATTGGAACAAAAAGAAAAACATTGTCAGGACTCGAACCGACTCTGCCGTGACGGGAATCACGCATTAGCCAGCGCATCCTGAGAAAATTGATGTTTTTCTTCCCCGTCGACCAATTTCCGATAAAAATAGTGCCTGGAATTTATTAATTTATTTCATCCACTAATTGTTAAAAATTTGTATTGCAATAACTATGGTAGGTAGATGGAAGTTTCAGATATCATTTGATGTGTATACCGATATGATTTAATCACGCAAAAAGTTTGCACAAAAGGATTTAGATAGCACCGTTCGCCGCCGACCGATAGCCGATCGAATCATTGCCTGGACTTCATTAATTCATTTCATCCACTAATTGTTAAAAATTTGCGTTGCAATAACTATGGTAGGTAGGTGGAAGTCTCAGCTATCTTTTGATGTATATATCGATAAGATTTGATTTTGCAAAAAGTTGCACAAAAGGATTTACATAGCGCTGTTCGCCGTCGACCAATAGCCGATGGAAAAAGTGTCTGGTATTCACTAATTTATTTCACCCGCTAATTGTTAAATATTTGCGCTGCAATAACTATGGTAGGTAGGTGGAAGTCTCAGCTATCTTTTGATGTATATATCGATAAGATTTAATCTTGCAAAAAGTTTGCACAAAAGGATTTACATAGCGCTGTTCGCCGTCGACCAATAGCCGATGGAAAAAGTGTCTGGTATTCACTAATTTATTTCACCCGCTAATTGTTAAAAATTTGCGTTGCAATAACTATGGTAGGTAGGTGGAAGTCTCAGCTATCTTTTGATGCATATGTCGATAAGATTTAATCTTGCAAAAAGTTTGCACAAAAGGATACATAGCGCTGTTCGCCGTCGACCAATAGCCGATGGAAAAAGTGTCTGGAATTCACTAATTTATTTCACCCGCTAATTGTTATAATTTTGTTCTGCACTAACTACGATGGGTAGAGGCAGGTCTCAGCTATCTTTTGATGTATTTATCGATATGATCACACTAAGCGAATACGTTTGTTTAACTTAATTTAGGTGGGACTACATATGGTACCCGGATGTTAAAAATACTCATATTTGATTAATTTATTTGAGGCACTAATTAGCAAAATTTTGGGTTGCAATAACTATGGTAGTACAACCGAAGCTTGCGCTTTCGATTGGTGTTACACTGAATAAGTATAATGAAGTATTGGCGAATATATGCACTTCTAAAGATATGGAAATTCATTGAAATTTTGACTTTCTTTTTAATTTTTTAGGTAGTAGTTATTAATTGATCCCGTTGCAATAACTATGGTAGACTCAGCTCATCATGGGCTTTCCAACGGTGTATAGTTCATTGCAATCGGATGAAAAAAAATTTTGTTGCTGGCTTTTGTTGCTAACTTCACACAGCTATCCAGAGTGGCTGTGTCTTCACGAATTTGTATTGCAGAAGGTTTAGAGGTTTAGACGCTTCAGGGCTAGTTTTTCAATACTATTAGTAATTTCAAAGTTCTACTGAACTCATCAGGAACCATAGTAGCTGTCAGATTCTTGAAGGCTGATTGGCTATTGAGCACTAAAAAGCAGTACTGAACTTCCGTCATGATTTAATCCAGTATTGAAAAACTAACCCACAATATGTCAACGTAAATTCAGCATGCGAATCCACCTTTTTTGCGTAAGACTAGACTAGACTTTCTACTAAAGATCAGTTGAAATATGACTGCGTGTTTTCATTTTTTTTACTTTCCGACTAGTACCCTACAAGGAATGTATTGTAATCGACGGAATGAAATTGGAGATTTCAGCGGAAATACGCGTTTTTTGGGTCTTCTGAATCTATTTTAATAATTTCTGGAAAATGTATGTGTGTGGGTGTGTGTATGTGGGTGTGTGTGTGTCTGTAAACACGATAGCGCCCAAAAGGAACAACAGATCGGGCTGAAATTTGTTACATGCGTCTTCTTAGGAATTCATCCGATTTTAGCCAAACTGGTACCAGTTCACCCACCAGTGACTTTAAGTATGTATACCAATTTACAGATCAAAAGGGATGAAGATTTAGGCGCTATAAGCTTTTAAAGAAGTAGTTTGACAGAATTCACAGCCTTCGTTGCTGTGATTGCTAACTATCCGATTTTGATAAACGTCAGTGGCCACTGACATGACAGACGTTAACAAATTTGTTTGGACATTCAGGGCTAGTTTTTCAATACTGGTTTATTTATAAGTTCTACGAAACTGCTTGACAACCGTGGTAACTGTCAGATTAGTGAATATTAACTGGTTATTAGTTATTAGACAGTAAAAAGCAGTACTGCACTTCGGTCATGGTTTAAACCAGTATTTAAAAACTAGTCCTCAATTTGTCAATGATTTAATCGGAAAGATGAGTGGTGTACACCTCGGATATATAAATTTATGGTGATAGAACCACCATGGTTGTTTCAAATTTGTTTTTGCCTTTGCAGACTTTGCAACAGAAAGCCAGCTTCTCTTGCGAAGTCTCACGTAATTAAGCAGTGCGTAATCAAGAAGATATTTTTAAAAGATTATTGTTTTTGATCAAGATGACAACGTGGATGATGATAACGAGGTCCGAGGATAATGTGGATGGTATTGAGCACAGGATAAGTGCAACAGTTACGATGAAGACCAACTTTAAATATTTAAATAGTGTTGTTTTTGTACAATATGTATCTAAAAATTTCATTTTAACATAGTAAACAGTAATTTATTATTAGTTAGGTACGTATTGTTGTTTGTAATAGATGTTTAGAAAACCATGAATATCCTCAATTATCAATGACTGCGTTTACGTCGTGGCGTTGCATCCGATCGAAAGTTATCCGATATTCAGATCCGAAAGAAAACAGCAACATAAACACGACAGATTGAGAATTTTATCGGATCGAATCAAAAAAGTCAATCCGCTACATTTGGTGGATTGAATTTCTCTATCGGATTGAAGCTAGATTTAAGTCGGTATAAACACGATTCAAATGTATGTATACCTACCGCCACTACCGCGCCTTTGCGTGCGTACGAATTTCACACTAGTGTGCTCAATGCTGTCAATTAGCAAACGACGCGTATGTAGCACAGCGCCGCACGTTTTTAGTTTGTTTATGTGTACAAAATAACCTGGAAATAACAACATGGAGGCAAAGAAAAGGCAGTTTTGGGCGTCACAAGAAGTGACGATATTTTTATCTCTTATCAAAGAGAAACAAATCATCGGGTTAATGGACGGCAAACGACTGCGTGTAAACGAGATTTTCAAGACACTTATCGCGCCTATGGCCAGTGCACATACTTATCAACAAAACATTTTCTTTGCTTTACTTTCCTCTTCCACTTCATTAAGGCGAGGTTGCTGTTCGTGTATGTTACCATCAACAAATTATAAAAACATTGCAGCATGACCGCTGCTACTTTTTGTCTCGCTTTTAGTGCTTTTAGTGCTTTTAGGTTCTCCATTTTCAATAGAGGTTAAGTCTTGTTGACATATCAATATACAGTTTGAAATTAGCCACATTTTCTGTCTCTTTCTTTAGAACAACTTTCAATCCAATTGATTTAGGGATTTATCGATCTAATGCAAACTAATTTCACGGAATAGACGTGTAGGGATTGAACTGAATTAACTTAATCCAATTCGAATCGATCGGATAATTTTCGATCGGATGTAAGGCCACGATGTAAACGCAGTCAATTACTTCTAGAACAAGTTCTAGTAGCGCCATGTTGGATAGTATATGTCATGCAAAAAAAATCCGGGCACGTTTGTTGTTAACAGAAGGCGATTTCATACAGTGCGGATATCCGTCCGGAGACTACAGTACGACAAATACTAGTGCTAGTCAGTACTTATTATTCAGCTTCATTATGGTAACCAAGTTTTCCTGAAGCTTACCATAGACGTACCTCAGTGAAATACTACATCGCTATGATGCGTTGTAGATTCATGAACCGCTACTGCTTAACAGTACGGTGCAACCTCATCTCATGTGAATAAAATCTGGAAGGTAGATAAACCGTACGGATGTTTTGCGACATGGACTAATCCACACTGTATACCTAAAGAGTCCTTGTCTTCTAAAAAAAAACTAAATATTGTTGCACAGATATCTTACCAATGCAGATTTTGCTAGCCAAGGTTTATCTGGTACGATAGATAAGGCGTGCGGAGGGTTAATGTAAACACTAGGGAAAGTAACCTAGACGCTCGAGAAAAAGAGGCCAGGCGGTATCATAGACTGGCTCTAGGGGTCTAGTTGTGTGAAATGTGTTGTTGCTGCAGTATTGTAAAGTGGCTCTAGGGGTATAGTTGTGTGGAAAGTATTGTTGTTCTTCTAGAATAATATAGACATGGAGTCATATAACTTGGGCTTGTTGTGGAGACATGGAGTTATATGGCTTGGGCTTGTCGAGGATAGTATAGACATGGAGTCATATAACTTGGGCTTGTCGTGGAGACATGGAGTTATATGACTTGGGCTTGTCGAGAATAGTATGACATGGAGTCATATGACTTGGGCTTGTCGTGGAGACATGGGTTCATATGACTTGGGCTTGTCGAGGAGAATATAGACATGGAGTCAGACGTATATGACTTAGGCTTGTCTATCTTCCTGGGTGCCATAATAGGATATTATGCGGGTTCCTCCATGACTTGCACCGGTATATGGTAGCAATGGCACTGGCTAGTGCATTCCGCTCTGCTTCACTGTGTGTGTAAAGTTCCATCCAGGTTGTGGTTGATTTGGAGTATTTTAGGTGTGATAAGATAAAGTGTGCAGATGACCAAGCTAGCCTATGAGTCCAAGGAAATAGACGACATGGACTGGGACTGAAGTCTGGGGACAGGAGTCGTTATTGCTGTTTAAAGAGGGTATTTCTATATTGTTATATGATACGCGAGGGATGTGTAACCGTTCGGTGACGATTGGAACAGCCGCGGATTCTTTCCAATAGTATTTACCAATGACGTGTCATATCGGTGAGTTATTATCAATCTATTAAGCATGTTGCAGTTTGGTATCAGATGAACCAGTTTTAGTAATTATGAAAAAATGTAGTGCGGCAAAAATCCATAGCCAACAATATTATGACAGCACACCAACAAAACTAGATATAACTATAAATTACTCTTGATGGTAACATCGTACCCATTCGTATAACATCAGATTTCGGAACGGGTCGACATTAAGCACGAGTCACAGCGAGTCACGTATGATCGCAATCCGTTATTTATAATCGCGCGCCCATACGGTCATGACTCGACTATAAACTGTAAGATATGCAGCGTCGCCTCTACGAGCAGAAGCAAATTTTCGTTATCGTTGCATGTTTTCTGGTACATATGCGTCGGTCGGTTCGCGCTCATCCTCTAAATTTTATTCTTTGGCAGCTGGATATACAGGCGCAGAGACGTTAAATAAATTCAGCATGCGGCAGTCCCGCCAGTCTGCGAGAATATTTAGATATTTATCGGGAGGGTCGAATATATCGGACGGGCGGGCAAGTTGGAAGCCGTCTGCTGCTGCTGTCGTGCTTAAGCTGAACGGCAGATTGGAGATTCAATCGCCCGGCATGGAAATATTCAAACTGTGGGTACGTTACTCCTTACAATCCGGGTCTGTCTGCAATGTTGTCTCACCTATACAGACTAACAGTATGCCGTTTAAATTACGCAGAATTACATTCGTTGTTCAATGAGTCGCATGATAAAAAATGTTTGGAATAATTGGTATACGTCCGTTAACGGCCGTATGTGTACAGATATTTTACCAATGAGATGACTTGGGCTTGTCATACGTAGATGATTTGGGCTTGTCGAGGAGAATATAATCATATGTGTTGGCTATGGATTTTTGCCGTACTACATTTTTTCATAATTACTAAAACTGGTTCATCTGATACCAAACTGCAACATACTTAACAGATTGATAATAACTCACGTATATGACGCGTCATTGGTAAATGGATAATCATACTGTTGGAAGTAATCCACGACTCTCCCGATCGGCACCGGCCGGTTACACATCCCCCGCGTATCATATAACAATATAGAAATCAGTCTCCAGTCCACGCCATATGCACGTGGCTAGCTTGGTCATCTGCACACTTTATCTTATCACACCTAAAATCCTCCAAATCAACCACAACCTGGATGGAACTTTACACACACAGTGAAGCAGAGCGGAATGCACTAGCCTGTGCCATTGCTACCATATTATGGCACCCAGGAAGATAGACAAGCCCAAGTCATATACGTCTGACTCCATGTCTATATTCTCCTCGACAAGCCCAAGTCATATGATTCCATGTCTCCACGACAAGCCCAAGTCATATGACTCCATGTCATACTATTCACGACAAGCCCAAGTCATATAACTCCATGTCTCCACGACAAGCCCAAGTTATATGACTCCATGTCTATACTATCCTCGACAAGCCCAAGTCATATAACTCCATGTCTCCACGACAAGCCCAATTATATGACTCCATGTCTATACTATCCTCGACAAGCCCAAGTCATATAACTCCATGACTCCACGACAAGCCCAAGTTATATGACTCCATGTCTATACTATCCTCGACAAGCCCAAGTCATATAACTCCATGTCTCCACGACAAGCCCAAGTCATATAACTCCATGTCTCCACGACAAGCCCAAGTTATATGACTCCATGTCTATATTATTCTATTATTCTAGTCTATATTCTGCCTGGCCTCTTTTTCTCGAGCCTCCAGGTTGCTTTGTCTAGTGTTTACATTAACCCTCTGCACGCCTTATCTATCGTACCAGATAAACCCTGGCTAGCAAAATGCGCATTGGTAAAATATCTGTGCAACATATGTAGATGGCCTGGATTTGTCGAGGAGAATATGGCTAGGTATTTTCCTGATTGCCATAATAGGATGATTTATGTGTGTTGTTATGGAGAATGCATTTCGTGAGAAATAAATACTAATTTTTATTTTGTATTTGATGAGGTTGATATCAAAGCTAGGATATGGACGTGTGAATCAATGAATGGTTTATGTATTTTATGCGCGCTATAATTATATAGTATTATGTTATTATTATAAGTTGCATCATATAACGACAATACACACAGTTGGAAACTGGAGGGCACTTTGTTGGAGACTTCTTGCGTCAAATAATAAACAATTTCCCCGAAATTCTTCATATCTAATATAAATTTTTAAATAATTATTAAAACCTTGGTCAAAATATTCAAATACATACAGTGTTTTAATTGAAACCTTGTAAATATAACTTCTATAATGCGGCTATTGTGTAACAGAATGTGTCACATATTTCGATAGGAAAAGCTGTCAGGAAAGCAAAATTCGACGCCGTCAACGGCCAGATCTGACCCTTGGATCTTATATACATCGTGCATCTGTCTATTGGTCCCTTTTATTGGGGTTTATTGAATTGTACTTCGGAGATATAGGATTTACAGCGTCTAGGGACTTACGTGAGCCGGAGGCGAGTCGAGGATCGCACGCTCGTCTACGGAGAACAAAACACGGCTACACCTCCGGCCAATTTACCCTTTAATACCATGAACATCCCCACACAGATGTGTAGATAAACTATTTACCATATTTTTCACTCAACTTACTTTGTTGTATGGTAATTTTGACTGTAGATGTAGACTGTAGATATTGTTCAGACTTATCTTTTTATCAAGAATATTTTCAAGCTGGTTGTCACTTCCGGTCTAATGGAAGTTTGAATTGCGTGGAATACAGTGTATATCGTGGATACTACGAAAGAGTGTGAAAGACAATTAAGAAATTCTATAAGAAAATTACTGCCAAACATATAAAATGAGTACTGAATATTATTGATCAAAACTTCAACTTAATTTACATTATCCTACGTAGGTACTATTAAATTACGGCAGTAAGAGACTGTACAAGATTTTCAGTACCATGGGCGACTACTAAGTACACCATCGCCTCAGAAACACAAGTCATATTTGCGTCCTCGACCGGAGACCAGACAACCGCCTGTACAGCAAAAGTTTTTACCATATTTCCCCCCAGCTTCCTTCCTGTTATGAGATAGGACCGTAGAAGCCCGCAGGTGTTTACAATGTTCAATATAATGCAGATAAAAGAACCCGGAAAAATAAACTCCTCTTATCCACAATGCGAACAACTGTCCAATAATATCGAAGAGTGGAAAAAAAGACTCCAAAAAAAAAAAAAAAACGTTTTCATAACATTCATTCGTTCCCTATAATATATTTAATATAATCATTTATGAAAAACAACCGGAATTGTTACTCGAACTAACTCGCACGCTTATACACTCGCCTACAGTTCGTAAATAAAAAAACATTTAGTAAATTATGTGGTGGTCACTGTTACCAACACAATAATGTTTTTGTTTAACTCGTAACATGTCATGTATTTTTATCAACAGAAAGGGAACTGATGTAGCTACCATGGGTGAATAACTCTAGCAAGAAAAACACCTAATTCTTTGCTGCAACGTGACTCGACCCGCAGTCACGTCAGGTACGATTGGTTCCGTGACCCAAGTTAATAGTTTCTTTCTGCGCATTAAAAAGAAATCACGGCAAGAAAAACGGTTATGTCGTTTCAGTATTCCTTTACTACTATTTCACGGGGAAAATTGGTAAAACAATACTGACGAAAAACAACACTACTTGGAAAGCACGCAACGATTAAAATTGTTGTAATATAACCTCTAGATCTGTATATAAGTTACGAAACTTTACTAGTTTTCTTATTAAATTTCTACATATCGTTTTAAAACTAAAAAGTTTTCAAAATGGTTGAAAAAAGTTTTTATATACGGTTAAAAACGGTTTCAAAACTAAAAGCGTTTTGAGAAAGCTCGTGTAGGTACACCACAACTGTTATAATTTGTTTTTCTTGTATTGTTTTTAGTAGTAAATAAAGACCTTATGTTCTAACTTTATTATTATTTTAGTTGGAGGCAAAACACATATTTTTGTAATATGATTATTTATAATTCGGGTACCTGTTTCGCTTACGGTTTTATTACCTATTTGCAACAGCACGGATTTAGGGACATATCAAAATATTGGATGTGATAGGTGTCTTTTCTTTCCCATTGTCCGTTTATTTGTTAATGTGTGCAAAAAATGATAAATGATAAATAACTATACGTAAATTGATTTTAACAGATCTATACGTAAATTGATTTTAACAGATCTTAATAGATCTTTATTATTGGCACATGCTCGTGTGGCCCAAGGCTTCGTGGGACAATTTATTTATTATTTAAAAATTTCTTTTACAAAAAGTAATTAAATAACTTTCTACAACGTGCCAATGATATCATATTGGTAAAAATAAGCATTATTATATATTTTAATTAGGTTTAACAATGATGCATTTTTTGTTATTCTGGCGATAAAAATTATTGAAAATACATATGTTTATTTTGTATTTTCATCCAAAACGTTCTCCTGCTAAAGTCCTTTTAAAATTTGAATTTTAAAATTTTATTTCACTGAAAAATAAACCTTACTTTCGACTGGAATATCTCCATTCCATTGAGAGAATTGACCACGAATTGATTATGTTGACGTAGCTAACCCAGTTTTAGGCAGAGTTTTACAATATAGTGGAGCAAACTTCGGCGAAAGTCGGAAAAGGAAGATAATTAGTGGAGTAGGTGTTCTCCGCAATGTCAAGAGTTCCTTGTTCTGTACTTCTTGGCGGCCGGAGCCGAGTTGGTTCAAGTTCTACTATCCCATTGTACAGGAAAACAACTTTGGCTGCCTACACAGGAAATATAGAAAGTTTTGCTTATACTATATTCTGGAATTAACTATTCCTGCCTTGGCAGTTTTTATCCGGATCAAATACATTCGTTGTCTAAGGATTGTTATTGTTTCTATGGTATCTAAGACAATAGTTTATACAATTTTTAAACTGTGTGAAATTTATACAAACAATTGACTTTTGGGTAACTTTTTCATTATCTGCCATCGCTATCTGTGTGGTACTGGTAGTTTATAACAGAATTTACAAATACAGATTTATTATTCATTTATAAAATACCAATAAAAACTCAAAAAGTGTTGTTAAACAAAGCGTTACGCGTTCTCAGGATGTTCTAGTTCATGCTGGTATGCGTGGTAGAACTTTTGCACAAACAAATTTGCACAGCAGCGCTTTTTGTATATAACCGGCTCGCTTTGTATTTTTAATTAAGTTAAAATATTAATGCCGGCTTCGTACCGTAACGCAGCCAGTTTATGCAGATTTCGTTAATAAGGATATTGTACGTGTTCAGAAATTTAAATGAATTTATTAAAAGCAGCCACCGCTGAAGAAAAAGAGAGAGAGAGAGAGGAAAGGGAACAAAGGTTGTAATGTATGTTCACACACACGCTTTTCCGTGGTTATCCTTATCGTCAACAACATGAATTATATCTTATCTCACCCTATTCAAGTTCCCATCGTCAGGGGAAAATTCATAGCGATGGGATAACTCGGGTAGTAAAACGTTTACTGCGGTATAAAAAGAAAATTTCGTACTAAATTTTCTCCAAACAATCATTGCTCATTCAGTTTGCATCTAAAGAAAAATTTTACTAATAAAATCGACCAAAATGTAGCTTTTTTAACTTTATTAATAATTTTCATTTCTTATTAAGTTCAATAATTCATTAGCATCATTGCTATGGTAAGAATTACAATGAGAGTAAAATAACGTTACGTTTTGGGAAATGACTTGAACTTTATGGGTAGTGGTAATGATAAAATCCGTTGGGAAGAAAATTAAATTTCCTTTCGGAAACCGAAACTCGGAAATCGTGTATCAAGCTTGATAGGTGCAGGGAGGGAGGTCGGGATGCCACTGCCTTGGTGGCAAACGGGCCCGACGGGATGGAGATAATGTTGCAGCCAATTGATATACGACACGTACAGCCACCAGACTTCTAGATTATTCATAAAATACCCGACATCACATACAGCAGGAAATCGAACTTGGTTATGTCCTGGAAGGACAGTATTTATTTTTAGTTATATATCTGTCGATCCAAAAGCAATACCATGTATCTGTAAAAAACGGCAAATATACTATTTATCACCTGATGTACGTTGAGTTTACATTGTTTATCTTGCCTTAATCTGGATGCCTCTCTTCAATATTTAGTAGGGTTGCCAGAAAGGTTTGATACAAATACTACTAATTTGAAAACTATAAATAAAAAATTGTTGTACACACACCAAGTAATTGTACAGTTAAGTACAATCCTTCGGCTTGATTCAACCCTACCACCCTGTGTCTCTGTTACCCTATACTCCCCCATATAATCCCCCCAATGAATAAAGCATCCCCAGTAATTGCGTCCAGAGTGGGGATTATCACTTTATCGGTCGGGGGGTTGACTTTTTTTGCTGATTGAAATTCAGTGGATTTAAGGGGGGAAACCGACCGCAATCCCCCTGCGATTTTTTTGCTCATATCTGCAGCACTTGTCCACCGCCATTAGATTTAAATGTGCCGTATTTTTCTGACTCCCACTCCCTACATAATTTAACGCACCATAAAATAGGGGTCGCGCTGTTGATTTCGGATAGATTTT
Organism: Aphodius granarius; assembly: GCA_963971325.1. Lineage (NCBI taxonomy): Eukaryota > Metazoa > Arthropoda > Insecta > Coleoptera > Scarabaeidae > Aphodius > Aphodius granarius. The sequence goes on along the minus strand of OZ020222.1, from coordinate 30,968,884 downwards.
TTTTAATGTTTGGACGATTTACCGTTTAGAATTCGGATGGAGCTTAGGTTTATGGGAATTTGTACATTTGTTTGGGTTACTCCTAAAGTAAAATCAATATAAAAGGGTTAGACAAATGAATGAACGCAGACAATTTTACTGGAATGGTGAATAAAAGAATATGGAGAAAGCATAGGAAGAAACTCCATTTTAAAATTTGGTATGCATACTTAGAATGTTAGGATTGGATATAACTTTGCCACAGTTTAACAGGTGACGAAAAAACATTGCAATAAAAGCTTGCTCTTTTTCTCAATTTATCAATTTGAGTTTAAGTTATAACACCGATAGTATAGAAATAGAAACTTCATCAGACCATTTTGTAGACAGTAAACAGATGTACTATGTGAAATAGAAATTTATTTTAATGGCATAGAATATAAATTAGCTCCTATTATATGCAATGCAACATGATATCATCTCAATTTCTCCTTACAAGTCACGTTACTGTACATTCCTTCCAATAAACCCGGCACTGTCATAAACGTAAATGTGTTCGTTACTATTATTAGTATAAAGTCGCACAGGATGGAAGTGCACAGTTTCTCGATCATGTACAACACGGTGTAGGAATCTAGTGAAGTTGTTCAATGGAGATCGGATCTAATCTGAGACATAAATCGATGTTTTCTGACCTATGCCAGCGGGCGACAACATTACAGCTCTGGTGTCGGGACCCCAAGCTGACGGTATGCTCACGACCCATAGCACCGTTAAAGGCCATCCAGTACTCCCACATGTGCTTTATATGAAAATGTGAACGGATTTGCATGCTACCAGGTCACTACTATACGATTGGTGGGTATGCGAATTTTAAAAAAAAACTTACCACCTATTTCTGATATCATTTAAGCTCATCTTATTTCATATCTACAAAATTTACAGTATAAATTTGTTGAAAAGCTAGAAGCAAACATCTAGTAAAGTTAACATTGCAACTCAGAGTATTAAAAGAACTTTTCATGACAGCACCAAGAACAACACCTTAGCTGTTCCAGGTGACGTCTTTGTTAAATCGATAAAATGTCACGACCCCGAACCAGTCGAAATGTAAGCGTTTCGTTAGAGCTTCGCCGACTGCGAGGAAGCCACTCACCGCAGAAACGTAAACAGAAGAAAGTGCTATGCTATGTTATTTAATATTCCAGTTTCAGACGGGACCCCATCCTGATTTATACTTCCCATTAATTTTTCAACTCGTGGACGTTGAACTGCGCCGCTTCCGCGTCCTGATTTATTTCCAACCACAATTAGATTCGTAGCGGCCAGACAGTGGCGATTTTTTAGGGTATTGGATGTGGGTGAAAAAAAAAGGAAGAAAGCCGACGTTGGAGAGAGGGAAAATCATAAATCTGACGGATTTAATGGCTCTATTGTGGATCGTTTAGATTCAATCGCCATTATCGACAGTTTTTACAAATGGGAACGTGTTCGGTTAAGTACCCGTAGAACAGGGCCGAAGCCCAAAATGAATCAAAATATGATTACCCTGTAATGGCCCTCGATCCGTTCTGAATAAATTGAGTGAAGCGAATGAAAGAGAATGGCAAGAGCGGCCGCAAAAAAATTGGAACAATTGATGACAGGCCCAAAGCGCCATTCAATTTTCCATAGGTGGTCATAACTCATAACCATAACAATTGAAATGGAAAAATGTACAGTGTATCTAGGAAAGTATCTTACAGATTATTTTAAAATAGATTATTATTATTAAAAATATTCATATACTTAAAATGATTTTATCTTGAATGCAATAAAGTTTCTAGTTTCTGTTTGGAAATAAATATCGCGCCTCTTTTATGTGTAACTCTTCGAGAAGACGTGCCTACGCATGTAATAAACTTTCCTCAAGATAACTTAAATCTAATAACATAAAGCTATATCTATCGGTCTTGTACCGTTAATATTATATGAGAGCAGTAGACGTTATTTACCTTAGGTTCTACAAAAACAATAAATAATGCTTTCTGAAAGCTAATACCCAGCTAAAAAATAACTCATTCGTCAAATCGAAATATAATAACGGACGAGACAGGCAGAAGACGAGGTCAAATTTCAAACAGATTACGTTTTGAATATTTTAGGCATATCTCATCTGGGGTGCCAGCCTACGCATATCCGACCTCCCCCCGGGGCCGAATCTCTTCTTAAATATAATATTTATTAAAATACAACGGCCGTGGTGTGTCGGCATTTAAACTCTTCCATTTAATATTCAAATATTACCAATCCTTGTTAAAAAAATATTTGTTACCGGTTGCTATGTTGTTACGGAGAATTATTCCGCATTGGAAATAAATACAAAACTCGTAATTTAATCAACTAATTATATGAGATTTGATTTGTGAAGTATTTTTGTTTCATTACGTTGATTAAGTATTCCACTACTCAGTTTTTGAGCCAAAGTAATTATCAATAGAATGTTCATTGATTTATGTTGATATGTTAATTGTGGAAGAAGATATAGATAGTGTTTTAACAGCATATTTGTGCAATTAATCTGCTCACAGAGCGATAGATCAAAGAGCAGTGCGTTTAGAATTGAGCTTTAATGTAAAAGCCAATCAACTCATAAACCCATAATTACTCTACAGGATATTCTAAACTATAACGTGTTCCAAATCTAGAAGAACTTAATATCTGAAATAATCATCAGAACTGAACTGAGTGTATATCATTCTTCATTAATGGTTTGCTGTAACAAGCTATAAGTATGAAGGTTAAGAGGAACTTCCAATAAAACTAATACCACCGCAACCATCGCATTTTGCAAATATCTCATCAGTTTCTTTTTAGAAAATTTAGATTTTATATCTCCTGAAGATATCAACATTTTTTTCATGGGCAACGAAGCGAAATATCAGACCAATTCCAAGAGCACGTAAGAAATGGGGTGAATACTCAAGATAAAGCGGCAATAATAAGGGCTGAATAAAGCCAAGCGTAATTACGTTTTCTCGGATTGTACGTATCTCCAAAACGCCTTCAACTGTTCTCCTTGGGCAAAAAACATAATATTGCTATCTACTCTGTAATAAATTCACACGAACCAGAGTACAACTGTCTATGTGTCACTTTCTGTTGTTATCGTCCTTTTCAATTTCGCACATACAGTGTGTTCAGGAAAGTCCGCACCATATTGGAAAATCTTTTATTATCCATTTCTCAGAAAATTTTATTCTTCATGAAAGTTGGCGGTAGGTCTAAAATCAAAAATACCGTCATAAGATGTTAAAAATATCGCACCATATACCGGTTGTTTAAAAAAATGTGTAGTACCTGGAATATTAATATTATCGAAAAAAATATTGCTTGTAAGTAAGATAGCTTCCATTGACTTATTATTGGTGATTGTGGGTGTGCTGATATCACTAATTTATCAGCTGTTCACGTATTTGTGTGGTATACACATCAAAGATATGGCGAATCCGAAAGGAATACATAACAGCGTCATGAAATAGTTTTATTAGTGTGTATACTCCATGCATTTCCATAATTAATTCAATCATTTTTATGGTTTATCTGTGTATTGCATGATATTTTGATATTTACTGGGTGAAAAATCATAAGCGCACCAAGAAAACGGTAATTTTTGTAATGTTTTTAAAGAAGCGCTGAAAAAGCTATTGAAATCGCGAGTATTATATGAAATTTGAACAAATATCTAACAAACCGTTTAAGGAGAATCATCTCAAATCACTAGCCGCTACAAAACTGTTCTCAAATAGTGAAAAATTTAAAAAAGAAACGAAATTTTTTTTTCTGTCATAGAGTGTATTTATTAATGGTATCAGTTTAGTTAAAATCGGATGAATCCCTAAGAAAATGCATGTAACATTTGCCACTTCCAATTCTCAGATTGTGACCAACAACAATTTAGTTCATTCTATATATGCATACCAAATTTCCTCCCGTTGGGTGCTATTGCATTCAACATGCCCACAAACATTTTCCAGAAATCATTGCAATAGATTCAGAGGATCTCAAAACGCGAATTTCCGCGGAAATCTCGAAAATCTCCGTCGATTATAATACTCTCTTTCCTTCTACGACACTAGTCGGAAAGTAAAAACACCTATGTTTAAAGAATTTTGATTCTAAAGTTATTCGCGAACTGTTGTTATGGTTATTCCTAATGTATTTCTGCCATGCATGGCATATAAATTTCGTTGTTATAGACACAAGCTACAACAATTCATTTGACAGCATCAAGAAAACTCAATTGACCAAATTGCAGATTCACATCAGGACATCAAGACATCTTATCGTTGGCTCCATCATATCTCTTATGCCATAAATGGAACCGTGGACTAAAATTGCTAGAATCTTTCCACTATGGCTTTGTCTATCAATTTTAAACTGGGACAGTGTAGACGCGTTGAATTTGAATTGTTCAGAGTGCGAAGAGTTGACAGCAGATGATTGTGCCATTGAGAACAATGTGTGCACAGGAGCCAATGTTTGCGTATCGTATGAATTTCGTAGTTTTATAGCGCACCACTTCACCAATCGTTGTGACCAACGCGAGTGCTACGAGGTATTTGCCGAACAATTTGATAAATTTACAAGAGTTGTTCAGTGCTGTCAATCGCATATGTGCAATAGGTTTATGCCGTTTATGAGAAGCGATGCGTCGTGTCATCATATTGGATATCTAACAGGGTTTTTGCTTATGTTTGGTGTTCTACAAAAAGTTTTATGTAGTATGTAGTGTGTTAATATAATTGTTTTAATTTTACAATTTTATAATCTTATCGAATGAGCTTGAATAACACAATACCTACCAAAAAAAGCTTGTATATTTGTTTAATATACTACTTATTGAAATTGAACTGTAATACTACTATATAGTTCTTATAAACAATACTATATTACTTATAAATCGATACGTCCGCGTCCCACTTATAGCAGTTTATGGCTCTACCCAGATATCTTGGTAGTTATGCATCGACACTGCGGAGGTATTCTAGGGGATGAAGGTTAACACCTTGTACGTGTACGGTTTTAGGTATCTGGGAAACGCTTGTAGCTGAGAGCTCACACAACTCTCTCCTAAGATAATCTCACCATCGTATACCATGACTACATAATAGCTTCCCACCTTGTTAGGAGTATATCATTTCAGAAAGCGGCGATTTACATGGGCAGAATAATCATTTTAATCAAAATTAATTAGTCATGACTCATAACAAACGATAAATACATTTGATTTTCACTTGCCGACTAGAGGGTCAGAAGAAAAGAATTATATCGACGGAAAAATCCGGAATTTCAGCGGAAATTTGAGCTTTGAGGTCTCCTGCACCAAATAGAATAATGTTTGGTAAATGTCTGTGCGTATTTAATCGTATATGTGTATGTATCTCTATAAATATTGCATTTTAGAACCAGAAAGTAGTGTCAATCATCAACTTATCAATCCTTATATCCTATCAATTCCTCAAAGCCAACAAAAGATGATCTCAATAATAAACTTGATTTAAGTAAGGAATATTGTATATTATAACAAAATATCTATGATATAGTCGGAAAGTTGGGTGAGGGCCACACCCAACTTTCCGACTATATCATTGTCACAATGAATTGTCTAAACACGTCTGTACTTATTCAATTTTGTGAAGCCAAAGCCACTCTATACCGTACCTAACGTCAGTTTCTATGACATAATGATATTTGTCATCTTGACATTTAATGTCATGTCATGTTAGTGGCACTGACGTTTGTCAAAATCTAACAATTTGCAACACGGCGACGAAGGCTGTGGATTCTGTCAAACTGCGTCTGTAAAAGCTTATAGCACTATGGTTCACCCCATTGATCTGTAAATTGGTATACATATTTAAAGTTACTGGATAGTGAGCTGATATCAGTTAGTCCAAAATTGGATAAATCCCTAAGAAGACGCTTGTAACATCTACCACTTCTGGCTGTCAGATTGTCACTAAAAACACTCCAAAACACGTATGTCCACTGAAACCTGGATTTCTTTCCGTCGATTACATTACAATACTATCCTTCTAGGGTACTAGTCGGAAAGCAAAACTCCGTGTTTTGGGTCATAATGTCAAGACAAGTGGAACAGCTACATTTTGTAGTTGAATGAATGAATTCAATTTTTGGTTGACTGGAAATTAAATTGGATAGAGTACTAAAAAAGACATACAAATCAGTCTATATAATATAAAAGAAAGTATTAAATATCAAAGTTTTGCAATAAATGCTAAAGAGAACAAACTAGAATAAAAAGACAACCAACAGATTCTATAAAATTTCGTCAAGAAAACTACGGGGAATTTGTCTTTCTGAAAGCTTCTATAAATACAACTCCATCTAAAGTTGAAACTGCCGGGAGCATATAGACAGGACTTGACTGGTAGTCTTGTTTTGGGGGCAAATTTTACGACAGATGAGTCAATACGTACTCCACAGCTTCCTATGGATTTATTGGATCTCGGCGGAGTAAAAGGGACAAAGAAAAAAATGAAGAGGAGGAGGAAGTATGGAGGGAGAACGAACGAGACAGTTTGCGAAATAGACGGTACGGATAACATCCCTTATCCCATCGTTCTCCGTTGGGATTTATTAGTTCAAACTGGCTGCCGTTTGCTCCCGGATTAAACTAATAAGGAAAAAGCTGCGAACGAAAACGAACAACTTTCTCCGCACCGCAAACTTGGCTAACGCCCCACGAGAGCTTTCAAGATGACGCAGATAGCCGATTCAGGTGAAAGTTTTGCAATTGTAATTTTTTACCGCATCATACCCATGGGATGGATTCCCATTATCCAATTGCAATTAACCTGGAAGAATACCTATCAGTTTCTTTCGAAAAAAAAAAAATAACTTCTAAATGTACGTTCTAATTAATTCTGTGCCATGTGCTGTGTCGTACATCATGCGAATGGTTTCCCCACTCCAAAATCACCGTTCAAATTTGTCATAAATTTGACCACTAATTCAAAAAATAGTATAGTTTAGTAGAAACCTCCAGAGATGGCGATACTGCAGAGTTTCCATTACCGGATCAGTTACATAATATGTAATCTATTTGACATATTACGTAACAAGGTAATGGAAATCGGTTAATTTATATAAATATTCCACAACAACTAAAGCGCTTGAAGTGGTTTGAAGCGCCGCTAGTACTGAACACGTCTCCTCGCGTATTTAGTATGCGAAAGTGGTTCTTTATTAATTGCAAATATAAATTTGCGTATACAACGGCGGCTTTACTGGTGGCGAGGTATGGTGTTGTGGTGGTATATAGTACGCTTCCGCGACTTCAGCGTTGATATATCGCCGTAAATGCAAAGATATCTACCTACAAACCCAACGTTGGTTGTTCTCTCCTATCTAGTTACGGATTCAGGTGTTTGTGAATTCATGGCCTTATACGGCCGACCCAATAAATTACAATTTGGAATGACCTAACGACTCGGGACGTGTATACTGAACGTAGTATGAACTGCCCTACCGTTCGCTACCGGTCACGTTTTGATTAGATAAGAATAATCACCGTAATGACTCTCTGTCATAACTTTGTTGTGTCCGTTGTTCGCAAATTTCAGATCAAGCGTATGTAATAGAATGTTAATTAGACTTTTCGTCTTTGTCTAGAGCTATACCGATCGTGCCAGTATGGAACGCAACAATACACCAACTAACCGATCAGAACATAGATCGGACTTAAGAGGTTGTTAAAAAGCCAATAAAACTTAATGTTGCTTTTAAAATGTTCACGCAATGAAAAAAAGTGCTTCTATATACCTTCGTTAATTTTTCATTTTATGCTATGGATGAATTAACACACGCCCAAAGTGGTAGTGGTAGCCCAAAGGAAACAAGTGTCTTTGTAGAAAAACATCGGGGGTGGTCCCCATTCATCTTTTAGGCTACCTCGTTCTACCTTCTGCAATTCTTCATTAATGTCAGTGACTACTGACGTTTATTAAAACTTGCTGATTCGTAATCATAGCGAATAAGACAGCGGCTTCTGCGGCGCTTATAGAGCACAAAACATTCATTCCATTGACATGCAAATTGGTATACATATTTAAAGTCACTGAAGGATTAGCTGGTATCAGTTGGTCAAAATCGGTTGAATTCCTAACATTTGTAACTTACGGTTGACAGATTGCGACTGCTAAATATGCAAAAGTTCAGCACGGTCCGCTCTACCGTTTGGGCGCAATCGTGTTCACATATGTACTTACATACATACATACAAACATTTTCTAGATATCATTGCAATGGATTTAGGCACCTCGAAACGCGTATTTCCGCTAAAATCTCGAAAAAAAGGTACTAAGGTACTAGTCGGAAAGTAAAAATTAATTGTGGAAGATTTACTGCAGATAGAGAAAGATAGTTCAAATAAAAGTTGTTTATTTTATGTTGTATAAATCACTATATATTATTTGCATTTTTAACACATTTTTGTCCATTGTCCAGCAGGTCATAAAAGTGGCATCAAAACATGCGTACAAAATTTCATATTGGGTGCAGCGTTTTTGCGTATCAAGTTAGATCTCGTGTTTCACATCATTACTTTATTCTTATAAATACCATTGTTGATTATTAGGTAATTTATTTATAATTTGATAACCTGATTTGTGATAACCCTAGTACCTACTAACCCTATCTGGAAGAACTAGCGTCATGTTAAGAAGTTTTTTCTTTGTTCATGCGTTGACAAAAAAGTTTCAATTGGGTATGTTCAATTATTTTCGAATTCATTTCCAGCAACATCCGCCCAAATAACCGATATTTACACATCTTCGGGAGACACATTCACGTTCCACCGGACGACCTTCTAGTTAAAGCCACAAAGGAAAACATTTTTCAGTTGAAAAGGTTCAAAAGAATAAATTACGTAGAGCGAACCCCAAAGGTCCGAAAGAAGAAGTAAATAAAGCTTCTTACACACAGTTGATTAACTTAGCAACCTAAATTTCTGATTCACGTAAACTGAACGAACGGAATTCGTTCCAATTTTGCACGTCGCTCGATCCGCAGTATAATGCACGGTCCCGAAATGTATCTGGTGCGCACTGACAAACAACAATTCTCTCTTTTCAGCCTCGGTTGGTCGACGATCGCATTTTCCATTGGTGGTGGCGAGAGTGGCCCAGACTGAAGCAGTTGTTTGTCCCTCTGTGTGTGTGTGTGTACTAGGCGGCTGCTGCTGTCGATTTAAATTACTGCCAGCAGTGGTCCATTGTCTGCCAACTTCATATAGCTCTGAACGTTGACGTTGTCTATGCTGTTCTTTGGCCAGATGATCTCGGTGTCACTGTCCAAATGCACCGTTTAATTTGGAAGTTGGAAAAAGAATCAATCCATATGCCTCGAACTAAGCAGAAAATTGTTAACGTGTGATCGCATTTGTGATTGTGTTACAAATATTTATTGATATAAATAAAAAACAAACGCCGAAAAACATGTTGTTATTCCCCTTTCCGTAATAGATTGTTGGATACTAGGGTGTGGTGATGCCAACAAGGGGGTAAGAGCGGCGTTGCAGGGTTCGCTGTCACCCTGCTGGAGCTTGTTCTTGAGTCCTGCATCTCTTCGATGATTCGGCAGTCCACAACCCGTCACCAAGTCCAAAGTGTAAGATTAACGTTGAATAACAACACTTAATCTTGGTAAACTACTACTTTATTTTATACAGTAATAAGATACAGATAGAAGTTTTAAAGTAAGCATTAGGAATGCAACAAGATAAATAATAATGACTCAGTTAAGGTCAACGTTTGTCGAGTTCAGTGTGAGAAAATACACTGAGAAAATTATCTGTTTAATAATCATATCATCAATGTTTGTTGTGCATACATCCGGTACCATAAGTGTGCCGTATTTTCACAGCCACAGTGCCAGCTTGACTGCAAAGTTAACAAGATCTACCTGCAGAGAAAGGTATGTATCAAAACTATTCATTTTCACAAGAAGCACTTAACTGTATATTATGTTTTAGTTGTCTTAGAAATATTAACTCTTGCACCAACGTCCAATATTAATAATTTGAAGAATGGGATTCGGCTAGTTTTGTAACATCATTCGAAAATGTATTTCCATTGTTAAAGACTTCGTAATCAACGTATACAGGAACATATCCGAGAGCTTCAAGGAAGAGTTTGTAGTAACAGTCGCAAAAGCCATTTATAGAACCATATATGGTTAAACAGGTTATCTTTTTAAAGAGTTAATGAATATAGGCTATTAAAAACTCATCTTTTAGCTTGTAACACTTGGCAAAATGAATATTGTTTCATGATTCCTGTGACCGCATAAATTATAACAAAAATATGAACTTGACAACGCAGTAGCTGTTTGTATTAATCTACAGGGTAGCATCGGAAAATTTTCAAAAATTGTTTACTGATCTGTAGGTATGTGTACTAATAATAATAGTGCACAACAAAAATAAATTATACATTAAGAAGTTGGAGATTTTAATTTCTAGGCATCCTGAGACAAAGAGATAAAAAATTGTACAGAACATGTAATAACCAACTCAATAAAACCCAAATAAGCAGTTTTTATTAATTATGTATTAACAAATAATTTAATTTATCACCATCACGGTTCTTTATCAACAGATACAGCATAGTAACGTGCATCAAGGGATCTCCAGGTTTGGAGACCTGTGGACACATGAATTATGAAACAATCACGTATTAAGATTTTCGACTAGAAATTTAGAAAAAAAAAGAACGTGCAACATGTCCGATACTTACATATATCTATATACACAGCACTTATTTTATAATACCTACAATTGTAAGAAATTGACGGTATTTACCTTAGATATGAGCGTTTAATGTAAACGTTATAGTATAGGGAGAGCCATACAAATGTCAGTATTGTACTTATTATTATCTAAGAAGACATTGTTCAGTTTTATCGAAATATGCTGTAACGTCTGTTAATAAAAATTAAATCATGGTTTGTTTATCATTTGTGATCATATTTAAATAATTATGGCTTCCGCTAATTATGCTTCCGCTAAGGTTAAGGAGCCTGTTAAAATGGTCGACGTGTATTTGAGATTTGCGAGTATCATTACAAAAATACGAGATTATATAACTAGGGTCTACAGCCACATGTCCGAAGGGTGCAAGAAAAACATAGAAAACGGTATGGAAGAAACTGCGGGCACCATTTTGATAGAAATTGTCGTAGAGAGGGGCACGCCGTTCGTAATGGCAGCTGTGAAAGTGTAAATTATGGTGTAAATAAATAATATTTTTGTCACGGGTGTTTTGTTTTTAGTAAATGAAATACTTTAATATTTGGCAAGTACAATTTATGGAAAATGCACGAATTTGTTGGTAAAATATCTGGCTGACAAGAGTTTAGCTACACGGTATTGCGAAAAAAAAAAAAAACTAATCGATAAATTCGGAGAACAAACATGTCAAACCTATCTGCTCTCGTGAAATAGAACTGAGAACTGTACCGTATGTTTATGTATGTTACATGAACAGTTTCGATCGAGCATCAACAGATCGGGCATCAATCATTTTTACTTTCTGACTATTGCTGTTTTTTTTTTCGACTGATTTATACTACTAACCGTAGACCTGGTTCAAATAGTGTTTATTCAACAAATACAGTAGTATAGAAATACAGACATATGTTGTTCAATTCGTCAAAACGTTGCAAATGCTCATAATTAAAATACATGGATGCGGTGTATGGTGGGCATAGATCTAAATAAAACATTGTTAAACTAATTAATTAAATTAGAATACAAGTTAAGCTAGTCGATAGTACATATATATACTTTTTCTGGTATAAGTTATTTGATTTAACGTTAGTTAGGTGGCATTGGTCCGGACGTTTGGCGAAACGCGAAATTGTAATCAGGATTTAGCAGAAGTTGTTAGCCGAACAAGTTCCGCCCTGCGGTTGTCCTGGAGGACCGAAACGGGCGGCGCGGTGGCGGTGGCGGCGACCGACGGAATGAAGCGTGACGACCGCTCAATAAACTGCAGCAACTGTTCGATTTTGTTTCTCGTCGTAGTGAAACTCCAATTGTGCCGCACGATACATTAAACAAATCCCTTCGATTTACGACAATCCAGTTGCACTTCACTCACAACTACCACTACCGCAAGAAAAGTCCACAGCTATACATACACAGGCCATAGAAATTTATTTAATCGAACCGATGCAATGGCAGCGCTATAAATTCTGTAGTTACAGTCCCGCGAGTAGCAAGAAGCATTGCGGTTTAGTGTTGTTCAGTAAAAATCGAATGCATTAGACACGACATTAAGCCTAATGTTATCGTGTTCTCCAGATAAGTTTTGGTCATCATAGGAAAAATAATGTTTTTCTTTTTACCATAACTTTTCTAATCTACATAACAAAACAAATCAAAATGATTTATCACACCCATTTTTACAAAACCAGTATTATAATCAGTATCGACAAAGATGCAAATATCTCCAAAACGTCAGATTTATATGCAATAAATGTAAATGCATTCAGGCTATTCTATATGGAAATGTCGACTTTGGGGAGATAAACCGTGATCTAAATGAGAATTATTTTGCGAATAGTCTATGTTATGAAACAGAAGTTTTGTGTTTAATGGAATATTATGATATCCTTGATTGGGGTCACCAAAAGCTTTTGTGCTGTTTTTAGAGGTTTTTGTACTATTCATTCTTAATAAAAAAACAACAAAAGATTGCTGTTAAATGTTTCAAGCCGATTTTGTTTCTCTTTGATTGTATTTTCCTGCAGATGTCCCGCTCTGTTCTTGGGTAACTATGGTAATCGACATATTTTGCAGTCATATTTTCGACCACCTTTGACATTGCATGTATTTAAAAAATATGTTCTAAGAGTATTGCAAGAATATCTGCTATAAATTTTAGAAAAAAAGTATTCCATTTATACTGAAAGTTTCTCAAAGCGTTATGTGATCTGCTCTATAAGTAGATCATTGATCATTCAAAAATTTCAAAATAATCATCTGTAAAATACTTTTACACTGATTATTATTAGAGGTAAGTGTATCCGTGCCCAGTGTATTCCCCAAAGTGTAATCGTCCCCAAAATGGTCGCTACCTCCAGGGCATACCAAGTACAATAATTGCAATTTGGTTAAGTGCCAGCCAACCTGACCACGCATATATGAGGGACACACACAGCGCTAGAGTCCTTCATTCAATTAAATGAGGCGTGTTTCAGGCCAACAGTACATTACACACCTGTTAACCGAAAATATCGATATGTCTCATTTCTTATGTATGATTAATTTTATATCCGTAAGGCTAAGGCCAGTAGAGGATTGTTTTATTATTATTTTGGCATAAGAGAAATCCTTAAGGCTCTCATGATATACGAAATTCTAATTTTTATAAACAGTAACATGCCAGAAATGTGGAGTTTTTGTTCATTTTTAAATTCATTATAAACTAAATTTTCGAAGATACCACACCCATCATCAACGGTAGTCTCGGGGCGTTATATATATTTTCCATTACTATAAGAATATTTTATAGTAAGTAATATTTTCCACTGCAGGTGGCGTGGGGCATTTTCCGGATGTTGGACGTCGCTCTCTTCGCACACCCACATTTTCAAAATAAATATTTACGTTGGAGGGTCAGAGCGACTCTCAGTGATTTATACGGGGTAATAATCCGGTAATAGAGTGTATTGCGCGTTAAATATGACCATCGTTACTCGCGTCACTTTATCTGGACGCGCCGAGCTGTACGGTAACCACCCTCTGTTGTACGTGCCTTTTGTCAGTGAGGGGTTGCGCGCGGGTCGCCTCGAGCGCCACCTGTCAACCTTTGTTGCTGATATTTATATTTGCCGCGGGAATAAAATAACCGAAAACTCTGTACACGGTTGAATACAAAATGCAACGTATACCGCGACTTTTTTTTTAAATATTAAACTGCAGTGGAACTTATATTGTTATATTAGATAGAAACTTATATTAGATTATATTATTTTCAAGTAATAGAGTTTAAGAACGTAATTGTAATCAAATATTTATTACAAAATGGCAATTTTTTATTGTCAATTACAATTTCAGGAGCAACATTTCTAAATTATTCAATAATCGGTTTAAAAGAAATGAAAAAACGATTACCTCTGATCTGCTAACGTAAAAATAGCAACCGTCTTGATAAACTCACCTGTAACAAAACAAATGCATAATTAGTAGTGTTTTTTAAATACTAAAAACAAGATCGCAGCACAATAATAGTATATTATTATACAAGTTTTATAAGACGTCAAATTGGCGCATGAGTTGTTTGGGGCACGAGGAGCGCCAGCGACGAGTGCCCCAAATGAACGAATGCGCCAATATGTCTTATAAAACGAGTGAAACTATTTTTTCTACTTTGCGTCATTAATTTTATAAAAATTTAGAAGTATATTAGGTAAAATTCCAATCTAGAGTATTTATGAGTGCAACCGTTGGTAACACTGTCATCTGTCACTGAAATTCAAATATCTGTGAAAAAGTAATTATTGATAATTATTATATACCATCATATACTAGTAGTACGAAACCTAGGATGCAACACGCATGTTCAAATATGTATAAAAATATACATACGTCGCAGTTTGTGCGATTCTAAAAAATCAGTTTGTGTTTACTTTTGTGGTTATGTGTATTTTCGTTTGACATGCATTTGATATCAATGTCACCAATCTTAGAAAAAAGTTACTAAAAACGGTGTTACAATTTGCTAATTGTAACACCGAAAACAGTGTTACAATGTGTGCATTGTGAATGCAAAGTAGAAAAAATAATTTAATGAATGATGTTTTCAATTATAGTCTTTTACTTTCCGACTAGTAACCTAGAAGGAAAGTATTGTAATCGACGGAAAAAATTTTTTCGTCGTGATCGTTTCTGCAGAATCTTTATACCGAGAATTTGAAATTCGATTAAAATTTGAATTAAAAAATAAAATATAACTAATAATTCCTGTGTTTAACAACTGACTTGACAACATTTTCAGTAGGATATTAAAATGTCTTATTATTAATTAGTTTATAAGTAGCATATTTAAAGAGCGAGCTTTACGAGCTTTAATGTTTTGATACGGAACGCAAGCCACGTAAAAATAGCAATAAAAAACGGGCACAGCAGCGAGGATTGCGATACCGTGGAATTTTTAAGCAAATCTCGGTCCGCCGCTCGCAATTTTCGAATCCACGGTGATAAATGATAGCAGTGTGCGGCGACGGGCCGGGACCGTGGTGGTCCGGGCTAAGTGCCCGTTGCATTCGATGCGTTCTATTTCCCGTTGGAGAGTGGCGCCGCGTCCTAGTAGAAAAAGCAAGCGCGCCGTCGAGTTACTGGGCCGTCTACGCCGCGACGACGTATAATGAATTTTTCGCATTCGGTTCCGTAATCTTCGCCGCCCGAACGCGACGCCATAATTCCTAGAGTCGACGGACCGTACGCGTATATCTACGATACCGTGAATGCGAACTGAAGCTCAACTGAAAACACCGAAACAATGCGCTGAATTGAATTTCAAATGTTCTCGAACTTGGTTTGTGCTTAATTTTGTCGATGTGGGAATGAGAAAACCCGGATTCTCATCTTTTCGAAGTGAAATATTATTTCGAAAGCGTAGGTAAAAATATATATACGCAAAACTTTATAAATAATGTAAACATATCTCGATCCACTTCAAAATATGGCCCATTATGCAGTCTTTTATGCTGATTATAAGGTGGTGATCGACAGGATGTATTTAAGTAGCTAGTATTAGCTGCGGTAGGCAGGATATAGAGATAGGCAGGATGCAGTAAGGGTGCAGTGGTGCAGTAGCTGTTTTTTTTTAATTTTAGAAGAATTAGAGAATTATTTAGAGAATTATTGTACATCAGTTGTAGAAACTAGAAATGGTTCTTGTCTCTGAAGAAATTGGTAGGAATCTTCATAATGCTGTCAACCTTTATACTCGTTTTCCGGACAGACCGAGATCACGCACTTTGTTTTTCCGTACTGTCAAATAATTTATTGCCAAAGGAAGTGTTCAACCCAAAAATATGTTCCTTCGAAAATCAGTAACCGTAGAAGATAATTCAATTGCTGTATTAACCGCAATGGCTTACAATCCCCAGGTCACATACACGATAAATAGCTCGCGATTGTGGAATGTCCCAAAGCAGTGTTTTGAGAATTTTAAAGAAATTGTTCGCTTACACTTTTCGTATGTTGTAATGGGTCGGAAACCCATTATTTATTTATTAAGATATGATCAAATTAAGCGAGATATTTGTAAGAACATTCGGGAATGTCAAAGGTTTTTGCTAGGGTTGAACATCTGGTTTAGGATTTGACCGCGTGTTATAAGTTTAAAATTGAAGAGTTGTCATTGGCTAAGAAGAAATGCTTCCGGCTTCCTTTGGGGTCGAGGGATGCAAATGAACAGATCTCGCTCTTCTCATTTCAACCACCGTCATGTAAAGTACACGTTGTGGAGCGTTCTTAGGCGCTTAAGTTTATCCCTGGTAAGTCTTTTCAACTCGTCTCGCATTTCATTGTAAATTAAATTATTCATATTTCTGCTAAAAGTGTGCCTGTCTAAATCAACTCCTAGGTTTAATTTAAACGTCAATATGTTCAAAGCTTCATTCATTTTTCTATGTAACCTATCAAACGGGATTGTTGATTATTATTGTTAATAGATGTTATTGTTTTGATAAGGGTTTTGTTTCATTTGAGTAGTCTTGCTTTATCAGTCCTTATTAAATGTTAAATACTTAAACGCGTCAGTTAGTAGTCAGAAAATGTGTTCACAAGGTTCAAGAAAAAGAACCCAGTTAGTTTTGTCTTCGAATAAATTGGAAGAGATTTGATGAATTAAAATTTTGACCAGTAATTAAAGCCCTTAAACCGCGCTTGGCCAAATGCTACCATGTTAGGGAGTCGTGGTGGTTCCCGCCATTCTAACCTCCTACAATGTAAATGCTTCCTTTACTCACTCATTCAGCTAAATCCGGCATCGTTCTACGATATCTTTTATAAAGGCCCAAACTACTATTAATCAATATTACCGATCTCCCGAAACTTATCATCGTAAATTTCGACGGCGCATCAGATGCGTTCCTGCAGAAAGATGCATTATGCAGTTTAGCCGTAACGTTGCACCTGACTACCGGCACTTTCCGAACCCCTATCCAATTCTACGGCACTTTCCTATCGGTTTTGCGTAACAGACGGCGGTGTGCCGGCGAACGGCTCGCTGGCCTCGGGTACACACAATTAATCATATAGACGGGTTGTGGAGGCCCCTCGTCCTCCTCTGTTCGCCGAGAACGCGGAGTTGATTAATTAAATTTGTCAGTACTAAATTAAGACATAAATCACAAACATTTGGATGGGCCGACGCTCAGGACTGACGCAAGCGGCCCGCGTCGGACTCGTGCTGGACGTTCCGCTCAGGGACGAGTTTCCAAAGCTCGAGTTACTGATAAAACCAACTTAACTTGGGTAACTTTATTAGCAGTTTGTTTTTGGTTGTGCTGATTTTGCATATTGCAAGCGTTCCTGTTTACAGTTGATTTACTCGGAAACTAGATGAGATTTAATAAGTAAATTAAATATACAACACAAGCAACAAATAAACAATGAACGAAATGAACACAGTAGACGTTTGAGAAAATATTTTAAAAGTATAGAAAAGTTATTTCAAAATTATTCTTACTTGTTAACACTTTAGTTGTAAGTACCAGGTAAAACGTAAAATTTAATTCGTGTTGTTTACTTACAATCAAACATATAATGTCTACTTACAACCACTACAACCAGTCTTCACATTATGTACGAGTAGTGTTTATATATTAATATTTGATCACAGAAAAATTATTGCATGCAAGACATGCAGTATCCAAGTTAATATAAAACAATATCCATTTAGATTTGTCTTTAAACATATTCATAATGAAGTAAAAATCTTAGTTAAATTTATTAATTATATATGTAGGTAATATTAATTCTAAAACTAAACAAACAGCTCCTGAATAATGCTTGTGTCATTAAAAGAAATTACTCAATATTTAGATTCCGGTAATTTCTGTAGAAATTTACCGGTAATTTTACAATCCCTAGATTACAATAAGACAATAAAATAATGAAATAAACAATCTTATTTTGGACATTTTCCATTTAAATTTTCGATTTACTAAAATTAACTTATTATAAAAGCAATTCTTCATATTTCTGTTTTATAAGTTTGGATGAATTATTTATTATCAAAATATTAAAGTTCTTGCTTTTCTCATCTTTTCAGTATTTTGGAACATTTGTTGACAGAAGACATTTGACAAAAAAATACTCACATAAACTCTCAATATTTTTGGCAATTTTAGATAGAATTGTCATAAAAGATCAATTTCTCCTTCTTGGATTAAATAAATACGTTTTCTTTTCCTTCTAAATTATTTTTATTGTGATTTGACCACCGGTAATTAATTTTCCGTAGATGGATTTTTACATGAACACAATTTTGTGACAAACTGATTTTGTGACATCAATATCTTATAGTTTGGTTTGGTTCGATTCTTATATAATCCTATTTTCTGTTTTTTTTTGTGTGGTTTCTTACAAAACCGATACAACGCGACATTAGCCAGCAGGATTTCTGACAGGTGAAATTTGTATTGCTGAGCAAGAAATTACATAGAAAGTACAAGAAAGTACATAGAATATTCTGAAAATTAGATTGATTTAATTCATTCTATGGAAGAAACCTGCACCGCCACCATTACTGAAACATTAAAAATCTTATTTCCAAGTACAATCCCCACACATTTTATCATTTTGCACAATGTAGTGTTCAAAATCACAAACAAAAAACATCATATATCATTTTAGACTATTTAGGCGGTTATAAGTATATTAAGTAATAAAACTTCCCTAACGATGATGTTACCAGTCATATTTTACAACCTAATAAAACAAGTTTACGAGTGAAGTCAACGACTCCGTCCATTATTCGACCCGGCAGAAGAGAACAGAACGATAAATTCGCATAGCGAATGACACAATTATCCGGGTTTATTTTTTCGCGTTTCGCATATTTTATTATAGTATCTCCGGGCGGCGGGGGTGGGGGTTGTAATTTAGCAAAGAAGTAGTTCTGGGGGTTGCAGACAAGGCGGCACCGTACCCTGTATCCGTTCTTCTTACCGCCGCCGAGGGCAGGCCTGGACTCCAGCCAGACTAATCCGGGCTACACGACTCACTGACATGTCCTCGCTTCGCATTACCATAAACCCAGATACGGAGATATATTAGACCGGAGATGGCAGCCTTGCTTTGCTTTTTCAGCCCCTATGCTCCAACCGCACTCGCACCATGCGTATCACAATTAAATATATTTGTTTCGAGCATGGTGGAAAAAAGCGCATATATTGAAAAATCAAACCTCGCAATTGTAATTTGTAAAATAATATTAAAAAGTCGAACTAAAGCTGAAAGAAATAGATAGCTCATGTGATATGTATCTCTTTCTGACTGACGTCAATAGAACCAGAGAGAATGTTCTGAGCGTATACACTCGGAATTCGAACGGTTTAATAATTGAGCACCAGATGTGATGCATTGCCAAGTAGTGAGAGGCCTTCGGCATGTAGCATTGCGGATAGGGCGGATGGCTATAGGTTGTCGATTCCTATCGAATGTATTACGTAGCAGTTACAAGGGTATTAGTGGCAGATAGTGGGGTGTCATTACAATTGTCGCATTAGAGGTGAAATACTAGGTCGTGATAGACAAGAGTATTACAAACGTATATCTGTGAAGGTATCGTATTGCCATCAGTATAAAACAGAGAGAGCAAACATATCCTTAGTAACTATAGGCATGAAGTTTAAAGTTAACCATGCATGTACTAAAAGTTGAGTTGCAGTTGAGGATGAGATGTAAATTTTGAAGAAAAATGTGTCGCGTTTTCTATTTCCTGCTACAATGGAAGCCTTCATGGAGGGTGAATGCTTGGCGTAGGTCGTGAACAAGGTACCGTAGAGGGGTAGGCTCGATCAGTTGTTCCACATCGAGATTACGTTTCGATTCGTGCCCATGTTCGACGCCGGAGCACGTGCGAAAAATCATTTCCCCGTTCTATTTCCCGCACCGTGTCCGTCTTTATCACTGTTTCCTGCCAGCTGCAGATTTCCAAAATCTCGGCGTCCTATTTCGAAGCGCTATGCCACGGGGCATTGCATTATGAATGAAATCGATAAAACTCTCTTGTCTTGTTGTCGTGAGTACGACGTTAGGAAGCGGCAAAGTAGCCCGAGCTGTTGACCATGGTAGAGAAAACTTTAAATCGGCTTATATTATGAAGGGAACCGAGGTAGCCGAAAGGAAAAAAGAACGAAAAAAGAGAACCCAATAATATCGAATATCCACAGGATAATAGTTATAATGGGAATTATAATCAAAATACATGCACCACTTACAATTCTGACGAGTGCAAATGAATGAAATCTCTGCGGTTGAGTCGAAATGCATTGAGAACGTAACGAAGCGCGGAATGTTACGTACATGTGCTAGAGACATTCCGTAGGTACTGGGAGAGTTACATTTACTGGAGCGTGTATCGTGTCGCGGATTCCACCGGCATCTGCTAGGTACATTAACAGCTCTCTTAGCAGATCGGGATTTGGCCGTAAGCCGCTTTCACTACGCTGAAGGCACGGAACGCGAATTAAATGGGTTTTCCGGAGGAAAGTCGGCCGCAGACACGTCATACCTGGTCGGGACAGTTTGGGACAGTCTCTCAGCTAGTGGCTCTCTTTGCTGACATTTAGATTAGCGGGAAGAAGATTACGGATTAGGGACGTATAAAAGTTTTTAGGCGTGGCCATTGGGTATTTAGTCGCGTACTTTGGGATGATGTTTTGGTTATGGTCTTTAATGAAAGATTAAGATTGTCTAAAAGTTATCCATTTTGCAGAAATCAGTTTTCCTTTATGAAGAGCTTAATTTAAGATTATAAGGTGCAATTATTGCATTTATAATTGCACATCAAGAAGATCACAGCCTGTTAATTACTACAATCTCCTTTACATCGTGTTGAAAAAGTCGTCAGAATCTGTCAGACAATACCTGAGTTATGGGAGATCACGTTAAATTTACAAGGTATTATATACAAATGTATCTTCTTTAAAAATCAATATACTGAACTAAAACAAAAAATATCTGGGGTGGCTCTCATCCAACTTTCCGACTTCACAGTTGGCTATTCAATGTTGTGAAGCCAGAGCCACTCTGTATCCTACTTAACGTCAGTTTCTATGACATAATAACATTTGCCATAATGAATCGGAATGAAGACAAATCTTCTATATAGGAGACTACAAAAGGTTTATAATGTTTGTTGTATAAAATTTCCTTTTAGCCAAACATATAAGATATAACACACGTAAAATTTCATATTTACCCGTTTTCGGACACCAAAAAAACGCAGATAAAGCTACATTGTCCAAAATGGTGGAGTCGCCGGAAGAAACTTTTTATTTTAAGGTCGAAGTGTAGTATCAATCATTTATTGGTAGTACCGAGACGGTTGTGTTCGTGGCGCATAATACGCTGTATAAGGGGACTAAACGCAACATTTACGTTGATGCGACCGGACGACCCAGTTACAGCTGTGTTGGTGCAGATCCACCGCAGTATACTACTTAACGTCAGTTTCTATGACATAATGACATTTGTCATAATGAATCGGAATAAAGACAAATCTTCTATATAGGAGACTACAAAAGGTTTATAATGTTTGTTGTATAAAATTTCCTTTTAGCCAAACATATAAGATATAACACACTTAAAATTTCATATTTACCCGTTTTCGGACACCAAAAAAACGAAGATAAAGCTACATTGTAAAAAATGGTGGAGTCGCCGGAAGAAACTTTTCATTTTAAGGTCGAAGTGTAATATCAATCATTTATTGGTAGTACCGAGACGGTTGTGTTCGTGGCGCATAATACGCTGTATAAGGGGACTAAACGCAACATTTACGTTGATGCGACCGGACGACCCAGTTACAGCTGTGTTAGTGCAGATCCACCGCAGTATATTGTCGTCGATTACGCCGCTAGAGTAGGCAATCCGATCCCGTGTAACCGCAGTGTGCCACTACGGCTTCCCTCACCAGTCCGGCGATGCTCGACGTCGCGGAGGCTGGGCGCCAGCCTGACTCCTGGGATGGTATTCTCCAATCGGTGACTGAAAATCCGTGGACGAAATATAGCAGTCTCTCTCTTTCTGTCTCAGGCCAAGAGATTAAGATAGATGGATAGTTTCGTATGATGATTAATAAGCTTGGTTTTGGCAATGGTAACCCTGCAAGATTACACACTCACAAACAGCTACAAGTACACACTAAGACGGATTCAGACGTACGACAGAAAGAAAGAAGCTCAACGTTTATTCATGCTAACGGCGAACGCTTGTCCTCTGCAACTTTTCACGGTTCACTTCGTGTAATACTTTAAAAACTAAATCGATTTATCAAGAGAAGGCGCTTTTAAAAGTGCCGGGGAGAGGAGAGTAACGCAGCGCGGGATCCTCGGGCTGCTTCGGCGAAATATTACTTCATGAAAGTTTTTCAGTTTTCAGGAGGAAAGTATTACATTAAACAATATTAGTAACCGGAACCCTACACCCACGTACGTACTTCCGGTTGGTGTTATGTGCCGTATAATGGGTAGTTTGGGGGCCGTTATAAAAGTTTCGCAATTTGCGGGGCGAATGTGCAATCTCAGTTTTTGCATATTTTAATGGGGGTAAAATGGTTTTGCTGGATTTATGGATTCTGAAGCTTTCTTTAATTAATAATTAATATGGCCACAGGAAACTTCTCATACCAAACTGTTCTATAGAGCCCTTTCATGGAGTGCGGATTAGTCTGCAGGAAAAATATCCGCACGGTTTCTCACCCGTCCGGATTTTATTCAGTGGAATTTAAGTTAGGACTGACATTTATATTTATCCTACTAACTATGTATACGGGTTTTAGCAAGTATTGAGCACCAATATTGAGTAAAATAAATAAGTTTTGTGTAAGAATATTGGATTTTTTCCACAAAATCAGAACAAAACATAACCCCTCCAATGCACAGTAGCATCCTAGAGTACAGTCGGCTCCTTCTTTGTCTGTTCGTTCATGGAACATTCTGATTATTGAAGGGGATTTGCCGTCAGAAAGGTCGGCTAGCAAATCAGTAGTCCGTGGAGTATCGATTCCGTCCGATTCAATAGAAATTACAACTGGGAAGACGAGGATTCGTTATTGGGCGAGATGACGGATGTTGAATAACTAATTACCGCTTCCGCTTTTGTTCAATTGTCGCCGGCGATTGTAAAAACCGAACGACTTTAATTAAGTTAGTTTGAATTGGAAAATTTGCGCTCGCGTACCGAAGAAGTTAGTTTTATGCCGCAATTTATGTCACCTTACAAGAACAGCTTCTACGTGCAGCTAGTTTTCACTCTTCTTTAATTGTAATATTATGCTGTTCTTATTAATTTTTAAGACGGAAGTTTTGAAATTGATTTGCATTTGAGGAGATCCAAAAATGCTCTTGCTAATACATCATATTCCTTAATCATATTTTTGGTCCTCCGGGGCTTCTCCCGTTACTATAGAGTCTATACTTTTGTATCGTCTATGGTATTGACGATACAAAAGTTAAGTATACGTTATATTTCTATAATCTGTTCTATGCTTTACTCTCCACTATGCACGGAGCTTAAATTTATCAAAACAGTTGCACAATAGTTACAATAATAAGAAATAAATAGCAATCCATATTTTATAAGCAAAAAGCAGTACATGTTTTACTTGAAAAGAAATTGCAAGATTTGCTGTGACTACTTTGACAGATAGAGCACCAAAATTCGTTCAGCAAAATAAATAGTTTATACCACTCGTCATTAGTGTAGCGCAGATAGTATAAGGGTGAACGATACAGTTACTATAAAATTAGGGGACCCGCCATCCATATTTACCCTTACGATTACGTTTATTAGCAATGCTCCTAATTAAAACTTTAACGATGTTCTGCGGCGGCGTTAAAAACACAATTAAAATGTTGTGGGTTTGGCCAACGTTGCATACTATAATAACTTCATGATTCCACCAGAATTTCAGCTCGGCTATGGCACGAAAACTATCCCCGCAATAAACAGGATAAGGTCCATTTCCTCCCTCCACATCTAATATATAATATGGTGACCTTCTGGTGCAGAGAAGCCGTTGCTAAATTCGTGTTTCGCCACCGACACGAAAACTGCAAACAAACGACACATTGTGAACCTTTTCACACTGTGCGGTAACCGTTCAGTAACCGAAATAACATATATGCTGTGACACACGGTCTAGTCGAATAGGAAGTAAAGTGTCGTTGTTCACTCGTCGGTAGGCAACCCTTCTGTCCAGTAAGCAATAATTTAATTGATTTAACTTGGTTTAGTGACTGATTA
Organism: Aphodius granarius; assembly: GCA_963971325.1. Taxonomy (NCBI): domain Eukaryota; kingdom Metazoa; phylum Arthropoda; class Insecta; order Coleoptera; family Scarabaeidae; genus Aphodius; species Aphodius granarius. The sequence goes on along the minus strand of OZ020222.1, from coordinate 30,944,349 downwards.
GGGAACTTTGTTTAGGGACATTATGGCCACCGAGTTTTCCCAAAGTTAAAGATATAAATCCCATCTATCATTGGTTGCCATTGTTGATTAATAATGAACCACTGCTGCTGCAAAACAGCGGTTCAATCGCATTTCGTATTAAAAAAAATTCGGCTGGTAGAAAAACCGTACGGAGTTTTTTTCTGTACGGATCAAGCCGCATTGTATGAAAGGAGTGTTTGGGTACCGGACTGGTGTCATCCACAGCGGCAACAGGAGATTTTCGTAGTGTATTGTGTTCTGGCTTTTGCTCGTATGTGTACGGTGAGGGTGCTAAGCCAGAGACTGGATCCAGTCTCGGGAATTTGTGAATTCCTGCGGCCGCATAAACCCGTCCTTTGTACTGTACGGCTTATGCCCCCTCCTGCTCTTTACGCTCCCTTCGGCGCTGCTTTCAATTTCGTGTATTTCATAAACACACTCGGCCCGGATACACAGCCGTAACAGTTTTCGTTTCGTTTTGCCTCTGCGGATAAAGTAAAATATGCACTTTACTACCGCTCTGTGTGTCTTTCGGTATTTCGTGCTATTTGCGCGTCCACAGTGTTCAACGGATTGGCGCATTCTTTACGAAGAGAGAAAATGAATTGGAAGCCGTCGAAAATATTAGGATTATTCAGACTGGTATTATAATAAGCGAGGAATAACTAACATACCTTCAAATGATTAAATTTAACTGTACTTCATTTTCTTATTAAATATCTGGGGTGGTCCCCACCCAATTTTCCGACTACGCAAATTATAATACTTTCCTTCTATAAAACAAGTCAAAAAGTAACAATACTTCTTATTAAAATTAAATGTAAACCTTTTGCAATGATGTCTGGAAAATTTATGTGGGTATGTGTGTATGTGAACACGATTGCGTCCAAACGGTACAAAGGATCGGGCCGAAATTTGGTATACTTATTTAGAATTAGCGGGGGATGAACTGGATTGTGTTTTGTGACAAATCTTCTGAGAGATTCATCCGATTTTGACCAAACTGATAACTGTTCATCCTACAGGGACTTTTGATATGTACACCAACTTACATATCAGTGGTATGAACGGTTTAGGTGATATAAGAGTTTATAGAAGTAGGTGGATAGAATCCACAGCCTTCGTCGCTATGTTGCAAATTGTCAGATTTTTACAAACGTCGTTAGGATGGGGTCCAGAGAGGCTCTGGCTTCACGAAATTGAATAATTGCAAGTGTTCAAACACTTCATTGTGCCAGCCATGTAGTTGAAAAGTTGGGTGAGGGCCACCCTAGATATTTTACTTTGAGGTCGAAAAAATCGAACTTTTGAATTGTTGGTCAACACGGCACCAAAAAAAAAAATAGATCTCGAAGAGTAGTTAAAAATATGTAGACTCTCATATGACTGCGTTATGCCAATATGGACAATATAAACCATATTCTCTGGACATGTATGCATGTGAATAATGCTTTGTTCTACCTACGAAAGCAGATGGAACTAAATATTTCAACATTCTAAACAATTTCCAACTCAAATATAGCTTCATTAATCTCAGAAGTCTTACAAAATTACATACAGTATTATTATAAATTCTCTAGGCGTACAATCAACGCCAGCGTGGTTGAATGGCATAGTCGCGGAGCAGTTCAAATGCAATGGTCAGCAAATGGGACAGTAAAATTACAACAAACAATGTCTTTAACATTCACCGACGCTCGCATTTCTCCGAACTTGGACAGAATTACAACTGGGGACGACAGCCACACTGTAAAGTTGTGCTGGGACGCGAGCTACGAGTAGGAGGCCGCCTTTGCCTGCCATCAACGCTAAACTTCTCAGTTAGTATAGACGGGCCTGCGCCGCTTACAATGTATGTGCAACGTTTTGGTAAACTACAGCCTCCTCAGGGATCTCGGTACCACAACTCAGACTCAGACCGTGGTCTATTCCGAGTGTATTCGATGCCAGATGGCAACAGTTACAGAATTGAGATTGCCGTCTACGACGCTCATTCTAATTACTCGCGAACTTTGTTATTGTGGCCTAATAAAGTTGTAATTGGGAAATCGGCTCGGATCGGTTGATTACGTTCTCGAATATTGGAAACTTGGCTATTATTATTAGATGTAATTAACATTTGAAATGTTGGTGCGGTGTTGGCTCTCTTGCAAAATTGGTACAGACTAGAGGCGAAATGCTTTTGATGATGTACACTTCATGCACCGATCTTTCTTTTTACTTTCCGTCTAGAACTTCTAGAAGAAAAGTATTGTAATCGCCTTCAGAAAATTGCAGAATTGCAGAAAGTTTAAACGTTTTACGTGTTAACGTGATAATCAGAAAGTTCTCTAGATAGTCAGAACCTCCTGATGTTTAATAAACAACTCCAGGAAGTAAGAAAGAATATTTAATATAATATTGAAACACATATTTTTTGAAGAAGTCTATAAAATAAATTAAGACTATGGCTATACACAATATTAATGTATAGATTTTCGTTGAATTTTTTTTGATAGAATTTTTATCAAGATCGCTTTAAATCAGATACAAGTATTATAACACTTGCTTATTATGATTATAACTTTAGTACGCAGCATTGAATAACATTTCTATTCATCATACTTCAAAATGAAACTAATGCTACATTGGCATTAAACAACAAAACATATTTTGGACAATTCCCTGTTTTACGTTAAATGCAGATAATTTGGAAAGAAAATGAAATACCTACATAATTTTGAATTCTAACAACTACTCAATTCAGTGGCTGACATTATAAGAACCCAAATGAAAGTACAAAATCAAGTTTGTTAGTTTATAATAAAATAATTTTCCAGATTAATTAAGCAGTGCTTAATTGGCATTAACTATTGAAACTATTTAACCATTACCTATTTAAAATAATATATTTTACTATATAAAGTAGGCATTAATTATATCTGCCAGACTGCAGTGGGACTTTTGTTGCAATATAATATATATTCGTTAGTTCCTAAGTGCATGGTAGTATTAGTTTTATTTTGATGTATGATCTTTTGCAAGTATCTAATTTAAAGTTCGATTTTCATAAAAATCATGTGGTGTCAGTATCGCAAAATGAGTAACTTTTTACAAAAGACATGTTTTTGTTTTTTTTTCTGGTGAGTCATGATTACCTAAGAAAAAAAGCATTGATAATTCTTTTGTATTTGTTCATATGTACGACGTAGTTTGTATAATTTCTGTTTAGAATGTTGGGTAAGGAATTATAATTCAGGTATCTCTAAGATCTATAAATATTACTGTATTATGTAGACTCACAAAACTGTGTTTTAGCTATTCCAGTTTCTTTTCAAATAATAATGAAAGATGTGGATAAAACATATCATTTCATCTCGATGTAAGCACGCCAATGCGTTCGGCCGACGCCAACATCACATTGGACTTTTCCGGTAATTGAAACAGAGACCATTATTCGCGGTGCTGCCATCATAAAGCCATTAATCTGTCCATTGCCGAGCGAGAGCCTTTCGGTCGCCACGGACCTTAATTTGAGAGATCCTCGATACACTCTTCCACCACCAGCAGCTTTTCTTCCCCTAACTCTCCCCCTTCCAGCCTCATCGACCCCGATTTCGCGAACTTCTGACGAAGACCAAGTAAATAAAGGCGACCCGAAAGTCGGATCCCTCCTGAAAAGGAGTCAGGGGTGGGATGAGGTGTGGTATAAATTTTTCTGTGGATTTATTATGCTTGAAATGGAAACGCTTCCCTCAGCAGAAGTGAGAGCCGCTCGTCCTGACCCCGGAGATAGAAGCCATGGGATGAATTTAAAAATAACATTCTGCCACTGAGGAGATAAGGAATAATTAGGTTAATTATACGTCTTGCTGGTTCGGTATGCTTTAGCAGAAAAAAAACGCTCCGCATCGGAAAAATTTACCCTTGGGGGGGTTTTCCCACAACATTTCTGTATTTATTGTGTGGTGATTGTATGAAATGCCACACAAAATTAACATTTCTTTCTTTATGGGCCAATTTTGTAATTTGTATGTTCTTTTATAGGCATCCCTGCCACTGCAACATGGTTAAACCCTTGTTGAAATATCTATTACTGTGGTAACACTGGTATCTATAATTAGAGCTGTGTTAAAAAAAAAATGGTCTACGCCAATGTGTCGATCGAGTTCCTGCGGTCGTAATGCGGGTTGCCGCGTTCACTTCAACGCCAAGAACACTCGTCGCTGCCGCTTTTTTTATTGTTGGTTTCAGGGTTTCAGGTTTCAGAGCGGCAGATGAGCATCAGCCGCTGTTGGGGCTGTTGGAGGAGACTGGGATAAATCAATTCGGTAATTGTTTCTCGAATGGGTTTCGATACTAGACATCGACGTCAATTTTTCTTTCGCCGACGTTTTCTAAGGGGTGTATCTCCTGTGATGAGTGAAACTACTCGGGTTGCCTTTTACCATTAATGTTATGAAAATGTTTTTGTTACTAAGTGCTTTAAGTGTTTAATTAAGACTTGTAAGTTCTTTATTTGTTGCTTTTATTAAAGTTACTCTGTCTAGGAAATAAATAAATCTGGAACACAATGTATCCATTTTCATTACAGAAAATACACGAGTTTTTATTCAACTACTTTCCTTTCGGCTTGCTGTAACTCTCGTAAGCAGTGATAGGCTCCTTGTCTCGGCATATTCTTACAAGATTGCCTTTGAGGTATCTCTTGCGAAACGGTGTTCTGCGAGTACGGCAGGGCAAAACGTACAAAGTTATTTAATTTCCTTGAGGTAATAAATAGCGTAAGTAAAATAGCCATAATTGTTATAGTCTGTTGTTTACAAATATCCAAATATATTCCTAAAACATGAGAAAATTAAATGGTTGTTGCAACTGGTTGAAATCACAGCACATTTATCGACCAAATGAGAAAAGAATTGTCAGATACCTGGTTTTATTTGTAAAGGTAGAATACGTTTGCATTTCTGGTAAATACAGCATGTAGCAATGTAGCATAGTAATCAAATTATAAAACTGAATCTGCAATCTCTATTAAAATATCTGGGGCCCACTAAATCGTTGGCACAATGAAGTGCCTAAACACTTTTGCAATTATGTATTTAATTTAGTAAAGCCAGAGCCATCTCTGGACGCTACCTAACGTTAGTTTCAGTGACAGAATTACACTTACAATTAATGTCATGTAATGTCAGTGGCACTGACGTTTGTCAAAATCTGACAATTTGCAATACAACCACGAAGGCTGTGGATTCTGTCAAACTGCCTCTAGAAACCCTTATAGCGCCTAAACCGTTCATCCCACTGGTCTACAAATCTGTATACATATTTAAAGGCACTGGATGGTGAGCTGATATCAGTTTAGCCAAAATCGGATAAATCCCTTAGAAGACGCTTGTAACATTTGCCACTTCCGGTTGTGAGATTGTCACCAAAAACAATCCAGTTCGTCCCCCGATAATTCTAAATACATATGCGAAATTTCAGCCCGATCCGTTGTTCCGTTTGGGCGCAATCGTGTTCACAGGCATACATACATTTTCCAGAAATCATTGCAATCGATTCAGGGGACCCCAAAACGTGTATTTCCGCTAAAATCCCGAAATTCTTTTTCCGTCGATTACAATACTTTCCTTCTATGATACTAGTCGGAAAGTAACAATACAAGGTTTCACGGACTACACATCCTTACTTATTAATGCAATCAAGGCGCCCGATCAACAAGCTCTCTAACTTTCCGACTACATTGTTGACATATTTATCAATTCTTTAAACATATAGAGGTTGAAATACCAATTAAACGAACGTTAGTATGATAATAATAATAATACCCAATTCACATTTTTTAAGTGCGCTACGCACTGTACAAGACTTTACTTCATGATGGTCGACCGAGAAAAGAGAATTAAGCTACTAGCGTAGGCATCTATTCCCACCCTGACTTCATTTATGCGGGAAATACCCTAAAACTGTCCCTACATTCTTGGGGATGTCCGCGATTGAAGAATAATCAAACAACAAATAGAGAATCAAGCCTCGCAGGAAAACACGGATACGTGACAGTATAATTATAGTTATTTGTATCGCGAGGTGCCTTGTATAGGTATAATCCCGTGAATTGTCCTCGGTAAGTCTTTTCAACTTGTCTCGCATTTCATTGTAATTTAAATAGTTTTTATGTCTCTGCTAAAAAGTAAACTGTCTGAATCAACTCGATTCATTGAAACGTCATTTTGTTCATAGGGTCAATTAAACAATGTACCGCATCAAATGTGTTTGTTTTCTTAATTGTTAATAGATATTATTGTTTTGAGAAGTGTTGCGTTTGATTTATGTAGTCTTGCTTTATCAGCCCCTGGTAAATGTTAAAAACGTGAACGCGTAAGTTAGCAGCCAGATAATGTGTTCACAAGGTTCAGGAAAAGAACCCAGATAGTTTTGCCTTCGATTAGATTTGAATTAAAATTTTGACTGAAATAGTTAAAGCCTTTCCCGCCAGTTTGACTTCCTACATCGTCCCCCGGTAATTCTAAATATGTATCGATCCGTTGTTCCGTTTGGGCGCAAATTTCGATTTTTTTTCGTCGATTACAATACTTTCCTTCTTGGGTCTAGTCGGAAAAATCGAACTTTGTAAAGTGAGTCGATCAGTGCTTCACATATTATCACGCTTTGTCTCTATGCATTAACTGTATATCATACATTATACTTCACTGTAGGTAGGCACTTCTGTTGTTATTTTATTTGAAATAAAATTTGAAAGTGACTCCAAAACTTACATGCTATTAGAAATAACTTGATTTAATTTAGTTATTATGGTACATCAAAAAGTAAAATATTGAAAAAGAAAACAAGAAACTATGTTAGGTACACCTCATTTATACTTACCATCTCAAAAAAATATTTCAGTTTCGGCCTCAGTTTCTTTATAGAAAAATATGATTTTATGCTATTAAAGTTGTGTTTAATTAGTTTATTTACTCACGATGTAGTACATACTAAAAATAAATATTTATTCCATATAACATACACCACGACAATGTTGGCATGTATAATTTGCACTACACTATTTGGTAAAAATAATCATGTATAACATCAATATAATTTCAACTCGACCAGCATCACAGAATTCCCACTCGACAACGACATCTTTATACTTTGTACTATCATAGGTACTGGGAACCACATACCACTATACTTAAATTTTTATGTAGTCACAAAGTTGCTGTATTTCCATTTTTCTTGATGAAGTTGAAAAGTTTTTAGTAAGTTATAGGTACATTAACGTATATGACTATAAATACACAACCCTTTTAACCTCTTTTTTTAGGTTATGTTTGTCCAAATTGTTTAAAATAATCAGTAAAGTGAATATTTTAAATAAAAAAATCTGCAAAAACGCGTTTTAAATATAACCTCATTAATATTAACTGATCTCAATATTACCTACCAGGTAATATTGGAATTTTGTTTAATTACACTTACACACATACAGAATACAATTCATATTTTGTACTCAATTATATATTATTTTCAGCAAACTTGTACAATAAAAAATATCTACTGCAAGTTCTTTTCTGTCAAACGCTGATTGTGAATGCCGCGAACATGAAGCGCGGTGCGCGCTCGACGAATTCTAGGGTGTTAGCCGCGCCTACAGTGCAATGCGCGCTGCAACACGCGCACGCCGTCCACACTTGTTACATTACACGTTGCATTACATGTTACATTACAGCCGCGCCCGTAGTGTGGACGCAACATAATTGCTTATATAGATAGTAACCGGTTTTCAATCCAATGTCATTTAAAAAAAAATCTCAGATTTTCAAGCATATTGTACTTTCACTTCAACAATATCGCGTTATTCTCAACTTGAGTAAATATTTAATTGAAGCTATATATAGCAAATAAATAATTCATTTGAATGGAAGCACATTGTTTTCAGTAAAGTATTTCATTTTCTGTATGTATAAATAATGTTATAATAATGTGAAAAATAATGCTAGCGGGTATCATCCAATGTTAAGACGGACAAACTTCATTAATATTTTTCCACCATTAATTGTTTTATTTGAAGTTGCCAAAACTACGACAATTAAAGCAAGACTTCCGCTATCAATCGCTGCTTTGTATTCCAAAATTTATCAGGTCCCTACTAATGGAGATACGAGTTTTGTAAAATTAGCAAATTTGGCACATTAATGACTCTCTTTTTACCTAATTACTAATTAGTAATTGTTCCTTGAAATCGGTTGAAAAAATTATGCTTAAATTTATGGTTAACTCCTCTTCGGTCTATTCACCCGTTCCTAGCATATACTAGGTTAAATTCTATTGCATTAGTTTCCCGGTAGCGCCGGTATAATTTAATTCGGTTAGAGAACGGTCAAAGCGACCGCTTATTTGCACGTATTTGCATCTCAAACACTTGCGGCACACTCTCCCAGCGAGGGGCAGTGGCGCACTTACGAGCCATGTTCATGTGCAGCCAAGTTCTGGCTTCGTAGACCGCGACCCGGTTACAGCATTCCGGGGCATTCGGGGCCATCCTACCGACATGTGTCCCGGCTACGACAAATTGCACATGTCCCGACCAATTGATCCACGTGTGTGTGCGTTTTGCAGTGAAGTGGCCGATCTTATTGCAAAGAGACAGGGACTTGCACTTCGCTCACTGCATGCTAAAGGGGCTGATAATATGATGGAGTGTTTGGCGACAGCGGCCTTATTTAGTATGCGTTGACATTATGTGGACAGACCACGCTATTCACGTACGGTTTGAAGGATGAGTTCGCAAAACTGCGTATTGCTTTGACGACTGATTGAATTACTCTATATATTATCATAAAATTGGTATTTATTAATGTTATTATTAGTATTATTATTACCTACCGTTACAATACTAGGAAATCTTGTATTTTCTCGCCTATATCACAAATGATATTAATTACGCAATATGAGGCCAGAAACATTAGTCCCACTTTTTACTGTCCCCAGCTATACAACATTAGCATTTATCATTTCCGCATTAAACCATAGGGCAATCGTTATTTTTCCATAAAGCGCTACTTTCTTACAATCATCAGGCCGTTCGAATTTGCATGAAAAATCGCTTGGTGGCCGTTACCTCGTTACTTTTCATTACCCCGACGAAAAACAACCCCGTCCTTCCCTACTACGATGGTATAACGGCGAGTATCCACTTTCGGGCGACCCCTTCTCGATGCTTGCCGGTAATTAATTACGTCGGTTCCGCTAATGGAACCGGTCCGGTTCATTTGCAAATAGACTTTCGGATTCGTACAGTCGAAAACACCACTCGGGGGGATCGGATATATTCACCCCTTCACCACCACGACACAAGAATCAACTCTTCGATGCCATCTATTTACATTTGCAAATAAGTACTTTTGAAATCACCTTTGAAATCATTGGATTATGCCCATCACTAACCTAAAATAATGTTAAAAACGATCTGAATTTATTTGTATATGTGACATTACCTATTTATTTGTAAACATCGTCCGAATAAGAATTCTTTGAAAACAACATTTTTATAAGTGTTAGGTGCAACTTATAGTAGTAAAAAATGTTAAAAGGAGTTTGGTAATAAAAAGTTCTAATTCGGTAAAATCCTTAAGCGAATTGGACATAAAATGGCTTCCACCCGGAATGCGGAATGCGAAATTAAGTGACAGATGTTGTTGTTTTACACTCTTTAAATCAGTCCTTCGAAATCGCTGGTGAATTTTAAGCCGTTTCCGAATTTTATTCGACATTTCGTAGACTTTTAAGACCCACTCCGAAAGCTGCCATTTCCCACTTCTATCCCAGTTTTTTTAACAACTTACAACTTTTTTCGTCTTTTCCTTCTGTAAATACTGACAAACAACGGTGATACATTTTATGCACACTTAATTATTATGAAACATACACAATTCTCTCTCATACCGCTGGCGGTATTGTTAAGTTTAGTTCTTATTGTTCGTTCCTGTACTGCTGGAATCGTTCACAGTACGCTAGTAAGGAAGATGGAATTAATGTTTCTGCGAATGTCTAAACGGCACTAATGCCTCCTAAATTGAATTCTCCGGCTTGCTTCTGGCACCACGTGATTTATAAAACTGGTTCTACAGTCTTACTTTTCCGCATTCTAAATCTTTTAAATTTTTAAGTTAGCTTGGTGTAAACTTCGTGTTTTGCACGAAAATAAGTACAAACTCTTGCTAAATGATAATTGATGGTGATTGCAAAAAACAATTTACATTTTTTATTTGCGACTAAATACTTATTTCCTTATAAATAAACCCTTTCAAGGAATTTCACAAACACTTTAACTCTCTGGGTGAATATTTGTAAACAAACCAACTGTTTTTTTTTTATACATTTATAAAAACCAAACAAAATAGTGCCCAGTACAAAACATTGCCGCCTCTTTCCCGAATACGTCAGTTAATAATCCGTCCACTGAATGTTAATAACAATGGAACTTCATTAAAATACAGAACAATAGGTGTCAGCTCTCGCGCCCTGCTGAATGTACACGTTTTGTGTATGTATATTATGTAGCCCGAATGTGGGTACATGTAGTTATATGCACGTACGGAGCTAAAACCACACACCACGGTGTGTACCAGTAGCGAATAATCGATACGGTTCTTGACACAATTTTCCTAATTGTGTTATTAGCTATAATTTTATTTTAAGCGTCGATTAAGTGCACAATCGATATATCACTGCACAGTTACAGTTGTATTGTAATGTTTAATTGTGTAATTACAACCTATTTGAGTAATACCTACTGCAATGTTGAAAATGTCTGCTTATTTATAAGTTAGAAATGAGAAGATTGTGACTCTGAGCAACTGTTGTGACACCATCCAGTATCAAGGCCATTTTCTAATATTCTCTTCAGAAGAATCTTTTTTGGGAATAAATTTGGTTCGCGTCTCTCGCCTGTTAATATTTAGTAATAGTTTATAAAATTACCTCATATTTGATTAGCCTGAGAACACCCCATACTTAATTAGCTCATTAGATAGAGAATTTAATTGTCTACAAATGATTAAGTAATGTCTCTATAAATTTCACATCAAGTTTTTGTAATATTGGGGAATTTACCAAAATCATTTGGTAATATTTGGTAATAATCAAAATAATCACTAATCAAAATCATTTGGTATACATATTTAGAATTACCGAGGGACGAACTGGATTGTTTTTGGTGACATTCTGACAACCGGAAGTGGCAAATGTTAAATGCGTCTTCTGAGAGATTTATCCGATTTTGACCAAGTGACGTTAAATATGTTTACCAAATTTGTACTGATAACCGGTTTAGGTGCTTCAGACTTTATAGAAGCAGTTTGACAGCATCCACAGCTTTCGTCACTGTGCAAATTGTCATATTGAATACATTGAAATGATTACTGGAAAATATATGTGGGTATGTATGTGTGTTGTGTGTATGTATGTATGTATGTATGTATGTATGTATGTATGTATGTATGTATGTATGTATGTATGTATGTATGTATGTATGTATGTATGTATGTATGTATGTGTGTATGTATGTATGTATGTATGTATGTATGTATGTATGTATGTATGTATGTATGTATGTATGTATGTATGTATGTATGTATGTATGTATGTATATTGAACACAATAACGCTCAAACGGTGCAACGGATCGGGCTGAAATTTGGGCAGACTTGTCGACAAACTTGTGATCTACTTACCCTAAAGCGGAAGTGGTAAACACCTTGAAAATTATTTATGTAAAAGACAACTGTATGAACAACCTCTAATACTCCAATACTATACATTTTTAAAATTATATTAACGCTAATCGTTGTAGATTAACATTTAATAAACTTATAAACATTTCAAGTTTATGTTTTAATAACCAAACACCATTACAGTTACCATATTCTCTCAGATTCACAATTTATGTGACCCAGTTAAGCAGAAATGTGACGGAGGTCACTGGTTGAAGCGAAGGGTACCTTCAACTGTCAACAAACTTTCCTATACTGAATTATTTAGTACATGTGGTATTTCGGGAAACGGGGAAGTTCTTTGAGCTCCATCAAATCTATATTTAACTTAAACAGGTTGGTTCATAGGTCAACAAAAACTGATTCTGAGAGGATTTGTTTCGTTAACGCACGATAAATATACCAAAATCTAAAACCCGCATTTACAATCGTGCGTCCTACGCAAAATATTACTGTTCTATTTCAAAATCGAGAAAAGGTTGGTCGAGAATAAAAGTGCCCTTTAAAACACAATTTCTACTATCGTTAATTACGTTAAATAACGTTTGCGGTCCATAAAACTGCTCCTCATTTCCTAAGTAGTGGAAGTAGAAGTCAACTGTGTACCGCCGGCGCCGTAAAACACAAGGACATAAAATAATAGATTTAAAACCATAATACAACTCGGTCTCATCTTCTTAACAGCCTTAGAACAATAATAATAATAATAAACGACAGAATAATTTAAAAGACTAATCCCATCGTGTAAGATACAATAAAATGTCAACGGGTCGGCAGAGTAGCGCAACGCTCTACAAAACGAGCCGCTCGATGAACACTAAACGTAAATTTGCAGCCATCAAATTATACGCGTCGGTCGTCGGCACAATGTGGACGACGCGACTCGTCGCGTAAAATATTAAAATCTTGAATGGTGGTGTCAACATAACGATTTTTAATAAAGCCGTACATTTTACAGCATCATCATTATTATTACGAGCGGTCCGGAGCGATTTTAGCACCTCCATAAATTGACATAAGCACCTCTCGCCCCACCCACTTCTTCCACCTAAACGGCCGCGCCGGCCGCTGAGAACAGATGCCTTAACTGAGGGCTTTTTAACATTCCGAAGTCTAGTATGTTAGGTAATTTTAGTTTCATATGGATGTCTTCTCTTCTTCTTCTTCTTGAGAGGGTTGTGTTTGGAATTCATTGTTCATTTATTGGGTCAAATCTTCGTGTTTTATTATCATTCCTTTAAGTCTTAATAAAATTATGAAGTGAAAAACCTTTGCTTCATTACTTTGAAATTTATTTATCTACCTACGATACCTATACATGATTACCTATAATACCTATCAAATAACTTTTCCAGTAACAGTAACATGACTGCAATATCGGCGATAAATTTGCCAAGGCGTCCGTGGTCGTCGTCGGCATGAGCGGTTGCATAAAATACCACCAGATCGTTATGTAAAGCAATAATTCCCACATTCCTGCCATTAAGAATGAGTAACAAACGACTTAATCGCCGCTAATGAAATTGTAATTAGCGAAGCAATCGCTCAGGCAGATCGAGTGGGATCGTTTCGACGCAGAGTTGTTACCTCTTTGCTTAATGGCCATTTGATAACTAATAAAGCGTGCATGAAATCAATCCGGTAAACACGCAACAGACCCATGGGCGCCGGTAAATATGGAGAAAGCGAACAGTTGTCCCCTTTTTTCTTTAATGATTAAAATTGACCGTCAAAAATGTCTGTCTGTCATTCGTTTAATTGGTGTTTCATTCTCTATACGTTTAGAGAATCTATAAGTGTGTCAATAGTGTAGTCGAAAAGTAGAGTGGAGCCACACCACTGAATGTTACTTCCATTTCTGTGTACCAAACCATTTCCTCGCTTCAGTTGCTTACCCAGTCTACATTTTCTAACGACGCTCATGGCTCTGTTCGTTTTAGTCGGCGCGTTTTATATGAGCAATTAATTTTCCAGTGGCATCTCATTAGTAATGTAGTAGCGTCCAGTTAAGGTATCACAAACCATTCTGCCTGTCTATTAAACTCCGAAGCAACGAGCAGCAACGAGCGGCAACGAGCAATGAACGCTATCACTCGAACAGTTGCATACATCATCGTCGACAAAAAGTGTAATTCGCACATAAATTTCGAATTTATACGCTCGAAGAAACACATCCGCGGGGGCACAGACTGCAGCTATATATTACCACGGGAACAGTCTGATATACAATTAGTCAGGCTGGCGTCTACTACTGCCGAACGTCGTCGTCGTCGTCGTCTTTTGAAATGTTGATTTCTCGGACTTGTAACGTGAAATTATAACGTTAAGTTGAACATACTCGCCGTTCACTAGAAGATTGTGACTGTATGATCACATTATATAATGGAACTTTTATTTCATCATTCTATTTACTTCTACACACAATATAGGTATTTAACATGTATTTAACCACCTGCATGATGTATTGATATTATAAATGAAATATTTAAAAAAATATACATACAAAATATACAATAAATCTATAATAAATAGCAAATTTTGGCAGAATATGCAGAAAGCTACAATGATTTCCGCATAATGATAACGATCTAAATACAATTTATATTCTTAGTAAAGTTCTAGTCATTATGTACATAATTATTAAGTTTCTCGTATCTATTACTTATCTATTATGTAGCAGGTACGAACACATCAAATTGTAAATCAGGTAAATGTAAATGCTGTGTTTCTCTTCAAACTATCGTCGCCCTAAACCAATAGAGACCAAGATTGGTCCTTAATATCCAAAATCCTGGCGTTTAATCAAATTTAATCAAGCCCATATTAAACAGTACATGGAGAGGGAAGGTACCTCTAATCACGACGGACGTGTTTACCATTAACCTAACACAGAGCGTCGCGGTAAACAAACAACCCCGTGGGTGTTCATCTACCCCTCTGTGATCTCCCTTTTCGCGTACAATCGATTTAAACTCATCAATCATACTTTCGCTTCGGAACGTTTGCGACTTTGCGACAAAGTGCCCCCTCACTCGCGCAAGAATACGTATAATTTAAATTCATCGGGAAAAGTAAATTGATTAAAATTTTGCGCGCGAAGGCGTTTCAATAATTAAAAAGGATGATGATTACGCGGAGTAACATAAAATTTTAGCTTCGCTCAGCGCTCAGACTCGACGCTGCGCTGATGACTTGGGGAACTAAGAGGGACATTTAATTTTATATCAGGGTGGCCTTTTTACGGTATATAATTAAAAACATACGGCTGGGGGTGTTATTTTTATGAGGAGCCGGCCCAGTGACATGTGGTATTGACTTTTCTGGGATAAATGATATATATGTGGCCGTGTCAAATATTGGAGCAGATTCCGGTGACAGGGTTTTTAATTAAAAGCGCTTTTTGCGTTGATGCAAGCGACAAACCCACATTTTTCATCGGTGTTTTCGGTTAGGCATTGTAAAACAGGTGCTGTGTATTATTTATTGTTCTTCTTTTCATCCGATAAATAATATTGAAAAGCTTTAATCAAACACTGAACAATAGAAGTATAATTTAATAACAAATGTAAAGCATTTTGTCGGGTTTTGGGAAACTTTTCACAAATTTTACCTACAAATTCTTGATTAAAAACATCTGTGCATGTTTTAAAATGCTATAATTGTTAAAGGGAATTGCAATTATCAATTCAAGAGTTAACGGAACTTCATTATAATAATGTAAGAGCCAATAAAGTGACAGGTCGGAGATAAAAGAGATTTAAGATTTAAGATGTAAGATTTTTTTTTCATAATTACATTGTGTTAAAAAAACTCGTCTCAATCAGTAAAAAATACCCGAGTTATGGAAAATAAAAGTTAAATTTACAAGGTTTCAGTTAAATCTACTTTCTTCTCTCAGAATTAACACACTCAGAGAAAAGAAATGTAAAATCAAATAAATGTATTTCTTTGAACAGATTTGTTTGAAGGGAAGCATACTTATACATATGTTTGAAACAAATAAGTATTTTTAAATTTAAAAAATCTGATGTGGCCAGGCACATGACTTTATCATACGATACAGCCGTGTTCAGGGGGGCAATTTGGAAGTTCAAGGGGCATCCGCTTACTATGATTTAATTTTTTTTTTCCAAAAAATGGAATGGACATAAATTATACAAAATTTTCTCTACTATAGTTTATTATTTAACTATTTTGACGAAATTACAGAAATGGCGGCTAATTTGCAAAATCGTTGAAAAATGATAAGAGTAAACCTCGAGTTCCTTTGGGCCCTTTTGGACAAAACTTCTTTCAGCTCTAAGTTTAGTTACGAAACTTCTGTAATGGGTCGGAAACCCATTGTTTATTTATTAAAATAAGGGATTAAATTAGTCGAGATATAGACAGTGTAGAACGTTCGAATATTTTGGGGTTCAGTTGAACATGTGGTGTTCTGAGAATCTGACCAAGCAGTTTTACTAGTAGCGCGTATTTGAAATTCAAAAGTAGAGTTGCTTCTATTGGCCGGTTTGGCGTACTTCCGCCTTTTGAAGCTGGGGTGCGGAAAAGACGCTACAGGCAGAAGCCTACTTGGTCCCAAGACGCGAAATGGGCTAGATGTACTTGTGAGACCACAAAAGTGTGCTTGTAGTGTTTATTGATCCGTAAGTCTTTTCAACTTGTCTCGCATTTCATTTTAAATTAGAATTGTTTATTTATCTCTGCCAAAGGTGTATCTGTCTAAATCAACTTCTGGTTTCAATTAAGCGTCATTATGTTCAAAGCCTCATTCATTTTTTTATGTAACCTATCAAACGGGATTGTTGATTATTATTGTTAATAGATGTTATTGTTTTGATAAGTGTTTCGTTTCATTTGAGTAGTCTTGCTTTATCAGCCCTTATTAAATGTTAAATACTTAAACGCGTCAGTTAGTAGTCAGAAAATGTGTTTACAAGGTTCAAGAAAAAGGACCCAGTTAGTTTTGCCTTCGAATAGATTTGGATTAGATTTGATGAATTAGAGATTTGACCAGTAATTAAAGCCTTAGACCGCGCTCAGCCAAAATGCTACCACGTTAGGGAGTCGCGGTTGTTCCCGCCATTCTGACCCCCTACACTTCTAAATATGAAGTTTCGTCTCGATACCTTCAGTAGTTTCTCCGGAATCGTCGCCACAAAAAACGGGTACACGCACACACAGACATTTTTTTGTACCTTGGTCAAAAATGTTCAGGGGGCCCAAAAAGACCTATTTCCGCTAAAATTTCAATTTTTTTTTTCGACATGATTACAATACTTTGTCATACTACGTATGATAAAGTAAAAAGTGAGCTGCATGGACTCAAAGATATATTTTATTTGAAGTAAATCTTGCTTTCACTGAAAAACCGATTCTTTTACACCAAATGGTTTTCCGAGATTTTTGTAATGTAGAAATTGTTTGGGTTTAATTGTAGAAATATGTTTGAATGAAATAAATCTGGTTTAATTTGACATAAAGACCGGCCTTGAGGTAAGTAAATATTCTATATGGAAGAGAAAGATAATCGATTAGAGTAAAAAGATTGTCTTTTAATAAAAAAACAACGGTTTTATTAAAAATTATTGCTATGTCTACAGGCGGTAGATGGCGCTGAGCTACAGAATGCGAGCGGTATTGTGGTTATTCTTCATTTGGGAATAAGTCTGTAGTCTTTACTAAAGATTACCGTGGAGTAAAATAATCTTATGCGTCTACCATAATCTTTTATTGTGGTTTTTGACCAAAATATGTTTGGATTATACAATCAAGGTACCATGATTATAATCCAAACATAGTAAAATATTAATTAATGATTAATTCAAATATTAATTCAAAGTCGCAATATTTATCTAATTTGAAAGTACACTTTATTAAAACTCAAGTACTATTTGATTATATCAAAATTTCTAGTTTTTAAATCAACATTTGATTTTATTAAGTCTAGTACCAAATTGTCAAACAGTAAAGGAAAGTTTTTTTACTTAAAAAGAACGTATAGTTCTTGAAACAAATGTTCATTTTATTTGAAAATATTTTTTATGTTATTGAATTTACGTTAACCAACGTTCATACAAATACGATAGCTTTGAAGTTAATAAATTTTACTAAAGAAATAATTTCTTTGCGGCAACTAAAGCTTTGTCTGCCGTTATTTAACATCGATCTTTCTTTGACTTGCAAATTCGTTTCATTCAATTTTTTTTTCTCTCTGTGCATTTCGAATTAATTTATATCAGTTTCATCTAGTACATCTTGCTAAAAAGTGATGTGCGGATAACATACGTTAAAACAAAATACAAGTTTCCCATTTTTAAAACGAATAACCAGTCAACCCACATGTTCATCCATTTTTACATCGTAAATTGTAACAATAGGTTATATTTTACCGATTGAACGGTTTCAAATTTGCTCTCAAGGTTCCACATTTGGCGTAGATTCGGCCGCCTGCCTGCTGGAAAATCTTTTCCACCTAAATTTTCCAAGGAAAATTCGAATCATTGTGTCCGAGCTCTATTGTCGAAAGTTATGTTTTTCATTTGGGTTGCACGTGTGTATTCTTTCCTAGAGTCTCGACGTGTGTGTGTGTGTGAATGTGAGTGTGTATGTACGTGTACGTTGCAATCTTCCACCGTGTCTTATATAAGATTTTCTCTGACGGAACATCGCGGTTTCAGCACGACCTCTTATTGGTTCAACTTTGCAGCCAGGAACCACCAGAAACAGATACACCGCAAATAGTGGAAAAGGACACACAAGAAGCAGTCTGTCTGTTATTTGATTTAGTTCTTCCTGGCAAATGTACGTCGGTTGTTGGTTTATGACCATACTATGTATGAGAAAGCAGAATGTATTTACACATGTAGTTTTCTATAAACGTTTAAAAAAATTAAAAAATTAACACGTAGGTACAGGAATTATGACTTAGGTTTATGTGGCATTGCCATTAACAGAATTGTAAAAACGCGTTTTTAAGGCAATTATAACAATAATCAATTCAAGAAGAAGTAGGATTAATGAGAAACATGAGGTGCCAATGCTATATTGAAAAGTTTCACACATACTGTGGGAATTAACGAATTGTTTTTATTAAGTATCACACGATGAACATTCGACAAGCTGGAGTCATATAACTAGTGTAACAGCAGCAAAGCATAGAATTTCAGCGAAAATAACCATTTTGAAGTGACCTGATTCCATTAAAATGATTTTTATAAAATGCCAGTGTATATGTATGTAGGTCTATGAATGTTATTGCGTCAAATGGGGGCCACTCCAGATTTTTATAGATTATATTTAATAAAATTATTTCACTTTACACTTTCAACAAAAGTGTCTAAATGTCAAGTTACAAGTCCAACAATAAATCTAGTCTATCCTCTAATTATAATAACGCGAACAAATTAAAAGCGTGCAACAAAATCAAATGCGGATGAAAATAGCTCTAAAAACTTCCCATCATCGCAATCTCGGCCAATAAAGCTGAATACTTAACTGTTTTGCGTTGGAAAGTTTACGCTCAGTCCCATTCTAGAGTTAAAATCACGCCCAGTTCAATTATTTAATAAAATTTAAATCCCCTCAACGATCAGAAAATTACCCAGCAAACTTCCTCTTGCGATCTTATCGGTCACATTCTTTGCCCCAATAAAGGACATACCCGATCACGGAGTACAGACGAGAAGAGAACGGAGTCTCCGTCTTCGTTCATTCTATAGGTATTCTCCCTATACCCAGGTTTAACGATGCCTCATTTTGTGTAAATTGTGCCGAGTTAATTGAATGTTTATGCGTTGAACGAAAACACCGGACTAATGCCCAGCTTTACCTCCGTTCAGCTTCGCCGCGGGGTAATTTCCATTTTCCTTGTACACCCTCCGCTTTATTGTATATTTTCTTTTCATTCTCAACAACACCCAGTGTCTCCTTACTACCGCAATTTGTAAACAACACGGTTGTCTTTTAATTTAATTACAACAGTTTATCTGCTGCGACGTTATTACACGACAATACGGATAAACCTGCACCACTAAAACGCCACCTATTGGCCATTTGTTCTACCGCGCCATCTACTGGTTATTTTTCGAAGCTATCGATTAGTAGCCTCCTTAACCCGGCACCAACGGATTTTTCTACTGGACATTACCAAGTACGGTTACGTTTACGTTTGTTTACGATGCATTTGGCGGAGGAACGGCACTTACGGCTTAATTAAAACGTCCGGGAGGTTTATTGAATTGTGTAATATGACGACGGCGCAATGTCTAAATTTGGAAGTCGATTGGTTGTATTTTTACCTGAATGGGCGATAAATGTAGCGCGTGTGGAGTGTTGAAAGCTTTTATTGCTACGGTATACAAATAGATATTGGAAAGTGATAGGGAACGGTGGGAAAATACGGACTGCTTATTGGTTGGAAAACTGTTCGAAATAACTGTTATTTAGGAAGTGCGTAGAACGTAAAGTAGAAAATAAAACACGTTTCTAACAGTTGTGATATCTAATTTACCAGTTTATTGTAATTCATTTACATTCACTCTCTATTTTCTGTGCATTAATAAATCTTATCAACGCTGATGCAATCAGTTACCAGCCTCACAAATGGCCTATTTGCGGCAACTGTAATATTGGTGTTAATCGTATATTTTGCTTTGATCGTTAATTTTTACTTTCCCACTAGTACCCTCAAAGGAAGTATTGTAATCAATGGAAAAAAATCTGGATTTTAGTGGAAATATGCGTTTTGGGGTCCCCTGAATCGATTGCAATGATTTCTGGAAAATGTATGTATGTATGTGTGTATGTATGTCCGTGAACACGATAGCGTCCAAACGGTACAACGAATCGGGTTGAAATTTTTCATACTTATTTAGAATTGCTGGGGGACGAACTGGATTATTTTTGGCCACATCATCGGAATTTATAACGATTTTGGCCAAACTAATATCAGTTCATCCTCCAGTGATTTTAAATAAGTATACTAATTTACAGACCAATGGGATGAACGGTTTAGGCGCTATTAGCTTTTATAGAAGGGGTTTGACAGAATCCACAGCCTTCGTCGCTGTGTTGCAAATTTTCAGATTTTGACAAACGTCAGTGTCACTGACATGACATCACATTAAATGTGATGTTCAGACACTTCATTGTGCCAACGGCGTAGTCGGAAAGTTCGGTGAGGGCCACCCCAGATATTTACATCTGAAACTATAGCAGAAATGTTTGGACTACATAATAATCTGAAGTACTTAGATATTTATATAAATCATGGTAAACTTTTGTCATGATTTGTTACGATACTTTGAAGGTTTTGTATTGTAAAAAATATGAAGCATATGAAGAAAACGTTTTAACCAAGAAAAGCACTAATAGCTGAAGTTCGGTAAATCTTTTGCTCATAATTAGAAAAATTAAGGATGTTTGAGTGTGCATTGCGGACTTGCGCAATTGTCTGCTTTATAATTAATTATACAGGGCAAAAATGAAAAATCATTGAGGAAATATTACTTAAATATATCATATTTGAAACAAAAATGCCTTGATGCCAAATATTCACAAATGAATACCAATTTAATAGTAAAAGAGTTGCTGCTGGACAGATCAAGATACTAGACACTATTATATTAGTCTAAATTTGGTTCTTGTACGGGTGCAAAAACATCTTTATTTAATGCTTCTTTATTTACAGTGTACTTGCTATGCATTGTATAGACACCTATTTATAACACGTGTCAATAAAGTATCCGTGGTAGCATTTAAAGTTGTCAGTAAATAATTACTGTACCTAATAAAATAAAGTTATATACTGAAATATAGGCTTTTCCAAATTAAACTATTTAATTACTACCTTGGCTCAAACAGGCTAACTAGGGTGTATCGTGCCGCTAAGAGAATTTAAACATTTATCATAATCATAATTTTTATCAAAAATACAATGGATATGATAAAATCTAATTCACTTTCTTTTTTCCCATTTCCTCCAAAAAATTAAATAAACATGTTTTGTTCTCAAAATCACGTTTGACCACGAAATATAACTAGGAGTAAAAAGTTTGGAAATGAACACCCCTGTATGTCACAAGTATAAATTTGGTACAGGTTGCTCTATATAGGTTACCAGATATTTAAAGAAAACGGTTATTAGTTGTTGTTATAACTTGAGGAAGGCAATACTATTTGACTGTCTGTTGTTAGAAGCTAGTGTTAGTTAGCAAGATAATACAAACAAATCCGTATT
The DNA here is from genome assembly GCA_963971325.1 of Aphodius granarius. Lineage (NCBI taxonomy): Eukaryota > Metazoa > Arthropoda > Insecta > Coleoptera > Scarabaeidae > Aphodius > Aphodius granarius. The sequence goes on along the minus strand of OZ020222.1, from coordinate 30,922,330 downwards.
ACTTTATATGCAAATTCTTGAAAGTAACTACTGATTTACTGACACAAGGTAAAGTAGTGCGTCGATAATCCGAACTAGCTGGGACCGAAGGTGGTTTGGAATATCAAAATGTTCGGATTATTAAATACTTCTGCAACCTAGGGGAATTTGCCTGCATACCAAAATTGAGCAATACATTTTTGTTTCTATTTTCAAGTCTATTTAAAATCGCAATTTGGTAATTATATACCACTCCTCCCCCTCCATTTGATTCAATGTAGTATCGCTACTGTTTTATTTCATATTTCATCCTGTTTTATCGTATATGTATTAATTACAAAAAAACTTACCAAAAGAAGTAGTATTATCGGACTAATCATTTTGAAGTTGGGATTTCAGATAAACATGTGCTCTTCGGATCTACAGCTCATTCCTGTAACAAGTAATTCAATTAGCATAATTGTATATAAACCACATTACACAAATACACAATTGTTTCATAATACTTGATATAGTTTAATAATATACAATCAACAATAACACCTGTCTACAATTAATGCATGAGCAATAAATATACAAAATACAAAGCAAACGAAATGTTCCACGTATCACATTTTCATCACATAAAGTGGCAAATGTTCATCGCTAAATGCGCAGAGTGAAAATTTAATATTGCTAATGGAACGGTACCTACATTTCAATATTACCTACATAGCAGCCAGATAAGGATTTTGTATGTTAACAAGTGGAATGCTTATTCTGCCATGCTATTTAAAACATTGAATGTTAGATACTATCTTTTTGAGAAAATTTCTTCAGAATTTCAGAATAATCTCAGATTTACTATATAACACGGGATAAGATTGGAATTACTCGCCAACCATGTCCCTTCGTTAATGTCGATGTTGGATATCGTTGACGTCGTGGGGGTGAAGTGAATTTACCGAAAGTATAGACGTCGTATAGCTACAGTAAACCGCCGCCGCCATCGACAAGCACCGCAACGTCAACGTCGCGTCGCAGCATAAAGCAATTTGAATAAACATGTTTCTCGTCGGCAATTTTCACTTTGGAAATCCAATTTCACCGCGTGCAACCGGTCTTACGGTTGCGCTTACTCCCGCCCTACTTTTCTGCCTCCCTGCGGCACGATAGGCACTTGTTCTTTGCTCCAGGATTAGAATTATCAACCCAACGAAACTTATATCAATTGAAATTGGTTATTATATAAAGTCTTATGAATAAATTGTTTTTGTTTTCACAAATATGATCCGTGTTTATTATTATGTATTATTTTAGTATTTTAGTAACATTTTAGTATTTTTGTAATTCTTTAGTTCTATACTGGACGCAAAAAACGCATTACGGACACCCTATACACAGAGAGAAAAAAAGTTGAATGAAACGAACTTGCTTCAAGTCAAAGAAAGCTCGATGTTAAATAGTGGCAGAAAAAAGCTTTAGTTGCGCCAAAGAAATTATTTCTTTGGTAAAACTTATCAAATTCAAAGCTATCGTATTTGTATGAACGTTAGGTAACTTAAATTCAATAACATAATATTTTCAAACGAAATGAGCATTTTGTTTCAAGAACTCTTAAGTTCTTTTTAACTTAAAAAACCTTCCTTTACTGTTTGACACTTTAGTACTTGACTTTATTAATCGAATGTTGATTTCAAAACTACAAATTTTGATATAATGAAATAATACTTCAGTTTCAGTAAAGTGTACTTTCAAATTAGATAAATATTGCGACCGTGAATTAATCATCAGAAAAAAATGGACCGAGGTTCTTAATTGTTCGACATGATGTTCCAAAAGTAGTGTAATGGGTCGGAAACCCATTATTTATTTATTAAGATATGATCAAATTAAGCGAGATATTTGTAAGAACATTCGGGAATGTCAAAGGTTTTTGCTAGGGTTGAACATCTGGTTTAGGATTTGACCGCGTGTTATAAGTTTAAAATTGAAGAGTTGTCATTGGCTAAGAAGAAATGCTTCCGGCTTCCTTTGGGGTCGAGGGATGCAAACGAACAGATCTCGCTCTTCTCATTTCGACCACCGTCATGTAAAGTACACGTTTTTGTGGAGCGTTCTTAGGCGCTTAAGTTTATCCCTGGTAAGTCTTTTCAACTCGTCTCGCATTTCATTGTAAATTAAATTATTCATATTTCTGCTAAAAGTGTGTCTGTCTAAATCAACTCCTAGGTTTAATTTAAACGTCAATATGTTCAAAGCTTCATTCATTTTTCTATGTAACCTATCAAACGGGATTGTTGATTATTATTGTTAATAGATGTTATTGTTTTGATAAGTGTTTCGTTTCATTTGAGTAGTCTTGCTTTATCAGCCCTTATTAAATGTTAAAAACTTAAACGCGTCAATTAGTAGTCAGAAAATGTGTTCACAAGGTTCAAGAAAAAGAACCCAGTTAGTTTTGCCTTCGAATAGATTTGAATTAGATTTGACCAGTAATTAAAGTCTTAAACCGCGCTCGGCCAAATGCTACCATGTAGGGGGTCGCTGATGTTACCCGCCATTTTGACTTCCTACAGTAGACCATAAAAAATAGTAGTTTTGAACAACTTCGAAGAATTTGTCTGCAACTTGGTGAAACCAGGTTTTAAATGACTATTTGATCAACAATTAACCAGTTTGACCTTTAACCCGGTACATCCAGTAGCGTTTTGGTCAGTGCGAGGGTGCGAATTATACCGAAGGTATACACATAGGAAAGGTAGGTAAAGAGGAAACCTTATCGAAAATTCTATTACCAGAATTAGACTTACCGTGAATAATGTATAACGTTTTATAATGAAAACGGAAATGCTCGAATACGCGCGTGTACATATAGGATTAAACCCTACATCACTTCATCCCCAAACGGATTTAACCTTTCCAACCCCTATACGGTTTAATAATTGAACAGGAAAACGACACGATATATTTAACCCGTAGGTTATATCCCTACAAAATGTAAATAATACATAAACATGATGACTACAAGATTCTATTTTATTTTATCAAAAAGATCTTTTACATGGAAATAGAATTTTTATTCAAATCTTCATATATAGATTTACAGGACTCTTAGGGTTAATCTATAGTTAGATTTGAGAGTAAAATAAGCGGGAAAACTACAAGCGAAAGCAGCGTAATCGTCAAGAATCTTCGTTGCAGAGCTAAACGGGAGATTTTAATTAAAACTAGTCCCGGAAAAGCCTTAATATCGGAACTGCAATACACTTTGAAGAAGAGATTCTCAGGTGCATCATTAGCGTGCATTTAGAGGGTTGGTTAAATGTGCAAACTTTGCAACCCCTACTTCCGAGTTTTGTTTCTATTTAGAAGCTTCCGCCTGGGTTATAATTTCCCCTTATAGTTTTATGTTTTAATTACTGTAAGTATCTTATTTTTGGCGTAATTTTTATGCTTAAGTTTATTTAAGCTTGTCGATGTCCTCCTTACTAAACCCTAAAACTTAGGAAAAACTTTTTCCGATTGTTTGCTTGGCGATTAGCGTTTACAGGAAATCGGTTAATCGCGGCAGTCAGGTCTGTGGAATTCAATTCTCGATCATTAGTCGAATCGAAGCTCGCAGCTGGGTTTTCCATTCGAAATTGACGGTGGCGCCCTAACCGGCTTCAGCTGATGCAAATCATGTTTGTCATGTCAACACTACCGGGCCGGTCCGCCTAGCAGTTTTAAGGGCCGGTCTTTGACGATTTTGGATCTGTGTTTTTATGCCCGCTCGGATATTCCGGCCGAACAGCCCAAATAGCGACAGAATTTCGGCTAATTGAACGGAACATCTGGCCTCATCCGAATTGAAAAAGTACGACTGAGGTGTTCGGAAAATGCGAGCAATTGAAACATTGTTTGCGTGTTATTCAAATATTTGATTTCATGGGATTCTTTCGGTGGAATATTTCGAAATCTGTATGAAATTTATGAATCAGTGTGGGAAATTCTTAAATAACGTATGTACGATATTTTATAATTTAAATTTTTATTTTTTTTATTAATTTAAATTATCTAGTCAGCACAGAAAAAGCTCACCTGAAAATTTGACCATTACTGATCTGTAATAACTTTTGTAATCTTTGATGGATTTTGACGAACCTTTCAGTAAATTATTCGATTATTTTATTTTTACAACTATGTAATTTGATGCGTAACGAACATGATGTTTTTACCTACTCAGTTATAAAGCATATAAATATTAATTGCAATGTTGTACTGGTATTTCTTTCATTTCTATATGTTAATTTTCAAATAAGAGACAGTGTTTTAACTGTATCTTTGTAAATTAAACTTTTATCTTCCATAATAAGATGCTGCTTGCGAAAACAAGATGTAAAATATATTGGCAGAATTAATACGAAAAGTATGAAATGAATTTTCTTCAAGTTAAAGAAATGTTGATGTTAAATGGTGACAGACAAAGCTTTGATTGCCGCAAATAAATTATTTCTTTGGTGAGATTTATTAAATTTCCAGCAAGCGTATTTGTCTGAACAGTTTTAAATCAACTTAAATTTAATAACATAATATTTTAAAATTATTTGCTTTAGGCACTCTACATTTTTACTTTCCGACTAGTACCCTAGAAGAAATACGCGTTTTAAGGTCCCCTGAATCTATTGCAATGATTTCTGGAAAATGTATGTATGTATGTGTGTATCTATGTCCGTGAAAAGCGGATCGGCCTGAAATTTGGTATACATATTTAGAATTACCGAGGGACGAACTGGATTGTTTTTGGTGACTATCTGACAACCAGAAGTGGCAACAGAAGTGGCTCATCCTGCAGTAATTTTAAGTATGTATACAAATTTACAGATCAACGGTGGGATGAGCGGTTTAGGCGCTACAGGGATTTATATCGATTGGTTTGTGATGTAATGGAGAATGGACGTCATCATACCGCGTTAGCTCACTCGCTATTGTTCAAATATTATCGCCCGGCCCGCGATTGAAGAATAAATAAACAAGAAGAAGAGAAATAAACCTCGTAGGAAAACACACGGATACGTGACAGTATATTAGAGTTATTTGTATCGAGAGGTCAGTCAGTCGTATTGTTATAATCCCGATAGAATATTATTATTATTATCTTACGGACATTTGTTTTTGGTGTTTCACCCTCTATAGTCTACATGTTTAGAGAGTTTATAAATGTGTAAACAGTGTGTCAATGTAGTCGGAAAGTTGCGTGGGAGCCGCACCAGATATTTTGAAATAAAAATGTCGTTCGTTGCTGTTTCGTTACTACAACAAAATCATGTCGGTTTTAGTATAGTATCAGCTAGAAAGAATCTCGAGGAATTTCTACAATTTACTCAAAGAATTACTAAGATCCAAATTTTTTGGTGCTGAGTTATTTCAATGACAAAATCCACAAATCTTTTTAGATACGTACTGGCAAAATGAAAATCTTCAAAGCAAAACACTTTTAGGTAGCACAAACTAGTTACAGTACTTCCCCGTAACATACTGTTACGGGAAGGTAAGAGTCATAAATTTCCGAGAGTTTTCACCCTTCTGAACTGTGGACGGGACATATCACCTCCATCAAACTTAAGGGCCCAAAATATTTCTTCTTGACAAAATGAAAGCAGAAAAATTATTAGCAGTTAAAATAAGATGATGAACGCTGTTAAGATTAAACATTAGGCGATAATCTGGAAGTTTACGAAGCTAGAAGGGTGGAATTTTCGACGCTAAAACCGAAAACGGCTCGGATAAATATTTATAAGCGGTAATCCGAACGGTAAACTGCGCATAATTACTCCGCCAAATATTTACATAACAAAGGCGCAAGTATAAATTGAGTTAACGATTTAATTTCGGGTGGCAGTCGGCCGTTACTGCCGCCGCAGCAGCGACCATCCATCCATTCTTGCGCGCGAAGAGAAAAAGTTCCGCCGGCAATTTTCTGACAACGCGGGTCGAACTTTTAATTCGATGTTTTGTGCGTCCGTCGCAAACTTATGCGAAATTATATCCGACAACAACCCAATCATGTTCTCTCGCTTTGCGTAAAGTTTTGATAACCGGATTTGAGACGACTAGTTGACTGAGAGGAAATGCCTGAAACTGCCTTGTATTTTATGTTTGCAAATTTCTCTATGACTCTATGAGGTTTTAATAAAATATAGTCCTATTTCATACCTATGGATCACACCCTATTTCTCTATTTGACTCCGTTTGAAGTATTAAAAACTAAATATCTGGGGTGGCCCTCACCCAACTTTCCGACTATATGATTGACACAATGAATTGTTTAAACACGTTTGTAATTATTCAACGTTGTTAAGCCAGAGCCACTCTATACAATACCTAATGTGAGTTTCTATGACATTTGTCATACTGTCATTTAACGTCATGGCACTGACGTTTGTCAAAATATGACAGTTTGTAATACAGCGAGGAAGACTGTGGATGCTGTCAAACTGCTTCTATAAAAGCTAATAGCTCCTAAGCCATTCATGCTACTCATCTGCAAATTTGTGTACATATTTAAAGTCACTGGAGGATGGGTTGGTATGAGTTTTGTCTCAATCGGATAAGTTCCTCAGAAGACGCATGTAACATTTGCCACTTCTGGTTGTAATATTGTGACCAAAAACAATCCAGTTCGTCCCCCGGTAATTCTAAATATGTATACCAAATTTCAGCCCGATCCGTTGTTCCGTTTGGGTGCAATCGTGTTCACAGACATACATACCCACATACATACATACATCCACACATACATAGGTACATTTTCCAGAAATCATTGCAATCGATTCAGGGGACCTTAAAACGCGAATTTTTGCGGAAATCTCAAAATGACATTTCCTTTTAGGGATCCTTCTAGGGTACTAGTCGGAAAGTAAAAAACTAAAATCTTTGCCGTAACGGTCTTCAGGCGTTTATCAACCCATAGGTCATAAGTTTCAGCCTTCAGCTTAAAACCCGACCGATAATCGCACAACACAACATACATTTACGAATCCCACCTAACGATTAGTAAACACGCACGTTCATGTTTTCCCAATTAATCTACAATAAGCTTACATGCCGCGCGTACACCTACAAAACGGGTGCGTGGGTGTCGCCGTTTTTTCCTGTACGCACAAGTGCCTTTGCCACCCGCTGTGGAGGTCCGCGGTGAGATACTGTCGCTGTACGTATGAAAATATTACACGAGTAAAGTTGTAATATAACAGCAGACCTGGCAGACAGTTCTTGGTTGTCTTCCTGTTCTGGGAGACCCGCTGCGCGTCTCGGCGCCTATCAAGCACGATCTAATTTTACGGTATTGTCCGCTTTTATGGTCACAGATAAATTATGTAATTTTGATTCGTATTGTCGTATAGTTGTACCACGGGCGCGCCTTTCGTTCAGTTTGGGTTAAGTTGTTTGGTACTTTATTGGCCATACGACTGCACGTGGGGTTATTTTCTCGGGTATAAAGATAAAATAATACACTTTTATTCAAAGGGAATACGTAGTAAGCGGAAATAAACATCTAAAAATTATTAGAACGGTCCATAGAGTGCGTAGAGTTAAAGTTAGAATGTAGATTCAAAAAAGGGTATTAACAACTGGTTCGTTCGAACTTTTTTGGATTCTAAATCTGAAAATGGAAAGTGTATGTGGGTATGTATGTATGTACGTATGTGGATTTGTGGATATGTACATATGTATGTCTGTTAACACGTTAGCGCCCAAACGGTAACGCAGCGGGCTGAAATTTGGTATAAATATTTTACGTAAGAGAAGTTGCATAATGCATCCTTAGACAACTGGAGATTAAATTGTAAGATGCATGCTTTCAGGTGTAGTAAATCTACTACTAAAGACAAACAAATCTAGTGAGAGAAGTGTGATAAGTCCGGCAATTTGTTAGCGCCGGTTGCAGTGTGAAAGTAGTGGGTATGAATTGGAGAAACTTTGTTAGACCTACACAGTGACTCAAAGGATCAACAAATCTTCGAGTGATCCATCACGCTGACAGTTTCCAAATTCCTAATTCCCTCCGCCAGATGTCCTCCCACCTTAGTACCAGCTTTTCCAGGTGACGAATCGCTGTGGATTTCCATCCGTTATCCAAATAAACTCTACCACCTTTACGACGCGACGGCCTAACCTTTTACTTACATTATTTATTAGCTTAAATGTGATGTATTTTTTTTCTGGGTAATTAATTTATATTTGCGTCGTCCATTGCAATTTAAGATTTTTATGTCACCACTGGTGAAAGTCAGATTTGTTACACTTGTTACTCCTTCGAAAATAAAGAGTTTTAGCATGAGTATTATGCAATATTTTGTCAACAGCATTAAAAACTATTTCAGCAAAATACTTCATGTTTTCGGAAGAAAGCAAGGATCCCTAAAAGGTGCCTTTCTTTCTTTCAAATAATACCTCAACAATGCACACAAACAGTGGACAAAAACGTCAAATACAGGTAAACTATTTGTGGCATCTGATGGTCTTCAAAATTTGGCAATTCACACAGATACCGAATAAAGCTGTGGATTCTGTAAAACAGCTTCTATAAACATTTATAGCGCCCAAACCGTCCATCTCATTGATCTGAAAATTGGCATCCATGTTTACAGTCACTGTCTGCTGAGCTAGTATCAGTTTGGTCCAAATCGGTTGAATTCCTAAGATTATGCCCAAACGTTTATCACTTTTTGTTATCAGATTATCACCAAAAACAATACAGTTCGTACCCTGGTAATTCTAAAGAATATACAAAAACTTCGTCCGCTCCGTTGCACCGGTTGGATGCTATCGTGTTCACAGACATATCTGGTCACAATCTCACCACCGGAAATGGCACATGTTTAATGCGCTTTCTTAGGGATTCATCTAATTTTGACAACATTGATACCTGCCAATCCTCCAGTGCCAAACATCAGTGCCACTGACATGACATGACTCAGGTTGGGGTCCAGAGTGGCTGTGGCTTTATGAAACTTAATAATAGTAAAACTGTTTGGACACTTGTGTTTACAGATTAGTTGGAAAGTTGGGCGGAGACCATCCCAGATATTTAGAAAACGGTATTATTTGATAACTCAAAACCAGTGCTTTGAGATTTTGTAGATAAGATTAGTACTAGTAGTACTAGAATGAGGATGCCATAGCCAATATCGACATTCGTTAAACAATTTAGTTACACCATCGCTCTTTTAATGAAAATAGTGTTGCTTTGTTGACGCAATAGAAGTTTTGCCGTAATTGTAGTTTTGCAAACAGTTCAGTCATTATTGCTAATGAATTAAATTAAACCCTATGGGTAATGTAATTAATGCAATATGTGATATGGATCAGCTGAATTATTGTTGTCGGCAGATTGATTGCAACTACATTTTAATAAAATTCAATGATTAGTTAGAGTGCAGTAAGCATACAATCGATAATATTTGGCATTGTGAATAGTATCCAATAATTATAATTAGGGAATTGGCACAAAATTCCTTTTTCCAGACACTGCTTATAACTTTTTCCTCACCAACAAACTCAAACGCAATATTTTTTATGGATCTCAACATTCTTAAGTTTTAAATTTATATTCAAAACATTCCAGAATAAAGAGATACAAATATTTAAAATCACTCCATCAAGATTAATATTTCTACCAAAAAATCCGCACGATTAAAAATGCTTATGTCGTAATTTCTACGTTCAAGCCATTCGAAAAATCGCGTTAAGGGTCCTTCTTAAAAGGTCCATATTTTATTCATTACTCGGAGAGCACCCACTCGCGAGATACAAAGACGTCCAATTCAACCTCCTGACCCATATAATTCACTCAAACTCTCCCCAGTCGCACAAAGTATCCCAGAAACCCTTAAGCCTATATAACATAGTGCGCGAGGAAAAAATCCAAATACACCCGTTGCCGGATTCTGCACCGACATGCTCCGGGCTGTTTTCGACATCGTACACCGTTTACACCCTCCCAGCTCCATTCAAGAAGAAAAAAATATCTCCACTCAATCTATATAACGAAACGAGACAGAGCGGACCTTTTCAGACAGTACGGATGACCGTCCTGTAACGGCAAGAACACGTCATAGATTAATTGTTCAGTAAACCATACGGTTTATTGAACAATGTAAACTAATTTGATTATTGATATCATGCGGATGAAATCGCACAGTCGTCAATCTTAAGTGGTATTTTGAATTTGTCACATATTTAGTGAAAGTCAGAACTTCATTATGATAACCGAGTTTTCGCAGTTTAGAATAGAAGTACCAACTATAAGTGGAAGTACATAGCTCGTGTGAATTAAATCCGGACAGTAGTAAAACTGTACGGATTTTTTTCCGTACGATCAATCCGCACTGTTTGAAAGGGTCTCGAGTGGGACAATCGGCTACACTCGGCAGCAATTCTACCCCTAAATATAAACCACCACAGGCATGGCTGGGACTTCGTATTGTATCTTGCCACTAGTAGTGGGAAAATACTAATATGAAGCGGGCGAAACGGATCATCCCTCTAAGGTTTTTCTCGCTTATTGCACTCGTTGTTTTGGCGATCCTTTTTGTTTCAGTCCCGGAGTTGTGCTTTTTATTGTTACAGCTGCGAGAGCGAAATGTGTTTTTGTTAGAGCGTCAGTTTCGTTTTCTCTCTTTTTCGTCGTTCATTCGAAATCTAATTAAGAAGAATGGATAGCGGGATACGAATGGGGTTCTATTTAATGAAAGTTTTTACACTTCATAGATTATAAGATTTATAATACTAATTTTTACTTTCCGACCAGTACCCTAGAAGGAAAGTATTGTAATCGACAAAAAAAAGGGATTTAGTCTTCTGAATCCATTGCAATGATTTCTGGAAAATGTTTGTGGGTATGTACTACATATGTATGAATGGGGTTGTGTATTTCTGTGAACACGATAGTGACCAAACGCTACAACCCATCAGGCTGAAATTTGATATACATATTTAGATTACCAAGGGAAGAAGTGTTTTGTTCTTTGCCACAATCTGACAACCAGAAGTGGCAAATTCTACATGCGTTTCCACCATATATACCAGCTCATCAAACAGTGACTATAAATATGTATGTATGTACATACTAATTTACTGATCATTGAGATGAATTTAGGAGCGTTCATAGAGGCTATTTGACAGAATCCACAGCCTTCGCCGCTGTGTTGCAAACTGGCAGATTTTGATAAACGTCAGTGCTACTGACATGACATAACATTGTATTATTCTATGACTGATGTTAGGATGGGGTCCTCCAGAGTGGCTATGGCTTCACGAAATTGAATAATAGTAAAAGCTGCGAAACAAAAGTTTCCTTTTGTTGTTTAATCAACACCTGATCAACTAGATTATTTATTAACGAGTAGAATGTGGTTAACAATTTTAATAAATCTCCGTTAACAATTTTATAAGTAAAACAAAATTTATTGTTAGACCATTTATTTTATGAGTTTTAGAAGTAACGAGAATGACTCATCGATTACTGATGAGTAATTTTTGATGCTCCCAAACGTACTATATACCAAATATATGAATTATTGTTGAGACAGTAGAATCGTTGCCTCATAAACGCGTACGATAAACAACAACACGATTATATTTTGATGGCAAATACGGGGATACTTTATGACGTGAACGTGAGGTACAGGCGAAATGAGACAGACGGCGCTGCTGTAGCGCAGTACTTGCCGCGGCTGCTGTGTGTGTGCGATATTAGTGATAATATTGAATTTTGTAATTGATAGTTGGTTGTGCGACTAATAGGAAAATTGATTGTTAGGATCGTGATTCTGTACCGTTGCTGATGTCTGTACATAACAATACAGTTTATAATATTATCGCTTCGCATTAAATTTGTTTTTAGCTGAATTTAAACATACACCTAATAGGATAAAATATATAGTGATTCGCGCAATATTAAATGGAAGACAAACAACTGATTCCTTGTAAGGGGTAACTGATATCGTTAGTAAAAAAGTCACCGAGACATACACTGAGAGAAAAGAAATGTAAACTCAAATAAATGCATTTCTTTGGACATATTTCATTCAAGGAAAGAATATATGTTTGAAATAAATAAGTATTTTTAAATTAAAAAAGGTGAGCTGCATGGGCTGAAAGAAATATTTTATATGAAGTAAAAAGAAATCGTTTTCACTGAAAAAACGATTCTTTTACACCAAATGGTTTTCCATGATTTCCGTAATGTAGAAATTGTTTGGGTTTAATTGCAGAAATACGTTTGAATGAATTAAATGTGGTTTTATTTCAAATAAAGATCGGCCATGAGGTAAGTAAATATTCTATTTGAAATTAGTTGGAAGAGAAAGGTATATAGGTTTGAGTAAAAGATTGTGTTTGAATAAAAAAAGTGGTTTCATTAAAAATTGTTGCTATGTCTACTGGCGGGGAGATGGCGCTGACAGTCGCTACGCACGCGTTGGCCTTTTTGGGCTTTATATAACGCTGAGCTGCAGAATATGAGCGGTATTCTGGTTACCCTTCATTTGGAAATAAGTCTGTAGTCTTTAGTAAAAATTAGATTAGTGGATTAAAATAATCGAATGAGTCCACCATAATCTTTTATTGTGATTTTCGACTAAACTATGTTTGGATTATATAATCAAGGTCCCATGATTATAATCGGTCGCAATATTTATCTAATTTGAAAGTACACTTTACTGAAACTAAAGTACTATATGATTATATCAAAATTTGTGGTTACTAAATCAACATTCGATTTAATAAGTCAAGTACTAAATTGTCAAACAGTAAAGAAAAGTTTTTTTACTTAAAAAGAACGTTTACGAAAGTAGAGAACCGGTTGAAAGTTGCTACTTCTACATATAAATTACATATTTTTTTCTTATAAGAATTAAGATATGCATTATCTGTACATAGAGTTCCACTTGTCGAAGTTAAGCGAATGAGAAACAGCGTTACGCATCGATAGGCAGTGGTGAAGAATAGTAATAATACTAACCTTTAATTTAGCGAAAGGTCAATAATAGCAGCGCAGACATTAGGTTGGGAATCAAAGTGATTGTGGCTTTACGAAACTGAAGAATTGCAGACGTTTTAGACGTCAGATACCCATAGATTGTTGTGCCTCAATAATTGACTAAATGAATCAGCACTTTACAATGACCTTTTTAATTGTTCCCAGAACAATTAAAAAGCAATAATTAATCAAAGCAGTAACGTAGCAGACACCAGCTGGTCAATTTAGGGCAAAAGCAACCCTGTTCGTTACATGATATCGCATGGGGTTGATCGTCTGAAAGACTCGTTAAGTAACTTTTACGGCGCAGATTTTCAAATGCCCATAGAAAATTAAAACCACTTTTCACGCCCCTGCCCACTTGACTCCGTTCCAGCCCTCCCCGTATAATTAATTAACGAAAAATAAACTTCCCGCTTGCTACCACAAAAAAAAAACGGCGCAGAGAACAAACTGCCGTTAGTGTTCCACTCATGTACGAACAACATAGCCCTGTCCAAGCGAAACAAAAACGTGCAGCTCTTTTCATGGTGATTGATGGTCTTTCTAGCTGCCCCCGCCCTCTTAAACCCTATATGCGAGTCTGCTTTGTTAGAGCGGTTTGCGATTTCCTCATCGTAAAAGACGTATTGATATTAACGTTTTTAGCTATTCGGGGAATCGATCGCGAGCTTGGTGCTGTGGAAGCGCTCCAAGTTTCACTGGAACCATATGCCGGCCCTCCACGCTACTGTTCGGCATTATAATAGTTTTAGTAATCCAGGACGGATGTGTTTTGACAGGCTTTGATTTATGCTGCCCGATTTCCTGCTATATTCGTGCATATGGAAAGTCACCCGTGATATTGACGAGTATATTTTAAGTGTTCAATTGTTCATCTGTTACGGAATATGGTGGAATACGATGTTTCGGGAGAACGACAATGGCTCATGGATTACTGATGTAGACTGCGTTTATTTAAAAAAAAAAATAAGCGCTTTAATTAAGTGCTAAAAAATAATTCAAAAATTAAATAATTCAGATATATGCATTAAAAGGGAAGAGCATATACTTATCACATTTAATTCAATAAAAGGTGATGATTGTTAATGATAAAAGTAAATAATAGGAGTATATTCAACAAGACAACAACATACTTTAACAAAAATAAAATATATGGGGTGACCCTCAGCCAACTTTCCCACTACACTGTTGACACATTTATAAGCCCTCTAAACGTATAGAGGGTGAAACACCAATTAAACGAATTAAACACTAATTAAACGAAACGAACGCAAAATAATAATAATAATACTATATTGGGATTATACCAACACCTCTCGATACAAATATGTAACTATAATATAAAATAGTACATATACTGTCATGTATCCGTGTGTTTTCCTGCGAGGTTTATTTCTCCTGTTTATTTATTCTTCAATCGCGGGCCCGGGTGATCTAAAAATGTAATAATTTAAACGTGTTTTTAAACGTCCTTCTTACATTACGTCACAAACCGAGCGATATAAAACATTTATAGCGCCTAAACCGCTCATCCCAGTGATCTGTAAATTTGTATACATATATAATACATATAAAATAACTGCAGGGTGAGAATGGTGTCAGTTTGGTCAAAATCGGATGAATCCCTAAGAAAACGCATGTGACATTTGCCACTTCCGGTTGTGAGATTGTCACCAAGAACTATCCAGTTCGTAATTCTAAATACGTATACCAAATTTCAGGCCGATCCGCTGGCGCTGGTCCGTTTGAGAGCTATCGTGTTCACAGACATACATATATGCACACACATACATATATACACACACATACATACATACATTTTCCAAAAATGATTGCAATGGATTCAGAGGACCTCAAAACGCGTATTTCCGCAAAAATCTCATTTTTTTTTTCATCGATTACAATACTTTCCTTATAGGGTATTATAAGTATAAAACATTCTCTATATACTTTGATATTCTGTTTGAACTTTATGAACAAAAGCAACACTATGTTGTTCTAAATTGTGTAAATTAAAGTTATTCTTTTATTGGATAATACATCTTTATAAATTGAACAGCTTCTGCAGTAACGGATGCAACGTGCAAGTTTAAATTAATTAAGAGACGCGTCAATATTAATGCAAAAAAATCGCCCCTGAAAACTTCTACCATTTTTTCTTGTTTGACTAATTGGCCAGCAATCCGAGCTTGCTCTTATAAGAACTCGACCAGCAAACAGGCGCCAGTCCAAAACTGTCCCGACAAGTGCTCAGTTGGTAGAGCACCTGCCCGGCAAGCAGAAGGTCGTGGGTTCGGATCCTACCATAACAGGTCATTTTTTTCCGTTGGTTTACGTAGTTTGAGAATTATCCTCTTTATCATCATGTCCCGACAAGTTGAAAAATAGTATTAAAAGTGCAAATAATTAAAAAAAAAACATAAAAATATCCTTGAAAAGAAGCACAGAAAGGCGAAGATTCTAAAAAAAAATACAAAAAATGCAAAGAAAGCATTTATATAAAAAAATAAGACAATAAGAAAATAAAAATGGCGCCAAAGTCTTCTTTTACCCTAATTCGTGGCGATCCTAAAACTGGCTCAGCAGAATGTTTAGAATTTGGATTCCACTAATGAGTCATAGATTACGAAAAAATTAGGTACATTTGCAGAGATATCTGTAGTAAGTTTGGTAAATAAAATACGTTGAAATGGCAATATTTAAATATTACCTACTTATTGTATTAATTTTGTTTCTACTTCGCGCTGTTGCAAATACGAATATTAAATGTTTACCGGAAAACTTTCTGGTCTAGTAGGTAATCACTATATCCGAAAACTTGTAAATTTATGTAAACGCTACCAGCATTACCATACCTAATGAGCTGTAACTAATTCATAGTACATATATTCATGTAGAACACCTACTCCGCTCAACGTAAGTTGCGCTCCCTAGGTCGGGTTAGATTCGGTTTTAATGCGGTTCCCGGCTTGCTAATGTATAAACAGTTCGGCTGTATTCTATATATTATTAAAGTAGCGAGGAATCCCGTCCAAACTCCACCAAATCCTCCAGTGTATTAGCGCCGGCTACCCTCCTCTCTGCGTTCCTTCTAGATCCTGTTACTTACCCAGGACAAAAAGAGAATTAGGAACGTAACATCAAATATGCCTTCACAAGATGACAGAACGTCTTTGGACAATCCTCAAGAACAAAGCGAAAATATCTGGGGTGATGCTACAGCCACTCAGGATCAAACAAAAATGTACACATATACGAAGAACATCGTCCTTGTATATGTGTACATTTACAAAGACAAGAACAGAACAACTATTTGGTTGAAGATGACATAACAGCCGAAACTAGTTCCAAACAATAAAAATATTACAAATAAAAAGACGCTTCTACTTATCGTATTTTATTTTATTATTTAATACCATTTCGGGAGACAAGATCAAATCCTTAATAATTGTTATACACAAACACAGAACGGTATTAATGGTATTATGGTCTGAAATTTGCACTACATTGCTTCTGTAAAATGGAAATCAGGTTCATGAATATGTGAACGTTTAACGTCGCATCCACGCCATACTTGTAACTTACGGAGTGTCACGTATCACGGTATCTAATTTTCCCTTGTATACTTAACCTTTGCCCTGGCAGAAGTCCCGACAGGTTTCTGCTGAAGGTACAAATAGAGACCCTTGACTTCGGGCCCTGGTTTCATGTGATCGCACCATAATTCACGCTCACGAAAACATAATGGGATATTAAATATTTAGGCGACTTTATCTACCCTAGTCGGACTATGTGTGCGCGCGTAGCGCTTACCTGTTAGTTTCTGGTTAAATGTACAGATGTAATCCGACCTTAATGAAAATACACTGACTCGGAAGGTATCCGCAGTGCGCGTTTAGCAGCCCCCCAAGGAATGTTTGTTATTAAAATTAGAAAACGTTGCCTCGGATGCCTCAGGTAACTAGGGTCGTAATAAAT
Organism: Aphodius granarius; assembly: GCA_963971325.1. Classification (NCBI taxonomy): domain Eukaryota; kingdom Metazoa; phylum Arthropoda; class Insecta; order Coleoptera; family Scarabaeidae; genus Aphodius; species Aphodius granarius. The sequence goes on along the minus strand of OZ020222.1, from coordinate 30,905,361 downwards.
TCTCACGGGTACTGTAATTAAAGGAGCCTGCTGCTCCGTGGTGCCCGTCAAACTATAAACAAGACTGGGGTGAAGTCTCAAAATGGACTAACTTCTGGACGGACTGAGAATGAGGAAAAATGCTTGGTGATTGTTCTTTTGAGCCTTGTTTAAGGTAGGTTATTATGGTAATCGTAAGGGGAAGAAAATATTCATAAAAAATATAATAAAAAATATATACAAGCACTGGATAAGATTAAAATAGTCTAATTACTTATATCAATACTTATACAGTTCAGCTCACATTAGGATGCAGATCAATTTTCCAATAAATACACAATTGTACCTAATAATTACAAACACTTGATTGAAGAAAACGATGTATCACAATACTCTGATACGTGTGCAGAACTTTCTGTTCCTTGTTTCCTATTTCTGCACAATTATTAAAGAACTCGGAAATTGTGATCTTTTTATTGCCTACGATCAACGTTCTATCATAGAATATTCCACAAAATCGACTGGATTCACCGTGTACTATTCCTTTAGCTACAATGTCAGCTGACAGCTTCTCAATGTTGTTCTTTGTTAAATAGTGAATAACTCTTCGTGCAGCAGTGCGGGCGATCAGAACCATGGCTTTTGAAGTGGTTTGGTCTGGTTTATATTTGCAACGACTGATGAACAAGTTTAAACCATTGCGTAATATGTTGTGTAATGTTCTCTTATCTGTACATTGTAGTAAAATTCGTACGAAGTTTAATGCTCTTCTTCTATTAAAGAACATACGTATTTCTCGGATCGCTGTACAACCTAACTGGATCGGTGAACTGAGGTTCGTATCTGACGAAGTTATTCTATCCAGGGTAGATGGTGGATTTGTTGGAGAAACCTTTGATGGATCGCTTGGATACTTCAACTCTTGAATAAGGTTCCGATATTTTTGCAGCTTTTGTTCAACTTTTTTTATGAAAAGTTTACATAAATAGTTTTCAGATTCGGTGAGGTTATTATTCTGAAAACAAAAAAATATACCGTTATTTTAGGCAATATTGATGCTGAAATAAATTTTTCTGTTATGCAAATATTACATTGATTATTAAACTAGAAACTTACCATTTGTGCATAGTTAGCACCAGGTTTAGGTTTACACTTAGGCGAAGGTAAAATAATAATAGGCACTATGATACACGGTTCTGAAACATTTGGACCAAATTCAGAATGTACGGGCGTAATAAATATCTTCACTATCTCTCACAACAGACGAAATTAGACAGGTATAAATACAATCGGTTTACTTAATTTACTAAATAGTTTTCCTGTCTGCTACATATATAATGTATATATAGCATTCATATCTGTGATTGTATCTGGACAGATAAATAAATTATATCTAATAAGAAAAATGTATTTGTTGTTAAAAAGCGCACATGTTATTATCGGCATCGAGACAAAAACTGATTAATTGTCAATATAAAGGACCCGCAATTCTACGAAGTGCGAAGGTGTGGCATCAATTAGTATTACTGAGAACTCGTCATCGCATAGATATGGACAAATTGCCATATACGGGGTGACATAGAACAAACTACAATGCATAGCACAACGTGATAGAGGGCCGCAAAATAATAAAAAAAGTTCCTATACACTAATATCGGATCGCTCTTTGTTTTCAAGTTAGCGGCTGTTGAAGATTTTTTTATAAATGTTATTTAGGGTTACTTTAATTAGGCAGTAGAGGTAAAAGGCTTTGATTTCATGAAACTAAACTTATGGTACTATCAAAGCAAGCTAAAGTCAAGTAGCTTAGGTAGTGTTTTTAATAAGCTTTCAAATACAAAGTAATGATAAAGTTTGGAAAAAAATCATAATATCTTTATTTAATATTTTCAAGAAAAACGCTCGGACACGTCAATTTTAACTATTAAATAGCCACCTTATGACGTAAAAGTTTTATCCATCACGTCACTTATTTCGGAGCGATGAGGTCATCCTTATTTTTTTTAATCACAACCCCATTTTTTTCTGTTTTTTCAGTAGAACACTTTACTACTTAAATGACGATGTAAAATAATTAGTACCTTACATAACCTTTAAAAAAAAATAGCAATTTTTTTTTTAACAAATAAAGACTTAATTTTAATGGAAAAAATTATTAATAAACCCAAACAAACACTAAACTTAGCGCAAATGCTGGAATTGTTCTCTTTTCTCAACATTTTTATTAACATTAGTGTATAGGAACTTTTTTATTATTTTTGGCCCTCTATGACGTGGTGCTATGCATTGTAGTTTGTTCTATGTCACCATGTATAGTATATATCATATTACTCACGTTATTTTAAGGAATGTTTTCGAATTAACTGATACAAACAGGAAAATACTAATTAAAATGCCTTCAGAAAAAAATTCTCGATTTAATTGGTAGATACAGTATTACAATAAATGGGTATTTAAATTTAACTGCATAGGGCTTTTAAGATTATACTGGACACAATTATTTGTTTTATTATTATACATCAAATATCTGGGGTGGCCCTCACCCAACTTTCCGACTATATCGTTTGCACAATGAAGAGTCTAAACACTTTAGCAATTATTCAATTTTGTGAAGCCATAGCCATTCAGGATCCTACCTAACATAGGAACTATGAAATAATGACATTCGCCATGCCGACATTTAATGCCATGTCATGACAGTGGCACTGACGTTTGTCAAAATCTGACAATTCGCAACACAGCAACGAAGGCTGTGGATTCTGTCACTATTTCTATCAACTCTTACTGCAAATTTGTGCACATATTTAAAGTTACTGGAGGATGAGTTGTTATCAGTTTGGTCAAAATCGGATAAATCCCCAACAAAACCCACATTTGTCACTTCCTGTTGTCACCAAAAACAATCCAATTCATCCACTGGTAATTCTAAATAAGTATACTAAATTTCAGCCCGATCCGCTGTACCGTTTGGGCGCTATCGTGTTCGCAGACATACATACCCACATACATACATTTTCCAGAAATCATTGCAATGGATTCAGGGGGCAAAAAACAAGTATTTTCGTTGAAATCTCGAATTTTTTTTCCGTCGATAACAATTTAATAATTTCCTACTAGGGTACTAGTTGGAAAGTAAAAAGCAAAGGGCGTTTTATCAAAGTACAGCTAAGTCTTTCAAAAACTTTTTCTCAAATATGTGCTGATAAACACTTACATCAAAAAGATATGTGGTAGCGTATAAATTGACCATAGCGGTCTATTTCAAATGTAGCGTTTCAAAGAATCTGTCAACGTTTTAACAAAATCAGAGGATATATAAATCGTAAATGGGTAACAGGAGGCTTCCACTAAACATTTAGTTGGAATTAAAAGATAAACTAATATCCTTTTCAGTTTCGAAAGAGCAAGAAAGAGACTCCTTCCCCTATCCTCTACACAAACCAAGGATAACCCCATTTTATAGTTTTATAGTCTTTCTCTTACAATTCGATATTTATTTCATATTCATATTTATTGTTTTTCTGCTAAATACAACGTCGGAGATTGCATATTCCTTACCATATCACAAAATGTTTCAGGGAACGACCACACAAGGGGAACGACCATAAAGCTGTGTGCTTTATGGCCTAATCTGTAATGGTATCTTTTGGCATAATCTGTAAAATCAAATAAATTTCCACATACTTATTGTTTACATAATTCAACAAGTATTGTTATTTATTGCTTCATACAGGATGGATTACCAATTTGTTATTTAAAAAAAATCTACTCCAGTAACTGTGACCGCTCATATCAAACAAAAAGTAGTGGTGCCTGCAGAATGTTTGATACAAAGAGCAAAATTCTATTATTAAACGGCTGATTTTAGAGCAAAATAGTTCAGATAAAACAGCTGTTTTCTATTATGCTGATTAATAATTTATATAACACCAAATATAGTAACATATTTGCGGTCGGTAAAAATGTCAGATTAATCAATTTATTATCACGGTACATTCACTGAAATTACTAAATATATTTCAATAATGCACCGTGAAGTGTTTTCGAGTGCTGATGTCATCCAAATAGCACATTAAATACTGAACGTCTGACACTCATTGACGTCACAGGTGCTGACAAATTAACGAATCGGTCGCTCGTAAGAGGAAATAAAAATTCGGCTGATAACGGGGAAGAATAATTCTCTCTACTAGAAAAAATAATCTAAGCTGGCCCCACCCAACTCTCCGACAACTGACTCAATTTCATGAAGCTACAGCCACTCTAGATCCCACCTTATCGTCAGTCATAAAGTAAAAATACTCTATCTACAAATTTTATCTATTAATTCGCTATATGATTCTGATTCTTGTTCTAACTTGTCTTAAATATTTTGTTGCGAATTACATATCGTCAGACAAGATACAGATTGTAATTTGCTAAATGTTGTCCAATTCGTAATATTTATAGGAACAAGCGTCTACACTGCCACCCATGATTCGAACCTTTGTCAGTCTGACGTTCTTCTAGAAACCCTTATAATGCCTAAACCGCTCATCTCACTGATCTGTAAATTGGTATACATATTTAATGTTACTACCACAGCCAGTGTCGTTAAAACTGCACTCAGTGCGCACTCATTGGGATAGCAGCACAAGCGGAAAACGGTTTGAACGAGTCACACTTAAAAAGTGTGCAGTCAACAGGTAAGCAGAAAACGAAACACTTTTTCAGGGCAGCACTAGTGCGCACCAGTGCGACAAGCAGAAAACGCTATTTAGTCAGATAGCATTAATCATAGTGATATTGGAAAGCGACATCTATACACAACTCGAATGGCACAGCACGATGTAGCAACCTGTCAAAGAGAAGTGTGACTCCTTGCTTAAAACCTTGCAAAAACCTCATTAAAACTATTAATTGGCAAAATTTTGTAAACGTCAAACATTTTTATAAAAGACATAAGCAGTGCGACTTCACAATATCAGAGAACATTCATTGTTTCAGTTTCGCTATTTATATTTTTATGATAATTTTCTTGGTCTCATTTTATCCTGTACTGTCCTTTTAAAAAGTAGCAATAATCCAGAAAAAAAAAGCGATTCAGTTATCGCACAATTTGCTTAAAGATTAAGTGAGTCGCTCGAAGCATGACGACGCTATTACATTCGACAAATCTGCTACAAGAACATAATATTCCGGGTCATGATCGTACGTAATATTTCCGGCAAAGTGAGCATCACGTCCCGCATCCAGTTTTCCCATTTCTATTATTCAGTCGCGCCGTAATAAACCAAAACTTCTGCGGCTTCATCATAACGCGCGCGGCGCTCGACTCCGAACCGCGGCTCAAAAAAACGCCGTAAAATAAAAGGAGTCGCCGAGGCCGGATGTCCATGAAATTTGCATGATTATTTTTGGCACGATACAGCAAAGTGTTGTTATGTGCGGGATACGTCTTTGTAGCGCAACCGTATAAAAGTTTTATTATCTTCTTTTTTTTTGGTCCTCAACCCTACTAGCACCAGTTCAAAACAAAAAAAGTTTTGATATTATAAGCTGGGCTCAAAGACGCACTGCGGTACCCCATAATCGGTCGATAAAACTCGAAAGTTTTAATGGTTTATGTGATTTAATGTTTTAATAATAAAAGAGCCGAAATATGATATATGTAATTCTCTTATTTCTGCTTCTTTCACAAGTTATTATATTACAAATAAAGTAAAATTGTTGAAAAAACGATGAGTACTATATCGTCGCTTACGCGGTTTTCCCCCGGAAGTCTAGAACTTGGTGGTATGTATCAGTTTGATCTTCTTAGGGAATCGGATGAATCCCTACATCTTCTTTCAAAATGAAACATATAGAAATGAAACAAAAACCAATACATTGCTAATCAAATGAGTTGTAGAAATAACTATTTTAGAGTTTATATAAGTTAGGAAAAATATCGAAGAATTTGTGTAATAATTTGCTGAAAGAATCTTCAAAATCCACCAAAGAATTTTGAATGGGCCAACTTTAAAATAATACATGAATAACTTGTAGTTTATACAAATGATTTACAGTCACAAACTATGCAGTTGCACCAAAATGCAGCAAAGGAAACCCATGTCAGCGATGGAAAACGAACCCCTCGAAACTATAAAATATACACACTAGTCCCAACGCAAACCGTGTCTGTAACGATAAAAGAACACTTTGGTGGTCGATTGATCCGAATGCCGTTTGGGACTCTGTCTGCGGCCGCAGCGTGCCCTGCTGCCGTTGCCGTATGGATTACGACGTACCGGGGCCGAGTCTCGTTGGTATTCAGGACGAGATGCCAGGTGTCAGTGGTGTCTGCCGATAACATGACAAATCTCCGTGGCCCGCATCGCGCCCACCGGATAGATGATCTATGGCCCAGAACATCGAGATCATCCCTCACGAACTCGATCTTTTTTTTTTTAGCCAGCTAGCACAGAACGAAGAACAGAATCGAGTAGGTATGGATGGAAACACACTGGGGGATGAAACTGGTAATTCAAAACGGAATCCATCCCTGATTCTGCTTCTTGGGGTAATTCGGTTGGAAATCTAGTTCTGCGCCAGACATCGGTTCTGATAAATGAAATAAGGTGTGTGGTGCAGAATGGTGGATTCGCCAGGATACATTCAGGTTTTCACCATTTTAATAAATTAATTATTTATTCCTGTCTCAATTCTGATACAACCAGATTGATAACGATAACAAAGTTTTGTTTAGTTTTTGGCTTATTGTGCACAGTCGTGGACAAAAATGGGAAAGTTGTTGCTGCCTAATGTGATTTATTTTGTCGTTTTTAAAGCAAATCGACGTAAAATAATATGTTATGCTTGAAGAGACGTACAAATTGATACCGACTCATCGTCCAGTGACTTTAAATACAAATACTAATTTACAGATCTATGGGATGAGCTGATTAGCGCCTAAATTTCTCTGAAGGTTTATAGAAGCGGTTTGACAGAATTCACAGGCTTCGTCGCTGTGGTTGCGTATTGACAGATTTTGATAAACATCAGTGGCCACTGACATTGTGTTATTCTATGACCGATGGTAGGTTGGGGTCCAGAGTGGTTGTGGCTTCACGAAATTGAATAATGAATAATAGTAAAGGCGTTGAGATACTTCTTGTGTCAATAATTTAGTTGAAAATTTGGTTGGGGCTAACTCCGATATTTACTTGTAGATAAATGTATTGTGTTTATAATAATTTTACCTACCAGATTCAAAAGTCAAGACGCGAACTCAGACAATAAAATAACATCACCGCCAAAGTTGCTCAAATGTATGTAGATTATTATAATTATGTACTTTCATAATAGTTTGGTATGTTATTTATTTGGGAAAGTATGTATGACCAAAATAATATAGTTAACACAACAACTGTGTCGTGCCGTTTTATACATATCAATTCATATAACATCTTCATGAAATATTGATGAATTACAGATTATTAGAACTACACTTACCATACCAATTATGGCCTTCATTGAAATAATCTTGTCAAATTGTTTCTGTATACTATCATAATTACTAGGTCTAAATGGTCGACGTAGTTGTTGTGGTAACGCTTTCCGTATGTAAACAAAACCTATGCGACTGATAGCAAAAACCTACAGGACGGAAAGATTTTCTCGTCACAAAAATTACGTTATTTCAAAAATATGTTTACAGCAGTAAATTTAAAGTATAATAATATAATAACAGCAAAAATAAATCAAATTTTGTAATAATAATGGTTCAGTCTTTTTTTACTATGACTGGTACACATTCATATGTACCTGTTTTACCAAAAACCCACTAGCTCCATTCGGAATGCCCTGGGGTGCTCTACATTTGTAACAAAACTGCACAAGAGCGCGCAACGCTCGAGCAAGTCAACTTCCCAAAAGAAAACGATATATAGTTCCTTTTAATTGAAATAAACAATAATATCTTTGAGTTACTTGTAACGTGCTTATTTCATTCTGGAGAACATGGAACTTATGGAAACATCTCAGAAGTTTTGACAGAACCACCGCAATATTCGGAAACAATACGTTGCCGAGAAACCGCGGACATATTGTTCGGAGATTAATATTTCAACTACGGTTTGTAATCATGAAGTTTGAACATATTAGAACCAAAGTTGGAATCTTGCTTACAGGAATTAATGAACAGTAACACAAATAAAAAACCACAAAACATTAACTAACGATCAGAGAAGTTCGCTTCTTTACCGACTAGGATTTAGATCCACGAATGACAATATAAATCTCACAATTCCATTACATAATCCTTGTCTAGAAACCCTAGTAGCTAAGGATTTTCTCATACTTCATCATAAAATTCAATCAAAACTTATACCAAAAGAACCCAGGAAAAATCCCAATGGATTTTCGGCAGATTTAAGTGAATCTAGAATCAATTTCTACGTATTACCGTTTTAAACCGACCAAATTTCCGACTCCGTCCGTAGCGATTCACCGATTCTCTATTTACATTTTAAAGTAATCAGTCCGTTTAAGGACTTTAAGGTTTTAAAGGCGCGTGAGTGCTACCGACTGCTTGCTATCCTGACAGGCCTCCATCCGGTCCGACCTTCCGTTACGCCACTGGAGAAAAGGTCCCAATTTGCATTCGTAATCTCTTCATTAAACGCCAATTAGCCGGGCGAATACACCGTCGAGCCTGAAACTCCTGAAGGACGACGGAAGCCTCGTCCTTCCGAATTGCCTTTAATTTTATTTGCCGGTATATACACAAAGACAAATCAGACAGGCACTCCTTGAGAATAACTGAAGCAACGACTTTAACACGCGGGAAAATTTACCATAATTAAGGATTCGGTTTTATTATTTGATGAGTGTTTAAACCAAAGTTAATTTGGGTAAGATAGAATGCTTAAATTGTAGTTGAAAAGAAAAATCACCGAAAATTCTTAAGAATTTGACGAAATATGAAAATTGCGGCATTAAATATATATTATACAGCATAGACATTGTGCACAGAATATAGAATACAGAAAATTTGCACAAAACGAAACACTATACAAACTTGTGTACGTACAACTGAAAGTAGGTAACAAGCTAGGGTAAAGAAAAATTCATATTTTCAGTTTGCAAAGGCAAAATGTTCGAGCGCTGCTGAAAGTACCAAGTTCTGAGCATTTTAACGGAGATGGCGCTCCGTCTAGCTTTCGATGTGATCCCGCGCATCCACGCTGATCTCTTTCCGAAACTATTTACAGATTCCGTGGATGTTTTAAACTATAGATAAAGTACTTCGGCGGAAAAGTTATTTCGACGGTCCACCTATATAAAGCGCTCTAGAGACATTGGAAATATGAGGAAGGATCAAGTTTCTACTCGCATAGGTGAACAGGTCATGCATTTTAAAATCAGGTGATGCATTCCCAAGATGCGAATATTAGAAATGCGATATTCGATTTTGTTTTAATGTCTTTATGAATATGAGTATGCATGTCTGTAGAAGAGGACGAAACGGCACAACATATTAGGCTGAAATTTGGTGTACACACAGAGGGAAAAATTTATTCGATACAACACGAATATCTTTTGGATGGTTCAAGTAAAATATAAAATTCTCATAGTAAGAATATGATTTTCTTTATGTTCCAAGTATGAAAGTTGAAAGGAATTATATCTGTTTTAAGCGATACATACGTATACTTTTGGGTTAAGAAACTGTTTGTTCGTTGAAGCATGCATATTTTTCACTCACCAAATATTGTTGTTGCTATTGTGATGGTTGCTATTGTTGAGCTTCAGAGTGGCCATGGGTTCACAAAATTAATGTAAAATTGAAGTTTTATGATATAATCCAGATTTGCATTCCGGAGTAAAAAATACTGTTACGGAAAGAGGGTCGCATGTTTGTTCGTTTTGTGTGACTTCTGCGGTACGCAGTTGACCCGTAGCTCGTTCGTTTAATCTCCGCAAGAGCGCGTTCCGCTCTTTGTTGTGTGTATGTATTGTGAACAGAGGCACGGTTTGCGGCAAAGTATCAAAGAGTTGAGGGGGTTGTGGCCGGGCTCGTTGCAAGCTTTCTCTCGAAAGCTACCCACATGGCACAATTACACTAATTATATCTCTTGTTTGCTCCTCTCCAAAGGTCAAAAAGCTCCAAAGCAACCTCCAAACGTCACTGAGCAGAAAACTAAATAATCTAATTGGAATGTACTGAGTGCGATACAGTGATACAGTGATATGATACAGATATTTAGCAAGTATTTCCTAATAAATTAAAACAGTACTGATTTATTAATAGTACGTTGCCTATGCGTTTACCTTGTTCCAAAGAACAAATATCTGGGGTGGCCCTAACCCAACTTTCCAACTACATCTTTTGCAGAATGAAGTGTCTAAACACTTTTTGAAATTTTTAAATTGTGTGAACCCTATCAAACGTCAGTTTCCATGACTTTCTGACATTTATCATACTGGCATTTAATGTCATGTCATGTCAGTGGCACTGACGTTTGGATTGTGTCAAACTGCTTCTATAAACTCTTATAGCACCTAAACCATTCATCCCACTGATCTGCAAATTTGTATACATATTTAAAGTCACCGGAGGATGAGTTGGTATGAGTTTGGTCTCAATCGGATGAATTCCCCAGAAGACGCATGTAATATTTGTCACTTCCGGTTGTAAGACACCAAAAACAATCCAGTTCGTCCCGAATCCGTCGTAATTCTAGATATGTATTCCAAATTTCAGCCTGATCAGTTGTTCCGTTTGGGCGCAATCGTGTATACACCACAGAAATCATATTCCTAGAATGCCAGTACCATATAACAAAAGTGCCCAGTTTACGACATCGCGCAGGTGAGGTGTGAAGCATGCGCGCTACGTGAAAGCATTTAGCACTTATCAAATATTTATTAGTATGAGGCTCCAACCAAGGCTGTGGAGGTTTATACACAGGTTTCTTTAACTACACATATTGTAATTCAAATTATATGACTACCAAGTGGATTTTGTTTGTTAAAAAAATAAACTATGTTACCCTGACATTTGATTAATAACAGTTTTGTCTTTTTCTAAGTTACAGTTAAATAAAATTTGATCTTTATGATCTTTTCCTGTTCTGCATAGTAAGAAAAAGTAGACAACAGTATATGTGACCCGCTCTATACGAGTCTTAGATAAAATGTCTTATTTGACAAGCAATCCTAACGGGGTTATGTTTGGTTGTTACATTCATAGGTTATGTTGTGTCAAGAAAATAGGAAACAGTCAGGAATAGATACCCACTTTCCTTTCACGTTGTTCACTGGTAATACTTACTACGCATGCCTTCCTCCTCAACAACTGAGTGGTATTGAGTGTTCAATTGTGGGCAAAAATTTTCTGCGCATCCTATCCGTATAGCATTCTAGTAATAAGATGTCTATGGTATACACACACACACACACACACACACATACAAATTAGTTGTATATTTTATGTACTTTAAAAAGCAATTTTTTTCTTTTTTTTCTTTGTTTGTTGTCGCCTTTGTTACGTGTTATCCGTCCAATAATACTTCCGTTTTGTTACGAATTTGTGACAAGTGGTTTTGCGCCGGTCGATTTGTTTTCCAAAGTTAATTTTAAAACTCATTTCCGACGGAACGACAAGGAAATTAATTTCCCATGGCCAAGAGAAAATCGACAAGTGCTAATAGCAGCCTTTATTACTCGATCAGGAAGTCATTCTCAAGAAGTGTTCATGCTAATCGACTTAATTACAGTTTGACTTTGCTGAATTTCGTCCTGTTTCATAGAACTACTTTGCAATTTGTATATATTTTTGCTTCATAAAGAACAGTTTCTAATTGCAAGGGCAATTACTTGCAAAAACACTTTGTTTTGCATTTGTTGAAAGACAATAAAAGTTATCAAAAAAATGAAACACGTCAATCCTTTCCATTCACATGGTATATTTTCAAACAAGCAAGAAGAATTTACAGCACAACAGGCGCTCGCAAGCCCTATTCTGTAACCCTATCACTCCCTAGACGGCGTATTAGGATTCAATACACCCCTTCGGAGAGATGGTAAAAGTTTTTCAGTTACTTCGTCCGGGTCTAGACGGTGAAACAAGAGTACAACTCGAGAACATCTCTCTAGTTGGCGCCCCCTGCATCTCGTTCTGTTCACGCCTCGATATTGAGTTTGACACTACTTTACCAAGTGCTTCTACTCGCAAGCTACATGCGCAACTATTTTACAATTCAAACTGGAAGACAAAGTATAATTTCTTCCTTATAATATATGTACTGTTTATAGTATAAACTTTATACTATATAAAAAATAACGCATCTGTGTATATTATAGGAATATTCATTTTATCGACTGGATGTAGATATTGTTAACAATGCGTTAAGAAAGGGCGTCTAAAACAGTATAAAAACAGTCGTAACTTGCTGCTGGTTGCTCTGGCCTAACAATGGGACCCCCACTGGGCCCATCCATTATCTTGATTATCACCATCAAGATGATCACAAAGTACTCACCCCTTCGCATTTCAATGGTGGTATATCTAAGTTCTTATAACCCTCCCAACAAACTCGGGCGACACTTTGATGTTCTGGCCCTTAATTTTGATACCGAGTTGTCCATATAAGTATCAAAGTGTAATTAATCACTTTAGAGGTGTTTCTTTGCAAATACAAGATACATTTTATCTGCATAGCTTGACGATGACATGGTTTCATCAAATTAAAATAGCAAATTAACAAGTTGTTTCATCAACTTTTGTTAGATTACAGCTAAACACGTTTCTAAGTAATTTGCCACATACGAAATAGGTAATTCAACGTTTATATGACAAATAATTTCTTATAAAAATACTAGAGGAGGCATTAAGAAGTCGGAAGTTGACTTCTTCTTTTTCGGTCTACTTTAAAATAGCTATTTTTCGCATTATTTTTCTCTGCGTGTATTTGTTTATCACATTATATGAGGACATTTTTGACTCATAAATACCAATTATGGCACCCATTAATGACGGTCTCATAGGTCGCTGTAATATGCATTATCGGTGGACCCTTTGTGGGCCGGGTCATATGCTTTAGCACCTGGTCGCGAAATAACTTTTGCCATCCCTAATGGCCCGTAATAACGGATAAATAATACATTTTAGGGACGAAAATCGTTTCCGGTCGTACGATATTTCGGTCGCATCGCACCTGAGTTCGACAACATAAAAGGTGGCTTTATTGGGCCATACATTAATACTTTATTTATTGTCTAGATAGGGTCCCGACTACCCTTCTCAGAATAATTTTATGAAACATATTTTGATTTAAAACTTGTTTAAAACACTGCTACCCTACTAAGCAGTGTTTATCGCAATGTGAGTATATTTCCACTGTTTTGTCGTATACCGCGTTATTCATAAATTTAATGAATTTATGCGTAATTGTAATGTTTTTATGTGGGATTGGAGCGACGAGTGCCGCTAATATTAATCGCATAAATAGATATTATCGGTGTCAATATGGTGGGTGAGCCTGGACTGACCAATCCAATAATACATTATGAACGATAATTAGTTTTTCATATCGTTGACCCATTTCAGTATCCGGAGTTACAGTCCGGACTAGTTCCGGATGCATAAACTCGAATTAATAACTGCAAAACTCTGTGCGTACAGAATATAGGACACGGTGAGCAGAAGCACATCGGTCACATTACAATGGTGATTTATTAGTGCTGTCGCTAGTTGTTTGCAGCTGTCTGTTCGCTATTTAACCATTTTAGCCATTAATTATGTATAACCTGAAGTTTTATAATTTGATAGCTGAAAAATTAATAATTTATTAGTAGTTGTTATTGTTTTATTAAGTATTATTATTTTCTGATTACTATTTAGGCACATATTACAAATTGGGGCATAAAAAGCTAACATTACAGTAAGAATCCAGTAAATTTCAAATTACAGTTATGCCCGATTGTACCACTTCCTATTAAATGACTGCACAAGTCCCATATCTTGTCACCTAGCAAAGTTACACTTATGAATGAAATGCAATAATGCAGTGAGTTTATGGACTTTTTATTCAGTTTTTGTAATTTATGAGTAAAACGTAAATCAGTACTAATTACACAAGGGAACAAATTTCCAACGTTCTGATACAACAAAAAAAATATTTGTTTCAGATTATATTGTTTATATTATATTTGCCTTATATAAATAGAAACTGAAAGTGGATTTATTGTAACAGATCAGATTTACAGTGGAGCGATACTAAAAAACTGAGAAAACTGCAACAAAACCACTTAACAAATTATATAACTTCAAAGAATATACAAAAGAACTGCATTCCCGCTGTATTTTGATGAACCGATAAAAAGCCACTATTCAGAAGGATCGTGGGGAATAACTCGTTCATAAGACCCTCAACATCGTGACATAGAAGTAAAGATCCTTCCACATATGCTTTAAAAAGCTTGTTGCGTTTTGTAAATGAAGACACTGTCACACCTCGTGCGAAAAGATTCCATTCCTGTAGGCTAGAACCCAATAACACGGCTTGTTCCTTTGATAAACCTAAGTCTTTAACCAAATCATTCATAACTGGTTTATAAGGTGAGATGTTCCTAAACATTCAAATGGTGAATCATCACGACTTGCCTGATTTAGCAGAGTCGTGGCGCAATGGCAAATTTGGACATTTTTGGCATTTCCAGATTCCAATTCTATAATAATAGCAGCCGTAAGCTGCGTTTACCTCTTGTGTAGTTTTCGTAATTTGTGTCACTACATAACAACCGCATATGTAACAAAACCTATTTGGTGAATTTTTACAACATCCTCTGCGACCACTTCCCATATTTTAATGCACAGAGTGTCTGTATAACTTAACTTGTTAAAATAATACAAACAAACTTGTTGATTCGTAATATTTTGAACAATCTGTTATGAGAACGTATGCATCGTTCTAGGCTAATTCAAAAAATGATATAACACTAAAGCAGTATATGTTTTAGGTGGAACATGACGCGATCATTAACATAAAGTTATTAACTAAGCAGAAGAAGTGGTAAATTTGGGCTAAGTTCTTAGTCATTAATATATTGGGCAAGATTCGTCGAATACCGAAATAGCACCACCTATTATTCTTCCTCCTTATCCCAACACATTATTTAATAGGTTTAGGGAGGCACTCCGTTCAGGGAAACGTTGACTCGCAAGCTTTCCCTCCGAATGACGCACGCCATGACACCCAAAATTAGAAACTGCAGAAGATTTAAAAAATTATAGCTCAACTGACGGAGAATAATAAATCAAACTTTATTCAGACCCTTGCCTTGTGAGATATTACAGTAGTAAATTCTGCAACAAACTCTACTTCATAAAAGACATAAATATGACCTGAATGGAGAAGTTATTACGTTAAAACCTAAAGTCAATCAAGCCATAATTTCCTTAAAGTATGACCAACTTCTACCAGTTCCACGACATTATCTTCTACCATGTCATTGCCTAGATCAATCCATTCAAAAAAACACGTAGATGACAGAAAAAAGACTTCAGATTTTGAAAACTTTTGCATGTTATGCCAAACTATAAAAAACCGCAAATATCTACCTTCAACTGTAGACTTTTGCGGCTTTAATTTATGTGCAGCTTAGATGATCAAGCTTTGCTTAATATATACAGCCTTAGTAGTTAAGAAAAAGTGGTGCAATCGGGTAAGTTTTGTTTTTAAATTCGTTCTATACTATATCCATCTATTCCCAAACGCATTCAATTTCCATAATAAATATGCGCGCCATCGCATCTTGTGGCATATTTAAGCCCCATCTTGATCCTCATTTTCCAGTTCCCGACAATTACTTAAAAGCGTTCTCCACTTAGATCTAAATAAGGAGGCAAGCAGAAAAGCGAAAAAACGCTTCCACACACAACTCGACCAGAAGATCTTTTTTCTATCGATCGATCTTCCTCCGGTGTTTTATCCTCCCCTACAAAAAGACCACGAAGGAAGTTAAGACGACACTTGACTGGGAAAGAAAAGGAGGAAGGGGAGACGTAGACGTGTGTGCGTCGATGGATTTAGGTATACGTCCTGGGGCGGCATTTTAAACGTAAACAGTTGGGGCCGAAGGCCTGATGGCATAATCTTGTACAGGCAAATCCGTGGCCCCGTACCCGATCTCTCGCTAACGGCTACCGATGAATATTTGATCGTGCCCGCAGAAGTGGTAGAAGCCATGGATGGGGAGTTCGGATTGAGAGTGTGGGTCGCGACATTGATACCCATCCGAAGTGACAAACCTCGCCAGGGGGTTAAGGGACAGGTTAGGTTTATAACAACGGTGTCGCCTGGCCAACCCGATCGGAAATTTGCCGTGAAATACATCGAAGGTCGGTGATAATGGAGGTTTGAATATTAATTTGATCGGTTGGGATCGTCATCGACAAAAAAAGGATTTTGAAATTTTTACCATATATTGTTTGGGGTTTGTCGGTGATTTATGAAATAATAACCAGCTTTTCGTCTACGACGCGCCTAAACCGGTCATCCAATTGATCTATAAATTGGTAAACATAATTAATGTCACTGAATTATATAAGAATGAGCTCGTATCAATTTGGTAAAAATCGGATGAACCCCTAAGAAAACGCATGTAATATTTACCACTTCCGGTTGTCAACGTGTAGCCAAAAACAATCCAGCTTTCCCCCTGGTAATTCTAAATAGGTATATATAATTTCAGCCCGATCTGTTGGGCAGTATCTTATTCACAGACATATACACACATACCCACACACATTTTCTAGAAATAATTGCAATGGATTCAGGGAACTCCAAAAGGCGCATTTCCGCTAAAATCCCATTTTTCTGTTGAATACAATACTTTCCTTCTAGGGTACTAGTCGGAAACTAAAAAACACTTCCGCTACTTTATTCAGTGTTTTAAGTATATTTGGAGCTTTTTGCTCATAGTCTTTTTCATTGTTGAACATCCCTAAAGTCACTAACGTAAATGGTAGTACTTCAACATTTTCGACGAAGGCGCACTAAGCTGGCGCACTGCGAGCAGGATGCTCTAATTTCTGGTAAAAACCCGCAGATGGTTGAATCTATCAGTAAAGGACCTGACCAATCAGCGTTTTATAGCGCCGCTGACCTAGGTTGAAGCCAGTGTTAGGTAGATAAAGAAACTAAAAATTATATAAATCTACATATACTTATATATTAGTTGTCCTGTAACTTGTGGGTGCAAATTTGCGAACTAACTAATCAGAGATTACATTCTTAGAACACAACCCTACGTCTGCCAATTTTTTTTTTTTTTAGAAGTGATGTCTTGACAGTATGAGTAGCTGATGTTATCTATGTATGCGCATGATTTTTTTCGTTATAATAGTATAAAAGAATGCGTACTTCTTGAACAATAAATGAACGGTTTCTCAGATAATGACATTTTTTTCTTCCGAAAATAGGTTAGTTGGGGTCAGATGTCCAACTTCTATTTGCAAAAGGAATCATGGTTCAACAGCCAGCGTTCAATTCTAAAGTTATATACCTCCGTTTCACGTACCGCCGTTAAAAAAGTCAATAGCACGGACGTGTACGCAGCCTTGCTAAATACTGACGTGGTAATCAAAGCTTAACTCTTGATCTATTTTAGTAGCGATTTCCAGATTTCAAAAACTCCCGATTTATCGTCCAGTCAATGTTGAATATATCTGATTCTTACAGTCTGCCCCAATATGTGGCGCCTTAACTTTTCCCGATTATTCAAGTTTGAGTTTAAATAATTTTTTGTGTTTTTGTTTTGGCAATAATAATTAATTATTGGTTGCATTTTATTCCTGTATTTTCAAGGCAAATAAATAAACTTCTCTGGTGAGTAGGTATACACTTCAATGTATTAAATCGTAACGTGCTATATTCTGAAAAGGTCTTTTGACTCTCAGGAATCAACTTTTGACTTCCTTTAATAATCTAACAGTCTTTTCTCAACCTACCCTCACTTTTCACATCATCTGATAACTAATGTTACTGTTGTGAGGGAAATATTACAGTCATGAGTATTTGAAGAAATAGTGAGAACAGAAAATTTAAGAGCTTGATACAATTAGTAACAAATACTGCGCAAGAAATTTGTGGATATTTATTACTCAACACGGTGATCTTGGCGCCTCTCTACGTCTTTTCTATCTGTCTCTTTATTATTTTTTTTATTAAAGGTTTCTTACTATACCATACATTTAAAACTGTGTTCAAAAGTCAAAAGTACAAATAACTCACGACCGTACGAAAACCCTTACGGACGTTAGGACGTTAGATTGTACCATTTCTCGACTTGCTATACCATTATTCTTCAAAAGTTATGCTTTAAAGTGGCGTTTACATTGATAATGTAGTCAGTAGCGTTAATACCGTACCAGCAACTAAAGATAGTTACAATAGAGCAACTAGTACGTTACCGCCTACTCTATCAATGTAAACAGCTCTAAAACCATCATTTAAAAGAAAAAATGACAAAAACCACTAACGACCTATTTCCATTAATATTAACCGGGTATTGACTGAGTTTCAGAGCAATTTTAAACGCCTTTACTTACTGTAGTTTGACCGATGTAATTTGTAAAACTGTAATTTTTACAACGTTACGGTCATGAGATTTTGGTATTTCTAAGAACATAAAACCTGCCTGCCAAGTTTAGAATTTAGAATAAAAAGAGCTCAGAAGCATGTATGAAATTCTAAACAACACATAATACATACAGCTACTAAAAATATATAACTTTATATCGTTTTGAAAACTTAATTTTTAACTTTACTGTTGGTCATCGATTTACCTGACAGCCGTGGAATTATTCTGATATTTGCCCAATATTTGTCCTAGCTAATATAATTAATAAATTCTTCCCTGTGTCAACCTCTGTTAGTTCTTATTCGACATGAATTGCGATTCGGACCAAAATATGTCCTCATAAATTCGATTATTCAAGAACTGTACGGCGCCAATACGTCTCCACCGCCCAACCTTCTGTAAATATGACGTATCGTTTAATTTATACGCACTAGTTTCGCTCGATTAGTTGGGCCCATAACATTTCCTACTACCAGCGGTGCAATCATTCCGAATGCCCCACTTACATAGTTGCTGTAGGTTATGGGGGAGGGCGAGAAGGTTAAGGGTCTCCATAATTCACCCTGGCTGACGTCGCTGGGGCAAGCGGGGGCGCTTTCGCCATTCTCAGATCGTATCCTTGAGAATGGCCAGCTATAATTGTTACCGGCCGACTAACGATACTATCGGCGACTTGAGGCGATTGCTCCTTCCCTCGGTCTAAAGCTAAGTTTACATTGGTAGAGTACATGGTGCTGTTGCGTTATGTACCGTTCAAAACCAACTTTGTGAAGATTCTATGTGAATAATTTGCAAATCAGAAGATAGCAGGCAGAAATGATGGATAATAATCCACGTTTTGCTCTAAACTTGTCGTCAATTTCGAGGACTTACTGTTTTAAATTATGTAATACTATTTTTACAACTTTAGCAACACAATTCCATGGAATTGTATATCATATTGCTACAAACTACGCTACCAATGTGAACTTTGCTTCATACTCTGGCTTTTTTTGTGGATCGAATCGAATCGCGTCGTGCAAAAAGTAACCGCTAGGGGGTGCAACCGTAACTAATTAGTGTTGTAGTTGGCGTTGTTAGATCTCGAATAAATATGCAATTTTGGCGCCAATAGAATCACGCGCGGACAAACGTAATTGTATTTTGTCGGCTTGGCGACTTAAGGACAAGATTTAATTAGAGATTGCAGAAGTGTTGAGTGGCGCAGTAGGGCGTATAAGAAAATTGTTATGACACGAATTCTTATACATGCTGCTCCAAGTTTCAAGCGTTTTGTAACATCTGGGTTGCACGTTAAATGATATTGCATTATTAGCCCAGTTTGCGGGTAACAGTTGCAAACGGTTTGAATTGCAATACATATTATAGTGGATCAGACAGATAACAGTAAATTGCGTATATATTAATGTTCTGTTGGGATTTATTTTTATCCCTTATTTTTTTAAACGTTTTAAGTTTTAGGAAAAACCACAAATTCAATAAATATTACGACCTAAACAAATGCTATTAAGACATAATAGAATTTCATAGTCCCTAATTTACAAAGTATATAAAAATGTAGTAGAGACGATATTAAAAAAGCTGTTTATATCGGTAGAGTAGGCGGTATAAAGGCTTACAAATATATAGAATATGCCCAAGTTGTACCATTATGACGTTAAGGGTTAAATTCGCTTATTTTTTGCTGTCAAATACAATTTAAATTTACTCCGAATTTACTGGATATAAATTTGTTGCTTGTAAATTTTTAATCAGCGCGATATGTTTAGTATGATAGCCAAGGCCATAATACAGGCATGGTATCGTGTCATCTCTTCATATATCCAAGAAAACAAATTCAAATCAAGATAGATGGTAAAGGGCAGAACAGAATAGGAAATTCGGTTAACTTTAACCGAAATTCCCTTTCTATCCCACTTCTGATTGCCTTTCATGAACCCCGTCCAGTATTTGCATCAAGCTGCCTTTGCGCGATATTTATTTTTCATTCCGTTGATGAAGGTGCCCTCTATTTTCCCGACAAACACGCACGCAAACCTATCGCGTACATAGTACGACGCGTAGAATGGCGCAAACATATGTCGTTATTTAAATTGCATCCGAATTCGCACATCATTTGAATACATCACGTCGTCTAACAAGCGAGCAGGAGGAAAACCTGGCGCTACCGTCGCATCCTCCAATTGTGATTCCCGCCACGGTCGCGGCAGTGGCAGCACTGTCGCGCTCGTTCATATCGTCGGCATGGGAACGCGTTCACCTGTATTCGTCCTGTATTTACCTATGTTTATTCGTTATGTTACGGCTCGACTATAACTGATATTTTATTACAACCATCCTCGCTGGAATAACAAACGCAAACGATGCTTCGTAGTTGAGGGCGCTACTGTACCTAATAGAAGCGAGAGTAGCGTACTCTCGGTTTGTAATTGTGAACATTACGGTTTGTTAAATCTGTAAATGTTGTGATGTGTTATTTGAACCAGAATTGCTATGAAACATTGGCTTTTAAGTTAAGGTTTTTACTGCACGAAACATGAGTCATGTTACGAACCAATTCTGACAGTTCGTTGTTATAGCGACACAGAGTTTAAGTACATGTAATAGTAGTAATATGGAATAGAAACTATAACACAAATAAATCAAAAACTCTAATATAAAAAGCCACTCACCAAAATGTTATTTTAAATTAAATATATTGTGCCCTATAGTATAACCTTACCTTGTATCCTGATAAGCCAATACGGTCCTGAAGCCGCAATCCATATCTGGAACAATAACAAAAGAGATTATAATTACCAATAGATAGGAGAGGCTTCTGCGACAATTTCCAGTCGTATTATGCGGTTATTTATGGTGTTGGGTTGAAATAGTTTTGCTTCAGCGCGACGATTATCGTAAAATTTAAGATACCTTTGTATTCGCTGGCGATTTGCAGATATAAGGACACGAATCCAATTTTCAATATTCCTTCGATTGCGGTACTTACTGGCCCGATATCCTCGGGACTTGCACTAGAAATTCGTTTCTAATTCCGAACTGAAGGAATCGATTCGGCCGTTGACTCATGTTTATGGATATGACACCGAGTTATACCAAAGAAATACTGATGTTTGTGTGTGTGTGGCACGGATTGCTATTATGAATGTGTGCTTATTGCGGTATTGTGATAGAAATATGTAATTTTAGGGATTATTAGAAGATGAAAACAGCAAATACAAAACGAGACACCACATAAGAACATTCAATATTCAACTTCATCCTGTTATTATGGAGAAGACAAGACCATGCTTCATTAACAAGAGATACAACACAGACACAGTACAAAACTGCAGGCTAGTATTGACGAAAAAACAAAAACTACTATGCAGGCATCATACAAGACATCCATTACGTAAATTATTTATGAAATCAGAGCTAACGATGTGGCGTCAACTAGCGTTCTGCATGAGAACAAACGACATTGACAATAGTACCATCCTTTCTCAGACAGAGGCATCTACAGTGTCTACACTATGGTCTACAACATCTCCGAGCATCACGTTACCATACACGACTTTGCTTACTGGTCCTCCTCAGTAGCTGCATTTTAGCCTCTCAACGCAGGGCGCAACCTGGTGCGACGGACATGTAGACGCCCGCCGTTAACATTACGTTCTCGCCACGGCATCTGACAGTGAATACTGCCTAGGTCTGTTTACGACACGGCTCGCGCACTGGCAATAAGCAAAACGCCATCCGCGGCACGTCTTCCTCCGATTTTTTCACCCGTCTCGTCCAGACGTCCATCAGTATTCGCGGCGGATTTGCATGTTATGATACGCGATATGGAAGAGGAGAAACGTGAAGGATATACGAGTGCGAGACGTCATCTTCGTCTCGAGTTTTCCTGATGCCGAGCAGATTTGCCACGTCACGAGGTTGTCATGCGATATTGCAGAGGACCGGGCGCGAATAGTGATCTGTCGTCGCGCGTTTCGCTGATATTGTTGTGGAGGAAATACCGATTCGCGATTTTTAGATTGTTAAAGGATGATGGTATTGTGCATTGTTGTCTTCACGCCGGACAATAATATTAGATGGCCTTGTTAAATTTTTAAATCAACGTGTAACTGAAGCAATTTAAGTTGTCCCTAATGTAATCCCTAGTTGCATATTATTAGTATGGTCTGTACGTTTTCATTCATAGACGCGTCCATTCATACAAAGAACCCGGATTATCTCGATCGGTAGCGGCATGGGATTGATATAGACATGGGTCGGTGTTTGTGCCACCACAAATGATGCTATCTTAATTGGGCTTGGGGCGAATCGCTTCCTTCCCGCACCGTGGCGCAAGGAAACCCCGACAATTCCCGCTCGGCCCGCACGCAGACCGCGAAGCCACTCCGAATGGATGGTCGTCATTTGTTAACCGATTTAAGCTACACCGACCGCCGAATTCAATGTACCGAAACCAGACACTCTAACTTGTTAAAGGCTCGTTATACAGTTTTAAATCTACCTCGGTTTTAATCATAATCGCGGCGCGATTCCGTGCCGGGATTATGGGAGGACGAAAAATGGGATTTTAATTCGGGAGGAGATATTGTCGCGCCGGCTATAAATCGTACGATTAGAACAGGCCCTCTCTGTCCATTCTTCAAGCTGGGGATTCAATGCGGATACGGGGAGAACCAGTTACGGAATTGTAAAGGGCCGAGCTCTGGCTCGGATGAAATTAAATTCAATTGACGGCGGCGATAGTTGTAAACCCAGCTTTATACTGTGGAAGTGGGAATACTTGATTATTGCATTGATATAGAGAGATAAATGCAATAAGGATATCAAAAGAGCCTTAATGCAAGAATCTTGTATTGAGTGGAACTCAGACTCTCAGTCGATGTTCTTTTTACTCATTTTTTGTAATAAATCCGCCTCTTTGCAGAAATATTAATGTTACAAAGCCTGTATTTAAAACAAAATATTCTACCCGACTGACTCAACCGGCTGTACACAGGACCAGGATATTTTCCTGGAAAGCAACGGAATATATAGGGTACCTATTTCACGCAACTAGCTGATTAGAATGTAGTGGGTTCTAGTATTCCTACGACTTTGAAATTTAGACTATTTTTAATGATATATCTATACTGTAATACTCAACGCAAAAATATGTTGAGGTGATTAGGATTGTTTATACATGGTGCTTTGCATTTTCGAATTATTTTAATTTAACATCAGGTTACACTACAAAAAAATACATTAAACACACTAAAAGCATAGAATTTTAAGACTTTCGGTCAATTTGCTCTAAAATGCTGGTGATATTCTTAGGGTAGAGACACACTTGCAATTGTCAGTTGCGCAACAGTATGATTGCATGTTTTGTGTTATATGAACTGCTGTGGACCTGGGCAAACATGTAACTGCAACCGTTGTAGTTGCATGTGTGCCCAGGTCCATAGCACTTCATATAACACAAAACATGCAACTAAACTGTTGCGCAACTGATAATTGCAAATGTGTCCCTAGCATTACACTAATTCTCAAACACATCTTAATTTATACAATAACAATCACAAAATGGTGTGTTTGCATTCGAAAAAGATTCTTCAAAATCGAAACGCACAGCTTTAGTTGCCGCAAATAAATTATTTCTTTGGTATTTTTTTTTAATTCAAAGCTATCGTATTTGTATGATCGTGAGTTAGCTTAAATTTAATAACATAATATTTTCGAACAAAATGAACAATTTGTTTCAAGAACTCTATGTTCTCTTTAAATAAAAAAAAACCTACTTTTAATATTTGACAATTTAGTACTTGACTTAATAAAATCGAATGTTGATTTAAAAACTACAAATTTTGATATAATCAAATAGTACTTTAGTTTCAGTAAAGTGTACTTTCAAATTAGATAAATATTGTGACCGTGAATTAATCATTAATTAATATTGCATTATATTTTGATTATAATCACGGGACATTGATTATATAATCCAAACACAGTTTAGTCGAAAATCACAATAAAAGATTATGGTGGACTCATTAGATTATTTTACTCCACGGTAATC
Source organism: Aphodius granarius (assembly GCA_963971325.1). Classification (NCBI taxonomy): domain Eukaryota; kingdom Metazoa; phylum Arthropoda; class Insecta; order Coleoptera; family Scarabaeidae; genus Aphodius; species Aphodius granarius. Next base: position 30,880,718 of record OZ020222.1, on the reverse strand, counting down.
TTTAGTAAAGCCTACAGACATATTCCCAAATGAAGAGTAACCAGAATACCGCTCGCGTCTGTAGTTCAGCTTATATAAAGCCCAAAAGAAGCCAACGCGTGCGTAGAGACTGTCGGCGCCATCTCTCCGCCAGTAGACATGGAAATAATTTTTAATGAAACCACGTTTTTATTCAAATACATAATCTTTTTACTCAAATCTATTATTTTCTCTTCCAAATATTTGGAATAAAATATTTAATTACCTCAAGACCGCTCTTTATTTCAAATAAAACCAGATTTATTTCATTCAAACGTATTTCTGCAATTAAACTCAAACAATTTCTATATTACGGAAATCACGGAAAACCATTTGGTGTAAAAGAATTGTTTTTTTTTTTCAGTGAAAACTATTTCCTTTTACTTCAAATAAATTATTTCTTTCAGCCCATGCAGCTCCTTTTTTTTAAATTTAAAAATACTTATTTGTTTCAAACTTATATTCTTTCCTTGGTAGAAATATGTTCAAAGAAATACATTTATTTGATTTTACATTTCTTTTCTCTCTCTGGCTTTGCTCGCTCTTTTGTCTGTTATCTTAAATAGTAAAAATCAGTTACATTATCAATTTGTTCACCACTAGTCTTACTTCTATGAATTTTGGGAATCCTATGCAACGTTGTTTATTTAGCACTGTGTGATTCTATTTTGAAGAATCTTTTTTTTTTACACATGCGCTGGTCATTCGAACATGAATTGGTATCAGCTTGGTCAAAATCGGTTGACTTTCTAAGTGCGTGTAACATTTGTCAGGTGTGATTTTCTGTCCGGAAACAATCTTGTTCGTCCTCTTGTCATTACAAAGTATGTACATATACCAAATTACATCCCGTATTTTAAAAATAAAAAATATAAACCTTTCAACATTCAATTCTTAGCCTTTATTTGCATCCGTTTTTGACATTAGTCTTAATTAACATTAAAAACATTAAAACTGTCTTACTAGTGATGCGTGTATCAATATATTTTTTCTACTTTGCATTCACAATGCACACATTGTAACACTGTTTTCGGTGTTACAATTAGCAAATTGTAATACCGTTTTTAGTAACTTTTTTCTAAGATTGGTGACATTGATATCAAATGCATGTCAAACGAAAATACACATAACCACAAAAGTAAGCACAAACTGATTTTTTAGAATCGCACAAACTGCGAAGTATGTATATTTTTATACATATTTAAACATGCGTGTTGCATCCTAGGTTTCGTACTACTAGTATATGATGGTATATAATAATTATCAATAATAACTTTTTCACAGATATTTGAATTTAAGTGACAGATGACAGTGTTACCAACGGTTGCACCCATAAATACTCTAGATTGGAATTTTACCTAATACACTTTTAAATTTTTATAAAATTAATGACGCAAAGTAGAAAAAATAGTATATTACACTCGTTTTATAGGACATATTGGCGCATTCGTTCAAACAACTCATGCGCCAATTTGACGTCTTCTAAAACTTGTATAATAATATACTATTATTTAACGCGAAAACTGCTCAGTTCAATAAACGTATATTATGGATAATGGTAATTTTTTTATGAATTCTTTACCTTTGCTAATAAGTGATCCACGTGGTGAAACTCGTAGCTCAGCAACCTTTGTTCTGTTAGGAATTTTTATATAGACTTATTATACAGATTTCCATATTAACTGTTACATTTATAAAACAATAAGCACCGCGTCAGCCGCTCTTAAGCTATGACAAATCTATTTATTAAACCTCCAACTGTTTTATCGCACGAGTCAAAAACCGTGCTTAGCATACCTTAAAGCATTTAGAGAGCGGGACACACTTTTATTATTCGTCTTGGACTATAAACAAAGACAATTTAATTATCCCTAGACGTATAGAGTGACTCTTATACCCGAATTTGAAATTTAATACGACCTATAACGGCGTATAACGAGTGCATACCTATAAAGACTGATGCAAGTATCGTATGTGAGAGCTTAATTTAAATTGTACGCAATATTCATGGAACTATTATTACTATCTATGTATATCCTAGTTGTGTTAAGCTATGAGTAACGTAGGTATATGTAGGTTAAAAGAAGAATTTAACGGCAGAATTCTATTATTCCATCATAACATCCAAAACATAATTACAACCTATATTATAGATTCTGTATAATATAGTTACCTAAATTCCGTCGTGTTAATTATTTAAACCAATTCACTAGTCAAACGGAAATTTAAATGCATACATGCATGTTAACGTACAGATAGAGGTGGACATGGTATCTATTAAAAGCTTCTAGTTTGGTTTCGATTTTCGTCACAGTGTGAATATAATTTGGCCAATTAATTCGTCTGCTTGCCAAATTACTGTTTTGCACAGGTAAAATCGTTCACAGACGTGTAAATTATAAAGTAACATATCACTGCATGTTTCAATATTAATAAAATCAAGCAGGTATTACTGAAGCGGCACATTACGCTATACGCTATATCATATGACATTTACATACTTACTTGAGATAATTCAGGAGCTATAATTACATCATCTATAATTACATTACAAGTTTAGTAAACAACTTAGCAGCACGTATAAATTCTTCCTCTAGAACGTGTAGGTACATTAATTTTTGTTGATATACAATCTCCTCCGAAGGTAGCCTTCCCACACCATAGACAGTGGGTGTTTTCGCCGACAATTGCACCTTAAATTAAATTCCGAACATAAATTATGGCGGAGGCGCACAAGGGTGCGTCGCCATCGCCCCAGAATTGATATTTCAAAATTTTCACTTGTGCTCGTAACTTCTGAACGAAACGAGTACGGCGTTCTCTGGCGTTTAGCACGCCTTCGGACCTTCAAATAGCTTTTTAATTGCTGCTCTCGATATGGCGATGGAGGCGGAACACCCTTTAAGGGGGTTCGTATCTTCGAATCTCTGATTTTCATACGTTTTTACGGCTATCGGTTGTGTAAAGTTGATGTTGCCTTACACATTAAAAACGAATTCTACATCCTATTACTCACTATGCTTTCTTATGTGTTAAAGCAAAAAATAATATGATTTTTACCCGAAATTATAAACAAATTCTTAGAAATTTTTTCTAGCTAGTACAAAAAATGTGTGTATCTTAGTAAATGGATGGTATCCAAGATTAACAAACGTTTGGATAACAATTATTACGTCTTTAATTTTGTGCATATTGGATATCTAACTAATATCAGTGGCCACTGACTTATCAAAATTTGACAGTTCGCAACCATAGCGACTATAAAAGCTTATAACCATTCATCCCATTATTAAATCTCAACTCAATTGGTAGACATAAGTCATTAGAGGATGACCTGGTATCAATTTGGTTAAAATCGGATGAATCTATATGAAAATGCATGCAACATGCACCATTTACCACTTCGTCAAATTGTCACATACATATTTACATATACATATACATGTCCATAGACATTTTCCAGAAATCAGTGCAATGAGCTCCCAATGCTTTTTGTCGATTACAATACAAATTAACAAACGCAGTTAACGATTTTAATTACAAATACGTTACTTTAAAATGAAGTTTGATTTAGTGGCAGTATGTGCCATTTTATTGAAAGATTTGTTTCAATAAAGTGGCAAACACAAATTTCAGAATTGGCTAGTACTTGTGCTAAGTTTGTTGAGAATTCTTCAAAATTCATTAGTATTTTATTCCATATTTGTTTTATTGTAAAATATCGTACAAATAAAATTGGTTATTGTTGTGAAACTTGAATTTTCACCTATGAAAAAAGTTTCTGCGACTTTATTAGGGTTTCCTCTATCACGCATATGATATCATAACTCAAGTATATTTCGCAAAGTGATTACTACCAAACGCATTAACATAAAACCCTTTGCGCCAACTATACCATTTCGTACAACCGTCCGAAAGCGTAGGTATCTTATGAATACGTGAACCTTTCGGCAAAATTCCCCAAAATTCTGTCCCCCCGACGACACAAACCAACTTTACCCGAGGGTTACAGGTCGCCCCAGCGGAGAAGAGAAAAATGCTGCAACATCCACCGGTTCGGTGACTATTAAATATTTGATGCGGCGTCCTCACTTCCGTAAATATCAAATGCTAATGCCAAAGCCTGAAAGCCCGCTAAAATTTTCAGTCGAACTTTTGGCCAATCTACCGCTCCGATGGAAATTATCATTCACGGAACGTTTTAGGGCATCAATGATTTAAGAGCCTTTAAAATTTTGACAGAACGTCCATCGACGGTAGTCGATACATGACTTAATTAACTAATTAACTATTCACGTTTTATCTCAAACGTCAGGAATGCTCATATACCTACGTGTATTGTTTTTTTTTTTTTTTTAATAAAAGTTTTAACAATAATATATAGTGAAATATATTCTCTATTCACAAGTAACTTATACTACACTACACGGTTCCTCACTTCAAATTTGCGCGTGAAAATTTGAACGCAAACATTTCATTCAGTTCATTTGCACAAATGTCTTCGTAAACAAGTTTGTGCAAATGGCTTAAGCTTCTAAACGGGCCTTTAGGTTGCGTTTACAGCTACGCGTAGTTTGCAAGTGTTCGCCCTCTTAATAGAATTAATATTAATGTAAGAAACAAAAAATGGTCCATATTTCCATCGATTCTTTGCACCCCATCTACGGGAATAATTTGCTCACACAGCAATTCCTTGTATCGCCCAAATACCACCACAGAAATAATCTAGAAAACGCACCTGACCATAACACAAACATTTTGTATGCTCCATCTCGTCCAAGATCGCTTAAATTCACACAAGACATCACAACTCACTTAATACGAACTTTTACAAACATTTTGCGGGATAACTCTACGCTTTTCCGATGAAAATCCAACCAAAATTGGGGAGGAAAGAATTTTTGACGCGCATGCAAAGGCGGCACAGAAAGTAATCCAGTTTAGCCAAAAAACATCAAGCGGACACAGCTGCAAGTTGTTGTCTACAGCAACCACGTGGTTTGCAACAAAAAACGTACTTCGCTCAGTGTCGATGGCCAGCGAGCAGCGACCATCGTATATACCCAAATATACCATATTTTACTGTCTGTTATCAACGCTTTTAGCTTTGTGTTTGACGGCCAAAGTACAGTTTGTTGTAAACCGTGATTCTTAAGTAATATGAATCAATATAAAAATGTTCTGATCGTTGGTTTAATGGTTTAAGTTTCACAGTTTTGTATGACCACTCGCTTTTAAAACCCACGCAATATTCTAGCAGTCGAAAAGTTGGGTTGGGGTTATCCCAGATGTTTGGAAAATGTCTATACTACGCCGCCCCATCCTCAATCCTTTATTTTCCATGATTAGTAATAAGTCTTGTACAAATGACTTGTAAATTTGCTACATATAGATATCATCAGACTTTTCATAGAATGTAGATTTTAAATAAATAATTTTATAAATAATATAGGTAATATTCTCAGCACTATAGTTGTGTTAGAAAAAAGTTCAGATTAAACCAGATATCATTCATTCCAGTCATTCTCTTCGTAGCTGTCTTACTGTTACGTCCTGAAGATACCTCTTGCAACAGAGTGCAAAACGTTGACTATTTTATCGTCGTTGACGCGGTTTTCTCCCTAGAAGTTATTGATTCGGACCGCGAAAGTCTCCAATCCAAATGTTCTTAATTCTTTGAATCAATTTTTTAGCGAAACTAAGGCTTAATCTAGGATCCTAAAAAATCTTGTGCTTTTTTAGTGGTTTTGGGATTTACCTTGTTCATCATGAACTTATTTTGGTTCTATTTTTGGACAATGTATTTAGAGGTAGAAAAACTGATTGAACATTGATTTGGACGTAGGTGACGAAAAAAATGTAAAATTATTGAATCATACTAAAGAAAGACTACACGTATGTAAAAAATACGATTATAGATTTCTATTTTTTAAAACTATTATTATCATGACCTTGTCCACGTATTTTGTTGATCTCGAGGTCTAATTCCGAACATAAGTTTAACAAGAAATTGAATAAATTCTTGGAGCACTGGAATTTATAATCAGACAAAAGTAGCAAAGAAATGTTGACCGATATCTATTTTTTATTTATTTTACTTAAATAAATATGACTGCGTACATACTACTTATGTATATCCGTCTGTTTTCCGGTTAACTTAGTTCAAAATTTTTGTGACAATTTGACAATCAGAAGTGCCAAATGTTACACGATTGAACACTGACTATGTTATATCCTCAGGTTCACAAATTTCCCTCTCTGAAAGCAAGCATTCACCAAAATGGAGGTTAAGTATCACACCAAAAAAAAAAACAACACAGAAATGTGGCTGTTTGTCCAATGATCTGTATCAGACATGTCACTAATTAAAACTCCCTTTAATCACGACCACGGACGGGGAAAATCCCTTCACCAGCAAAACAAAACCAAGCCGTCCGGTCAAAACATAATCGAATTTAATTAAAGGCAGACGAAGAGGACCCTAATAGCTTCTCCGACCGTTCGGTCGAGGCAAACTACTAAATTCGCGCTAATTTACCCGCCTTTGTCGAAAATTTTCCCCAACTTCTATCTGTCCAGAACTACTAACAACAGCAACAACAGTGGAGGCGTGTATCTCGCCTATCCGACGCGGGGCAACCATGCACTTGACATCTATTAAAATCTACTTTCCGGACGAATAGACGACGCCCTACGGAACTCCAAGCGCGGCCGGCTTTGGAAAAACAGGAAGCGGAAACTATCAAATCAACGCGTCAGTTGCATTCTAACCTAGCGGAAACTAGGACGTGTGAAGGAAGCTATATACATTACTTTTCTTTTGCTTCAATTCTAGTCGGTTTAATGGAATTTTACTCTGGAATCAGCGCTTGCTGTTAAATAAATGTACGGAATTATATGTGTTGCAATTTGAAGGTGAATTTTCAATGCTTTTGAATTATCAAAGCGTACAAATTGGTCCGCATTGGTTGCACATTGTAGCATTATCACATTAAGAGTCTAAATTTGCTTCTTTTTTGCTTATAAATAATATCAGCACAATTATTTTAGTAAGACATCGAAGAGGTTATATCGATGCTACCCTTAGTTTTCGAAATAGTTGTGCCACAACTGGTGAAAATAATACTTAAATATACCTTTTACTGTATTTTATACTGTCCAAGCAAACTGTGTGCGAATTATTGGCTCGATGTGGTTCATTGTAACAGTATCGTTGGTTGTCTCGGAAATAGGGTATTCCGGTGTTTTTTAAATTGTTGTTTTTCACAAAGTATTGATGCTATTGATTGCTACTTTACACATAAAATCTCAAACATTGCTTTAAATTAAGAGAAATCGTCATTTGAAGTTTGAATTAGAGTTGATCTTTGTGACGTCACAAAGATCGCTTAAAACGGGCGGCTTGGCAACGTTGTAAGTTTTCTTATGTTCTGTTGACTTACACACCATGGTTGACAAGTGTTTCGAATGGCCACGACCGGTCAGCTATTCCCTGTTGCCAGCGCTACTAGTGATCGGTAATCTTTGTGTGTTACCGAGGGTGGTCGGTGAATTCAAATAAAATACACTTTTAATTGCAATTATCTCATAAAAAACCTAAACCAAAAAGCTTACAGCTTTACGCTATGACGTCTGGTAACTTGTACGGTAGTTTAAACCAAATAGCTCAAATTTTGACATGACCGGAATACCCTATTGTCTCAGCTTTAAGACGTACGTAGTAAAGTGTGACAACTCACAAAAAATTATTATTTTTACTCATTAGATTATTTTACTCCACATTAATCTTTACTAAAGACTACAGACTTGTTCCCAAATGTAGAGTAACCAGAATACCGCTCGCGTTCCTCAGTTTATGTTCCTCATGTACCTCAGTTTATACATATAAAGCCCGAAAAAGGCCAACGCGTGCATAGAGACTGTCAGCGCCATCTCCCCGCCAGTAGACATAGCAATAATTTTTAATGAAACCATTTCGTTTTTAATTCAAACAGATAATCTTTTTACTCAAATCTATTATCTTTCTCTTCCAAATAAAATATTTACTCACCTCAAAGGCTAGTTGGCCAAAAGTCTGATTTAATCAACGTTTTGGTCTCAATAAATATTTTTTTTTGTGCGGGTTACAACGGTGTTAGTCAACTTTCTCTATCTTAAACGTTTCGGCAGTTATTGCGCTCCAAAGTAGTGAAAATAGTGCAAAATAGACGTTTCCATATTGTACTAACTAATCGCTAACGATTTTATTCCACTTGCGAGGATAAATTAATTAATTTTCTACATTTGTGTCCTGACACATAATTATTCTAAACATTCAAACAAAGACCACAGACGCTATGTTGGTAAAGAACGAAATAACCGCATAGAATTGATGAGGTATGTATGTGCTCTGTAAATCTATAGTCCTCTTAATTACACCCGTCGTGTATAGTACAAAACGTTCCTCTTAAAACTCTAAATAATCAACTTGTCACGGACCGTTTAAAACAAAATATTTCCATCCATTTTACACGGAGCCGTACAAATCGATTATAGTCCCCCATCACGCACATATATTCCTTTTAAAACGTTCAAACAATGATTTCAAAATAATTAATTAGCTTTAAAAGAGGTACCCATTAGACTCCTACACGGTCTGAATATTAAACAGCCTTCGATGACCGACCCAAGTCAACTCTCCGTAGCGCCGATACCGTCCCAAGTACCGTATATAGAATTATGTGTGTGGCTGTCGCGTTCAAAGATCATGAAAGAGCAATTATGCGTCGACAGCGGTCGCGGTGGCGGCGATTTCTCTTCTTTGATTTTACGTCTCTGGCCACGACGTGTGTGTTTCTCGGGCTACGTAATTAATGCCGACCATTGTGTGTCTTTGTGATTATCATGCGATTGACAGGTGAAAATTTCTTAATTAGCGGTTGCCGGGGAATATAGAGGACACTGTCTGTGACATTTTCGAGAGGTTTGCACTGTTGTCTTTCAATGGAGGACCACCAACAGAACATTAATTGAATAATGTGTCTCCACTTTAATGACATAAAACTTAAAAAATGTCTGCGTGTATGGCTGAAATTTGCTACACATAGTGGCAAATGTTATACCTATGTTTTCTTAGGAATTGAACCGATTTTGACCTAACTAAAATTAATGAACTGCAGCAGGTAGAGCTGCTTCAATATATCTAGATCGTTACAGAAATTTTTGCGATTAGCCAAAATTGACAAAGGAGCATAAAATATCCATCTGTTCGTATCATAAAGAAGTTATTAAACACAAACATTTTAGAATCTATTTTGCTCGAGTAAAGTGTCAATAAACAGTTGAATAATATTTGAACAATATTTGTGCGGAAGAGACAATAAAACAGCCTCTATATTCTTTCGTATTGAGCGTATGGGTCTTCTGCAAGCTGCCCGAATTTGCCCTAGGGAGCCCTTTACCTTCTCTTTTCACCATAGGTAGCCAATAAATTTCGTCTACCCTTCTTTTCCCGTTCTCTCTTTATAAAGTCGAAAGACCCTAAACACATTCAAACCTGTACACTTCATGCAGAACTTATACGTTGACTTTTTTTCAGACACAGCATATTTCGTTAAAATACCAAATAAATTTGCAACGCACATATTTTAATTTTGTAAATTACATATTCAGTTAATGTAGTTAATGACGAAGCTCGACGGGACTGTTTATAAGGCTTAATTTTAGAATGGGTATTCCTGAAAAAATCAAAACAATTTGCGAATTGACAAATTATGATACACGTCAGTAGCCTCTGATATTCGGTTGGTATCCAGACTGGCTGCGGCTTCACGTAATTGACTAATAGTGGAATATTTACAGGCTTGTTGGGCTTGTTGCAGAAATGTAGGGAGCGTGTCACCCCATGTATTTATTATTGGAGTATAATTTCTGTACTTGCACATACCATGAGACAGTGGCATAGCATCTAAAGGTGAACACACACGTTCAGTTTCAAATGACAGTTTGAATTGTTGAGATCAACTGTACCGTTTAACTTCTACGTACGTGAATATGTCAGTCTGAGTTGAACTCAACTGCATAGTTAAACAGAGACAAATAATCGGCCGTAGTTGTATCCCTCAACGAGCAAATCTCTGTCAATTTATATATAGGTTATCACATAAATTTAACTCTTTCTATTTAACGTTCCAATGCTATATTTAACATGGCGGGATACTGACAATACAATACAAAATCATTTATTGAACAACTAATAATTTACATTTAACACATTACAAAACCATAAAATAAAATAAAATACTTGACATAGTTTTCCAACTTGGACTGAATATTTAAATTTTTTCAACTGTATGGTTCAACTGTATTGGTATCATCAATGGTATCATCCGTGGTGCCTTCCCTATGTGGACTAGAGTGCGTCCATTCCAAATGTTGTCCACTAATCTGCTTGTAAATAAGCATTTTCAGCATGCCGGGCACATAGCTAGAGCAATATCCATTGAAGATATAGATCTCCATCTATCCATTCCGTCTGAACCTACGATCGCCGTTTACATCATCAATTCTAATCAATGGTGAATTAGACTCGAGCGCAACTTATCTTTATAACAGGTTTAATTCGAAAGGTGAATACGGCGAACGCAACGGCGCCGTATCTAATCTAGATTTAAGAGAGAAATTTCAGTTACAGCTTGTAATTTTTCACTTTTATAGGGGAAATATTCAGCAAGGTGCGCTCGGGCTTCTCGGTCTCCACCAGCAATAATCGCTAAAAGTTGAAAATATACTGTCGCTATTATCTACCATATACTCTAAACCGCATTTCGTAACATGGTGGGCACCCTTTTGTAGAGACTTAGAGGATGTTTATCTGCGATAAACCGCAGGGTTGCAATGCCGACTCACTTCCTAAAATATAATAGAGGAAGTTACGTAAACTGTTTTATACTTTTATGATATCTACGATTAGAAAGACCACACTGGTAATATAATTCAGTAAACAGTGCAGCGCAGAAAACTTTGTCATAGAAACGTGTGTTATTAAGTATTCTACTTCACGACAAATTCTCCGCAATATGCCATGCTTGGAAAAGACAAATGGCAGCGCATTGCCGCAGTTTTAAAGTCTCATAAATACTCTTCCTTCCGCCGACGATAGACAAAATGTACGTGATAAATATTCAATGGATATCAATTAAATCGTATTTATCTACAAATGCAAAAAAATAGAGGACATGATTTAGAAGGTTTATATTTATTTAGAAAGTAAATATTTTTATCTCTAATTGAGTAAAATTTGGAGGAGATGATCTATGAGGGTTTGATTGATCGCGCTATGAGCAAGTAGCGATTGGCAATCTGCTAATGTTAACTGTAATAAATACGAAAGCATACGTTTCAAAACGCAGTAAAAACCAAATACCGTTGTAATCAGACCATTAAATAAAATAATATTATTAAATCTCCTTGACGTGTGCACCATAAAATAAATAATAGAAAACCCAATGGTCCAACAAAAATCAATTTTGTATACCACTATATTAGTCGTATTAATACTAATGAAGCAATTGGAATGAATTATTGCGGTCGCTATTGCATTTATTCATCAGACGGATTTGCATTTAAATCATTTAATCTAATTGAAAATATCTATACGTGGCTCGAGATTCCGACCATCAGTTAAGGCTTCTTAAGCGGCGCGATCTAAATTACTGTATAACGATGGTGTCCGTATAATGAACATGTCATCGAATGGCAGTAATCAATTTTACGGACGCAACGCTACGCTGCCGCCGGTGACGGCCAAAGAAACAGCCGAAGAAATTACGCAATTACCCGGAGAATTTTTCTCCGCTCGGTTTTCTACATGTGTAATCCAGTAAACAGTCCATCGATCTCTTCAGCTCCGCCTACAAGCTGAGATTCATATTTTCCTTCTAATAACACACAGTACAATCTCGCTAAACCTAACTGTACTCAGCTGTTTTTGTGGTCTAAATTTGGAACAATGAATATCGATTAAGTTTTTGCTTACCCAAATTTAAAGCCTAATTAATTGGCTAAGTATTGGCATTTGTTTCAATTCGATAGTTAACAGATATTGTTTTTAACTGAAACTTTATACAATTAATGTTCATCTTCCATATTTTTGACTAATTTTAACAATTCTTTCAACGCGCTGTAAAGAAGATTGACAGAATTACCTCAATTAACACGTGCTATAGTAATTATGAAAAATGATACCTTACAACCTTCTATACCGCAAGAATGTAACTTAGAGTGTTAACAAAATATTTTTTTGATTACTGGTTCGCTCGAATTGTCGAATAGTAGTTATGTTACGAAAATTCTTCACGGATGCATACTCTTGAACAATTTGTCGACTTGTAATTGGTCGGAAACCCATTATTTATTTATTAAGTTATGATCAAATTAAGCGAGATATTTGTAAGAACATTCGGGAATGTCAAAGGTTTTTGCTAGGGTTGAACATCTGGTTTAGGATTTGACCGCGTGTTATAAGTTTAAATTTGAAGTGTTGCCATTGGCTAAGAAGAAATGCTTCCGGCTTCCTTTGGGGTCAAGGGATGCAAACGAACAGATCTTTGGCTCTTCTCATTTCAACCACCGTTATGTAAAGTACACGTTTTTTTTTTTTTTGGAGCGTTCTTAGGCGCTTAAGTTTATCCCTGGTAAGTCTTTTCAACTCGTCTCGCATTTCATTGTAAATTAAATTATTCATATTTCTGCTAAAAGTGTGTCTGTCTAAATCAACTCCTATGTTTAATTTAAACGTCAATATGTTCAAAGCTTCATTCATTTTTCTATGTAACCTATCAAACGGGATTGTTGATTATTATTGTTAATAGATGTTATTCTTTTGATCAGTGTTTCGTTTCATTTGAGTAGTCTTGCTTTATCAGCCCTTATTAAATGTTAAATATTTAAACGCGTCAGTTAGTAATCAGAAAATGTGTTCACAAGGTTCAAGAAAAAGAACCCAGTTAGTTTTGCCTTCGAATAAATTGGAAGAGATTTGATGAATTAGAATTTTGACCAGTAATCAAAGTCTTAGTCCGCGCTCGGCCAAAATGCTACCATGTTAGGGAGTCGCGGTTGTTACCGCCATTTTGACCTCCTACAGACTTTTGGTGTAGATATTGCAGCCAACACGAAACTCAAACGGCAAAGGGTATGTCATCTATGTTTGTTAACTACTACCTAAATAATGAGAAAGAAATTACCAACAATAAGTGACACTGCTATAATCGTATTCAGCCCCATTTTACTATCACGTGGACATCAAATGTATCAATCATCTTTCCTCTACCTCTCACATACCACGCTTTCAAACACGACAATTACGTATCACCACCGCTAATTCTGAACTATATCTGTGATGTAGTACAAGAGTATTTGCACCATATGTTGGCGTGTGGGCATCGGATACATGTACGCCGACATTAAAATGTTGTCGCTCTGATCCTCAGTGGAACAACACGCACATTAATAATTTACGAGTGTGTATAAAGCCGCGCCGTCTGGCGGCGGACCATTCGTCTACAGCTCACTCTTCTACCGCCGCGCCGCGCATGAATGTTTTATTTGCGGAAATTTAATATTCGATCTACGCTGAAATGCCCGCACACATAAGCCACCGTGAACGCAAAGGTGTGGCTTATGGAGCAAATACCGCGACATAGATTTTACATAAAATTTTAGTTCTTTTGCATATAATAAATCATAAAACTTAATAAGAATAATAAGGAAAACCTATGAACAAATAAAAAGAATTTTGCTTTTGTTTGCAGTATATAAAACATAACATACGAATCTTGGATTAGCACCTTGAAAGATAAAATAACAACATTAACCATGGTACGTCACCGCTTGAGTCGTTTCAAGAACTACATACATAGGCCGTGGTTGAGGTATAACAAAACCCACCTTAAACCGCGTAGTACCTATATAAGTACTCGTTATGTTACGTTTGGCTACCGTAAATCATTTTACTATTTGACGAAACTGTAAACCGGGACGAAGTATGGCGACAGTTGGTAGTAAAGCACATATTAAAACCGTTTTTGGTGTAGCCGGTCGCTCACACATAGAAGCTAAATGAAGGCATTTAGAGCAGGTGTCGCTCCCGATGCAGATTCTTAATGGGCTATATAAGTTTTGGATTTTCTGTTGTCCTAATTTGCTGTTGTCCCAAACGGGTACACACATACATTTTCCAGAAATCATTGCAAAGGATTCAGGGGACCCCAAAACGCGTATTTCCGCTAAAATCCTAATTTTTTTCCGTCGATTACAATACATTCCTTCTAGGAGTCGGAAAGTAAAAATGCTGAAAATCTTGACTATTTGGTGAAATTTTTCATACAAAGCCTCTTATTAAGAACCAAAATGAAGTAAATCTTTTCTATTCTAAAAATCTAATATATTTTAGTCATACTATTCATTTATTTTAATTTCGTTCAGTTAATCGGAGATATCAATGTAACAATAGGAGGCAAACCCTTATAAAATATAGCTGGAACTCCACTCAGTGCAGTGTCAACTGCTAGTGTCCTTTTAACTTATAAAGATTGTCAAGCTCTTATCCGAACATTCAAGATTATAAGCACGCAATGGTCATATTTCCCTTCTCCGTCCTAATTAGTCATCCAGAAAACATACGATGCGACGTTCACATTTCGACACACATACATAACGGACAGCATTCCAAAAATAGTTAATCCCCATTGTAAATACATACGAATAGAGGAAGAATCAAAGGTGAAGAAAGCAGTTCAAACAAAAGAAAGCACGTGCGTGTGTGCGTCCGTTTCCTCTCGACAATTGCCGTTGTGTTCCATATTAGAAACTCATTAAATCATCATTATGTCGGGGATTACATAAATCTCCTGTGAAGGGTACGTCCAAAAAAAGCATGGTGAAGAGAAAAAGCGACGGCCCGTAGCTTAGAAGAGAGGCGAACCTGCGGCGTGGGCGAAGAATAGAGCGAACCGGTAGGATATAAATACAAAGTAAAGAACCAATTAACGCACAATATGTTCTCGGAATTACCGGCCGTGTATGTCTGAGAAGACTTGGCGTGTTGTTATAATTGTTTCACCGCGTACTGCCTGCAGTGTGTTCCTCCGGCTATTGTTGTTACCATTACGGCTTAATGAGTCGTTCGGGAACATGTGCTGGATCCAGATGATCAATCCGAACTGTAGAGCCGTGAGTTTAAACTTGGGACTCTATTAAAAGTTATTAAGAGATCATTTAATCGCTCGGTGTTTCTTAATTATCCTTTGTACTTCCTTCCCTCACATCAATTATATTGTTGATTTCTTTCACGGGGGAACTAATAAGGAATAATGCCCGGACGGACAGACTTCATTTACCATACGCTGCACTACGTGGAACAATCACACATAAATATGTAACTTATCACGAGTGCATCTCGAGAATATTTCTCTGTGTTTTATAGAAATCATAACTACAGAGAGAGAGAGAGAGTGAAAGAAAGAAACTTTCACAGATATAGTGCTTTTAGATCTTTCCAATTTCATTTAAAATTACAGTAATGAGAAAAATTGAGCTGTTTCTTCAAATTCCCTTCAAATTAAGCAATTAGTAACAATTAATTACAGCCGTCACATTTTATAATATGTACATTCACGAGCAATATCGGGATATTATAAATACCTACATATCCTACTCTACATTACTTTTGCCAAAACTTTTGCCAATACTTTTGACACTACTGCTTTATACGGGCTTTTAGAACATAAATTCACCCAGATTTTCGTTAATTTTGGAATTTAAAAATCAAAATACAACAGATTATTTATAAAATCTTCTATAATATATTTTCTACAAAAATTCAGAGTTTGTGAATTAAACATACGAAGGGCAATGAAAGGTTGTGGTTTTGTGAATGAAGTACTTGTCCGATTTTTACAAAACTGTCATACGTTTTTTAATTTTTACTTTTCGCGTAGTACCCTAAAAGAAAAGTAAACTCGGGATTTTAGCAGAAATACGCTCTCCTAGATCCATTGAAATGAGTTCTGCAAAATGTCTGTATTATGTGCGCATGTATGCGTGACATACACACGTCTGTGACATACGCACGTCTGTGAATGTGAACACAATAGCACCCAAACCATACATCGTATCGGGAAGTTTGCGTATATTTAGAATTACCAAGAGACGAACTGGATTATTTTTTGTCACAATCAGACAACCGGAAGTGCCAAATGGTACATGTGTTTTTTTATTGAATCAACCGACTGAACTGATACCAACTCATCCTACAGTGATTTTAAATATGTATACCAATTTAGAGATGAATGGGATGAATGATTACGGCGCCATAGGAGTTAATAGAAGAAGTCTGACTAAATAAACAGTCTTTAGTCGCTATGGTTGCAAATTGGTAAATTTTTATAAACGCCCGACGTCACTGACATTTAAAATCCGAAGTGTGCGACAAGTGTGCGACAAGTAGACAGAAAGTTGGGTGAGGGCTACCCCAGATAATTGTTTCTGCGCTGTAACCGAAGACAATGAAAAATCTTGATGTATATTAGGTGTCCAAATCCGCCTAATTCTATGCAACTCGAGAACATAACTAACTTCCTTAATAATTGCATATTATGAGTAAATAACATAGGATACATTTGCCAAATTTGGGAGAAAATGTCAAATAGTACTAAATGTGTATTGTAAAGAAGACGTCTGAATTAATTAAGTTCAATCTACCATCTTGAATACGGAGTGTTGGGGTTCAAATCCTCTAACAATGAGGCATTAAAATACGAACTGCTTCAATTAATTTTCTGCTGACTATTCTTGCCGATTAAAACGATTTGCTTTAACTTACATCAACTCGAATCACACTTCATACGACCAAAAGACTTTCGGGACTCATTGTAGTGCATGCTTGTATTTGTCTACATGCCTATAGCATTGCTCCAATTGCACGTTAATAAATAAAACCCACCACAAGATGTAATTCATTCAATTCACATTTCACTTTATTTATTGTAAGATCGTATCACTTGACGCAAGAACCTCAAACCTACATTAGTAGAAAATAACACTCCATTCTTTCGCCTGATTTATATACAACTCCCGTTCGAAAAATCTACCCAAACAGTAAACACCGATACGCGGTACATTATACTATTTATAAGGCAGGTAGAATTGTCTGCTTGACGTATACTACAACCAGCACCGTTGGAGGTTTACGTATATTAGGCATACGTTATTGTCTATTAGTTTTTATTTTCATTGTCGTTCTTTCTTTGGGTGTCTGGGCGGACATGTACCGGGAAAATGCGACATTCATTTATCACGAATTCTTCAAATTACACAGACCGATAAGGAATCTATGCTCACCAACCTGGAGAATCGAATTACTGAATTGTAAGAAATATTACTCACATTGGATTTATACTAGGGTTGTTATTTTTAAATACAATTGTTTTAAAAGATTGTTTCTAACATATTTTTTTTAATATGTTTGATATGTTTGAAAATAACCTAAAAATAGCCGTATTGTTGATATTTATACACGAAAGGTCGTAATTCAAAAGGTGAGATGTCGTAGAGCGTGCACTATCCACGTATACACGACTGCACGTTGGAAATCGATGTGTGGGTGATAATTTTGGCGCTGAGCGAATAAATGAAAATCAATAGGGCCATAATTCACCTCTCGCACGGCCCTGCACGTAGACATAAATCTCTGATTGTGCAAAGGGGTGCCCTCTTGTTTATTTTAACATCGTGTAAGCTACGTACCAGTCAAATAAACTTGATTCATTACTGAATTAAATCGCAAAACTCCTGTTCATAACTCAAACGTACCCATCCAGGTGAAAATAATACTCTGTGCGTATTTGATTTGTTGAAGTTTGAAAATTAAACACTAAAGATACTTGCTATAGTGCAAGAATTCATTCGACAAAGAAAATATTTTTAAGGTTTGGCATAATTTGTAAGGGAATTTATATCTCGTTGATCAGGAAAAACTTTGCACCATTTAATTTTGCAGTTTTAGACTTGTCATGAAGTTTTATCTGAGATATCTCGCAGCAGAGCTGCATCTGCATACAGACCGTATCTATGGTTAATGCATTCATGTATGCAAAATTGTATTTGCATAACGTGGTACTTCCCAACAGCAAAACTTAACTTCGCACCGTAATATAAAATAATTTTATTGTGCAATAAGGCTAACAACTACTTATTGTTACGCCCCCAAACAGTACTACTGAATACTACTCGTCAGTTACTATACAATCGTTTTTTATGTACCTATATGGAATAAAAGAAACATAAATGGCTCAACGGTTTTTGCAGTATTGAACGCTTTAGTAGTTTACAAAGTTATTTGATCCACCGCCACCATTTCAAAAATATTTAAGGTTGGTGCCAATCATTGAAGAAAAAACTCATTCAGTTTTGGTTTATAGCAACTGAAAAATAGCTTCACGGCTTTAGTGGAAACAAAAAATGACATAATTACAAATGGACTCAGAGAAATGTAAAATGAAATAAATGTTTCTTTCAAGCAAAGAATATATGTTTGAAACAAATAAGTATTTTTAAATTAAAAAAAGTGAGCTGCATGTGCGGAAAGAAATATTTTATTTGAAGTAAAAAGAAATATTTTTCTCTGAAAAAAAAAAACGATTCTTTTACACCAAATGGTTTTCCGTGATTTCCGTAATATAGAAATTGTTTGGGTTTAATTGCAGAAATACGTTTGAATGAAACAAATCTGGTTTTATTTGAACTAAAGATCGGCCTTGGGTAAATATTCTATTTGGAAGAGAAAGATAATATATTTGAGTAAAAAGATTCTGTGTATGAATAAAAAAAAGTGGCTGAGCTACAGAGTAGTGTTTGTCTCCAGTGCACAAATTTAGTAAAAATTTACTTAATGGAAAACATAACAGGTTGTATTTCATAGTAACGGCTCCAAATCACAGGTGCATTTTTATTCTCCACATTGCATTGAATTCTTCAATTGTAAAATTTTCGAGATATTTCGCTTATCTATGGTTGAAACCACAGCTCCTGGTCGGCGCTAACAATCCCCTGAGCTATATACTTATCGTCATGCCCGTCGTTCCGGGACCTCTCAAAACGGATGGCTGGCTGCATTTCCCGATACGAAATTTTCCGCGACGACAAATATGAGCACGCAGCAAATTCCCGGAGACAATAAACTCTAAGGTAAGCGGTGCGGAGGAAGACGACACACTCGATTGTTGGAGCCACGAGCGATGAAGCGGAAAAATTCTAGCGGGCCGAAATAAACCGATGTCTCTTCTACTCTTCCGCTCTCTCCTCTTTCGCTTTTCGCGTTTTTGTTTCCTGCACTTTCTTGCCAGATGTGGGTACACTTATTTATTAAATGCCACGCTGTCGAGAGCACAGAAACGCGTGGGACGCGCCACAAGATTCGTTTTGGATTTTACACATTTCGCGAGACATTATAAATGACTTATTTTTTATAGTGAACTTAGAAAGTTTTAACTGTTGCACTGGAAATAATTACCAATGTAAAATTAATAATTACCAATGCAGTCTTACATAAATCATAAATCAACATAAATCGGGCTGTTTACTTTAAATTATCAAAAATCCGAACCTCAAGGCTTTAGTATTTTACAACAATAATAATCTTTGAACTAACATTTATAAAACAATAATGTGAGCTAACGCAGTTCATAAAGTTCATAAAGATACAAAGTGATAATGTGCAAATTGGTCTAAGATTAAAATTTATTATTAGTGAAGTGGTAAAATATTAATTAATTAATATAATAATATCCTACCAAGTAACATTATTAATCCTATCAAAATTGTAAATATGTTTTTCGTGTACCCATTATTATTTAATTAAAAAGTGGCCCTGCAAATTTTAAAAGGTTGTTTTAAAAGGTGATATTTGTTACATTTTAAAGGTTATGTTGAAATTTGTTTTATTTACAAATCAAGTTTATAGTTATTTATGTGCCCATGGCATAAAGCAGATTTGTAGTTTGTGTAGTAGTTTGGGCCCTCAAATGTGATGTCTTAAAAACTCAAGGACTGAGAGGCCCGAGGTCTTTTTAGTCCCCGAGAGTGTTAAATAACGATTTATGCCCGAGGTATATACACAAAAATACGACAAATATACGCGGGATTTTGGCATTTTGTGTGTTGGTTACGTCAGCGACCCCTAATGCCCTTAGGTGACTTTATGCCCGCGTATCACAAAATATAAAACTAATATTCACATTCACAAATATATTAAAAATAAAATAATAAACAGATATAATAAGTACAACACAGGATTGCTATATTTTAATTTGATTCGTAGTAGTAGAATTGAGCAAATTTTGACATAAACTTAGGTTAAATTTAATAAACATAATTGTACTCTTATTTTGTGATTTGCAGAGGGTCTAAGAAGATGCTTTTAGAAAAACCTTTTAGCAAAATTGTATACGTAAAACAAATTTACTATCTTGATAAAACCACAACAAGGAAAGATGGATAACGAAATACACATTATTCATTCTATTTCTATATTTTCTGACTTACCAAAGTCCTCAGTACAAAGCTGACGAACTTTGTGGAGAAAAGTACATTTTCCTATAGGATAAGGCTGACTGGATAACTTACCTAAAAAAGAAAAACGCACAATTAGAGGAAATATTTCTTTGTTGTCACTTTCAGTGTCAGTTTTATGTTAGAAGATTTGATTGTTTGATTTATGTTGAACAGAAATAATTTCTGTTCAAGTTCTAGCATCAATTATTGATGCTAGAACTTGAAAATAAATAATTAAGTAATTTCTTTAGCTTCAACTCGACCTTTCGCATTTTATTACAAACAGTCCAGAAATGAAGTGCTACTACAGATTTCATTTTTATTTTATAAGTTTACAACATAGCTAAATATATATTGCAGCCCCACCCAATTTTCCGACTAACTCGTTGCATATTCAAGAATATAAACTTTCTGCACTTCTTCAATGTTGCCAAGCGACAACCATAGCCACAGCTGGTAATGCCAGACTACTTCTATGAAGGCTTAAAGCATATAAACCGTACTGTATTGGTATACGTATTTAAAGTTATTGGAGAATGAGCTGGTATCAGTTGGGTCAAAATTGCTTGTATCCCTATTAAATGCATGTAATATTTGCTACTTCCGGTCGTCAGATTATCACCAAAATAATCCAATTCAAGTCCCGGTAATCCTAAATAATATGTATCCCAAATTTCAACCCGATCTGTTGCACCGTCGTTTTGGTGCTATCGTGTTTATAGTCAACTATATTCTTACAATTTTCAATCATTAATAGTTTTTCTTTCGCTCATAAAACAAAGCTATGTAAACTCATGAAGAAGTTGTCATTAATCACAGCTGATAAGGGTCAATTAGTCTATAATTGAGTAGTAAAGATTATTTTCTGGAACCCAATCGGTATTTCTAGATTGTCTAAACCAATATCGTCTTCTTGTGAATTGATAGTGGGGCATAAAGTATTGAACAACAAAACCGGCACAGCAATAAATTCGATAGTGCCTGGCGATAGGTGATATGTAACCGACGATTTTGAACTGCTCTTTTATGACAGCCGACGTTTATTTATTGAAATTGTCACCCATCCTAGATAAGGTATACCCTCCACGAGAGCTGTTCTCATAAATTCTCTTTAAGGCCGTAGTGCAGTGCGAGACAACCACCGTGGGATGGATGCTTTGTTGACATAAATTCTGAATTTATACGCGTTTACGGCGCGGGAATATTTCACAATGCGTGCGGAAAACAATAGAAACCGTACTCGCCTAAATCATCTCACACTTACCAGTATCTCACAAGTAATAAATAAAAAAAACAATCTTTGGAGGTTGAATAATCCCAGACACTCTAATAGGTATTTCGACGAGTTTGATTAGCGACAAAAGCTGCGGCTACTGTCAGACTGCTTCTATGAATTCTTACAACGTTCAAACAGTCCATCCCATTGATCTGTAAATTATTATACTTATTTTAAGCCAAGCGAAGATAAATTAGTATCAGTTTGGTCAAAAATCGGTGGAATTCTTAAGAAAAAGCAATAAACATTTTTGCCACGTCTGCGTCTGGAGAACTGATTTATATTCTTCAATAGGACTAAAAATGAAATGCGATCGGTACTTAGGTAGCCACAGCAGAATTTTTTATTACATTATAATATTATTCATACGACTATTTAATATACTGCAGCAGTGCATTTAGGGCCAACATAATAGAATCGTATAAACTTCGACATAACAATATGGGTCGTCAAAAAATAGCACTTACCGACGATTTTATGGACGCTCCCATTAAAAGTATATGAACGTACCCTAATCGGACAAATACGCGACAGTAAAACCAACATTATTTAGTGTTATGGACGTTGGGAAACAAGGGCGTAAAGAAATAACGTACAGTCACAGAAAAAGAACGTTAGACACAAAAACCGCGTGAAAACGCAGCTTTGAAGTCCTTTTTTCATTTTCAAACCATTTCTGCAAATTTGTGTAAAGGCACCTTTAGATCGGAGCTGAAATTTTATATACATATTTCTTACAAATTACATTTCTTACGGAATTAAACCTATTTTGTTCAAACTGATACCAGTTTACAGTTCAATAGGATTTAGGAGCTATAAATGTTCATAGAAGAAATTTGACAGTAGCTTTAGTCGCTAATTGGCAAATTTGTATAAATCTCAGTGATCACAATGGGTTGAAATTCAGAATGGCCTTGGCTTTACGAAATAGCAGAAGTACAGAATATTTTGACGCTTCAATATGTCAATGTGACGCTTCAAAATTCAGGATCTAAATATTCTTCTTGTTCCTCGACTGTACACCTCTAATGTCATCACACCCACAATTTGAAATCACCAACCAGTTGAGGAGAATACTAAAATATTGGTTTCTGTAATTGATTCTAGCGGTAAAAGTAAATATTAATTTAAATTTTTACGATGGTTAACGGCCACACAACACGGTGCCGACTAGGCAGAGGTGGTGTCGCTAACAAAATCAAATTACGTTCAATAATAAGATGGGGCCATATAGAAGCCCTCTAACTTGTCCCACGGACGTATTTATCCTCTTTGTCGGCAACGACTTTAATCGTGGAAAATATTGCTGTTACCTGTGTGTCCAAGTTTAAGGGATATCTAGCCAAGAGGATAATAAGATCCATTGTAGTATACTAAATAATGTTTGATGCTCAAGAATTCATTCAAGCGTTTATTATCTGTGATTGCGTTTTTTAAGAAATGGTTTCTTTCTAGCTTAATGGTTGTGTTCAGAAGAACTAAGAAGTGTTTAAGGGTATGGTACCTCCAATGGTATGGCGTACCATTGGAGGTACGCGGAGCACATTTCAATAATCGGTTAAACATACTCTAGTTATGAAAACAGAAAGTTAAATTTACAAAGATTCAATTAAAACACTGAATATTGTTTTCAGATTCATATCAAAATTTAACAAATGCTATACATATGTATATGATAATTGATTTGGCAATAAAGCCTAGTAACCAAGAATTTGACCGAAGTCCTTAATTGTTCAACAGGATGTTCAAATATATCCCACGAAAACATCATCTTACACAAATAGATTGAGTAGTAAAAATAATTATTATTAAAACTGTGTATTTTCTTGTTTGAGACATCGAGGTACATTACCTCATGAATTTATTTTATTGAAAACGCAATTCTAACATACAACACAAACGAACGAAGATAATCAGGAACCGTACATACTATAACAGACCACAATTACGGCCGTATCCGCTAATCTAGCGAAGAATTTGCGTCAAAACAACGCAAGTATGTAGTCCCGCATCCAGGCAGACCAGCCAGCATTTATACCACCCTCGTATATGCATTATCCTCGCGGTCGTAAAGTTGGTAATAACCGTATCCAGTTCATATCTCAGCCGTGTATATTCCAATGTTCCCCAGACCGCAATACGCATTTCTGAAACTGTATCCCAGCGACCGAATTAATACCTCCGGTATGAGCAACGGTTACGATATGTTAATTCCAGCAATGGCCACATTATAGGTCCTAGATTCTAGATCTCATTAGACCGATGGTCGGTCATATCGATAACTCTTTAAGTGGTGGTCGGGAAACTGGCCTGTCGACTGGTACGGTCCAAGTAATTAACCCTGTGGTCGACTGACCCCCGAACACCCGAAGGGGATGGCCCATTATTGTCCAGGCCATAAGATAAAGCGGAAAACTAATTAGAATCGTACCGATAACATCTGTATATTATTTATTTCTTTGGTTGGATAGTGGGGATGATGGCTTTGTATAATTGCGGTGGTCTTACTGGCTCTGATTATGAAAGAAGGATATCTGGAAATTGGTCGTTAAATGGTAGCTGTCTCAATAAAAGAGTTCTGGGTTTTTAAAGGATGAGTACATTTTGAAAATATAAAAATATAGTTATTCTAGTGTCATATGGTTTATATAATCAATATAAATTTTCAAATTGCCTTTAGACTCCCATAGATAACAATTGAATCAAAATTGTTCGGCTTTTTGTGTTTTTACTTAGTAAACATGGTGGATATATTTATTTGTTATGTTGTTCTGTTTGTGGAGAAGGTACTTGTGTGTAATAAGTATTAGCTTTCTTATAACGTTCCACAGAAACCAATATATTGAGATTTATGCAATTATTTTGTTAAAATAACTTCTTTTTGACATTTGTGGCTAAATTGTACAATATTTTGAATGAAATTTTATAAATTTTGTCTTTATGGTATTTCACATTTTTTATTCTTTGTTAGGTACACGCCGATTTATGAAGAATTATCCATTACGATTTTCATCAAAAATAAAACTTAGAGGACATTTTTTATTATTTTAGAGACGCTGGAAAACCGCTAACATTAATACACAATAAGTGATTTATAGGAAACATTACCATAATGCTTATACACAAACAATATCATCAATTCATCAAAATAACCATTACTTACTTTCTGACTAGTACCCCAAAAAGGAAAGAATTTTTATCCACAAGAAAGTTGGGATCTCAACTGAAATCCGCGTTTTCAGGTGCCCGAATTCATTGCAACAATTATTGAAAATTTGAGAATCGTGGGCTGCTACTTGCATTTACTTAGGGATTTAATCGATTTTGACCAACATAGTACCAGCTCATCCTCCAATGACATTAAATAATATCAATTTACAGATCACTGAGATGAACGGTTTAGGCGTTATAAGCGTTTATAGAAGCAGTTTGACAGTAGTCGTAGCCTTAGCCTTAGTGATTGCACACTGATAAATTTTGATAAACGTCAGTGACCACTGACATGACACGGCATTAATGTTATTTTGCAAAAGATAGTAGGTTGGGATTTAGAGTACCAACTGTGTCTTCATAAATTTGAAATATTGCAGAAGGTTTAGACGCTTTAATGTGTCAACGAGGAAGGCAAAAGGTTGGGGGATGGCCACATCAGATTCGTTCTTTTTGGGTATGTGCTGGCAGACACTCACCAGCATTTGTCTAATATAAATTGCAGATAGATAAAGTTACGACGTAATCAGTAACTGAAAATAAATTCACTCATTGAATTCACATGTCTATCACAAATTTCCCCTTTTTCTCAAAACACCGGTCAATACATAATCATGCATGTTTTCTATTCAAGTATCATAAAATGTCTCTGACACTTACAGAACAAGTTTTGGACAGAGCAACGGCGGTTGTCAATTTAAAGAATGTTGTTTGTCAAATTAAAGAATTCTGCCGATACAATATAAAAAAATATGGTTGTGTGACTGTCGAACAGTTCACACCTTCATCACCAACCAAATGTCTGTTTTAATTAGAACAAATCAACATTATTTCTGTATAATTCTGCCAACAATGACAGTTCTTGGTCATTATGTTGAACTACGTATGCTTCTACAAATACAAATCAAACAAAACGGGTAATGAACGGAAAGTAAAAATACGCCAGACAGGTGTCAAGAAAGAAAGCTTTGTTTAATTTTTTCTTACCCTTTTTATAACTTCCGCCGCGTCGAGATGAGTTTAATTGACCGTTAAACTGACACCTATCGGTGCTCCCTACAGCCACGGACCCGAAGGGGTTAAATTTTAACGTCCAGATTTTTATCATCGTGAGAAAATCGATCATCAACACCGAGAGGAGACTAAACACCACCACGTCCTCATTAAAACATCTACCACTTGCATCAATTATGTATGCACCACTTTACTTTGCTAAGAGCATAAAACAACAAACTTGTAGTTTTTGCTGTTGTTGTTGTAGCAGTTTAACGATAATTTCCTAATTTCCAGTTCCAATATCTTGGCAAGCAAAAAGAACCAATCAGCTTTCTTTTACACAGTGTCTGGTAACTAAACTGCAACGTCGAAGCATCGTGCTTAAGATTAATGAAGAAGATTATCCGCTATCATATAATGACCCACCGCTTGATCCACGGTCTTTAATTGATAAACGTGACAACAACTTGCAGGTAATAACGCGAGACAAGAAAATCAGTTTCAATTTACCAATTCAATTAAGTCGTAACGTCAACAGGTCTTTTTTTCTGCATGACAAGTGGACGACGACTCTATTAACATCTCTAGGAAATTAGTTCACTGCAGCTTTTATAGTTTGTTTATTTATTTATTGTCTGACGTATTTATTTCTTTCGCCAACCTTTCTGATCGGTGGTGTTGAGTTGTTTGCCTTTTTCGGATAACTTGAGCCATCAATAACAAATGTAATCCATTAAAAGTTTTATCAAAGCTCCTGTCAACGCATTGTTAGATATCGACGACGGTTGACATATTACAAGACATCTAAATTATGTAACCCAACCGTTCGATACTATTATTATTCAAACCCACACCACACATGGTGGTGTGTTTATCGACCTCATGGTATGGTCATTATCGTTTGCTTTATTTTTTTAAAGAAGTTGAAGCGACCTTTTATGGTGGTCTAAAGGATTACCATTTTCTAGATTGTATCCTTACGCGACCCGAATCAATGAATTACCAAATATTACAAAACTTATACACTCATCAATGAATCAACAATAGAAAGTGCATAGGATCTAAGTTCAATCTAGTTTTTTTTCTCTCTAATTTTATTGGGTTCCTATTGCGCTATAAAAAAAGATTATCAAAATATGCTGATGCGAGGTGATTGACAGTTGTTAACAGCTTCTTTTATGGCAGCTATTAAACCAACTCATCCGGATTTCAGCAGTCAAACCTCAATCTAATTATCAAAATCCGATTACCGAGCTTACAACTTATAATCGGATCGATTTTTTATACCACATTCACTCCAACACCGTTCCAACTGCAGCTTCATATGTCTTTTACAAGCGGAGAAAGTGGTCAACTATATAAAATACCATTTGTTCTGATAAAGTATCAAAGATTCGGGTCGAGTATTTCAACGAATGCCATGTGTAGGCGTCGTCGTAGTTTGTTCTAAAGACGTTATATAGGCGTCGCTATAGGCCTTATTCCAACCTTGCGTGGAATCTGGGCAATGTTGGGGTCGTCAGCGTAGAATGCGTCAAGTACTTTTCGTGAGAATAACTCGATTCACTAGTAAGGTCATTCTGGACATACCGCGCCTTTTTCGACAATTTAACTGTTAATACCGCTTGGGAAGTTGGTGCGCCATTATCATCGATCTCTGAATATTGTCGTTCCTTTTAGGTTATGCAATATTTAACTAGAATTCATCGTAAATAAAGTGGTCGATGATGTAGGTGTTGATTAGAATTAATGGATACCATCAGACCATCACCTGAGTGCATTCTGTTGCTTGTTTTATTTATCCGAAAGTTTTGTATTAGGTTCTATAGAAAAATATTGTGAAAAGAGCATTATTTATTGATAAATATTTGAGCAGGAACAGAACATCTGTGTTTTACGTACATGTTTTCAAGACATTTTTTATGGAAATCTGGCTGGCCCAAGAGATTTTCAATTTTTAGAGGAAGACCTAATTTAAAAGCAAATTTGGTTTATCTAACACAAAATAGAGAAAAGCAAGTTCCAGGGCTTGTAGTAACTTTTCCAGATATTCACAAATAATTGCTTTTTTATTAAAATTTTTCTTATGCAACATAATACAAAATTTGTTCTAAAATACTCAACAATTGCCATTCAAATAATTTTTCTTCTATTTCAAAAAATCTTAACACAGTTATAAATTAATTTTTATAACTTACATATCGTAATGATTTTTATCAAATAAACGCCAAGGAATAAACGCAGAACAATTTTCTCTGCGCGAATATGTCGCTTGCAAAAAGTTTAATAAATCATAGAATGATACAGTACGTCAACACCATTTGACACATGCTAGAGCTAGTCTGCAGTTGCAAGATTCGTTCATTCCATATCTGAACGCACCTGCTTTTAATCATCCTGGACCAGTGAGGCTCGCTAAGCGCAGAAAAAAATCACCCCGTTGAAATTACAAATCATGTCTCGAACACCGTATCTGTATTAAAAATCACATATTCTGTGACCAAGCCTTGGTTTAAAAACACATTTTATAAAATACTCATCAATGTTATGGTATCCAACAGACACTTTGGTCTTATCTACGATCTCCCATTACTCAGCATGGATGATTTATATAATTTAGGAACCAGTAGATGAACCGGCACTCTCTGAACAGGTATCTTATTTCCGATTTATATTTTTCGTACAAATACAAAAGTTTAACTTTGAAGAATGTTAATCGTCTGTTCGGGTGATTATAATCCGGCCTGACGGGACCGTAGTCCCGCCTGGACAATTATCCGGCCAAATTGCTTCCAATCACGTATTCCTTGACGTTCGTCACTTGTCTCGTCAACTTATGCGCTTCACAATTTTAGTTTCGTTACTATTTCAATTGGGCGTTTATGAATAAACAAGACGTTAAAATTGATTAATTTCTTGGGCAATCTTATTGTTATTATTGAATTTAATTGATGGAATAATATTATGATGGCAACTGTAAATTTCCAATTACTTTCAACACATCTCCAATATGTCTTTGTAATGGGTCGGAAACCCATTATTTATTTATTAAGATATGATCAAATTAAGCGAGATATTTGTAAGAACATTCGGGAATGTCAAAGGTTTTTGCTAGGGTTGAACATCTGGTTTAGGATTTGACCGCGTGTTATAAGTTTAAAATTGAAGAGTTGTCATTGGCTAAGAAGAAATGCTTCCGGCTTCCTTTGGGGTCGAGGGATGCAAACGAACAGATCTCGGTCTTCTCATTTTCAACCACCGTCATGTAAAGTACACGTTTTTGTGGAGCGTTCTTAGGCGCTTAAGTTTATCCCTGGTAAGTCTTTTCAACTCGTCTCGCATTTCATTGTAAATTAAATTATCCATATTTCTGCTAAAAGTGTGTCTGTCTAAATCAATTCCTAGGTTTAATTTAAACGACAATATGTTCAAAGCTTCATTCATTTTTCTATGTAACCTATCAAACGGGATTGTTGATTATTATTGTTAATAGATGTTATTGTTTTGATAAGTGTTTCGTTTCATTTGAGTAGTCTTGCTTTATCAGCCCTTATTAAATGTTAAATACTTAAACGCGTCAGTTAGTAGTCAGAAAATGTGTTCACAAGGTTCAAGAAAAAGAACCCAGTTAGTTTTGCCTTCGAATAAATTGGAAGAGATTTGATGAATTAGAATTTTGACCAGTAATTAAAGCCCTTAAACCGCGCTTGGCCAAAATGCTACCATTTTAGGGAGTCGCGGTTGTTCCCGCCATTTTGACCTCCTACATCTTAAATTAGTAAATCAAATCGTAAAATGTAATTTAGCACGATTCTTGATTCTGGTTCTATTTAGATTATTATAAAATTGGTAATAATTAGGGCATTATTGGCCGTTAACCGCTAATTTGCATTAACCACAGCCATTCTCTGCACTGTAGTATTAATAAGCAGCATATATGTGAATTTAGTGCCTATTTGTAATTATATATAATTAATAATAGTATAACGATCGAAAATTAACTACCATAACCCAACGTATATATAATTAATAAAGACAACAAGAGTTCGCAGCGGCCTAATAATAAAATTTATATTCATGCTTTATAAAAAGAAGCTAAAGTATGGTCGCATTTGCTATTTAATTAATTCTGAAGTATCCACCATAATTATGAGCTTATTTTGTCCACCGTTATAATCATTTCTATTTAATTATAGCAGTTTCAAAGGCAATTTTAACTGTTTTAAGCTTTTCTTTCCCTTTTTACTTTGCGACTAGTATCCTAGAAGGAAAGTATTGTAATCGACGGAAAAAAATCGGGATTTCAGCGGAAATACGCGTTTTGGGGTCCCCTGAATCGATTGCAATGATTTCTGGAAAATGTCTGTATGTATGTATGTATGTCTGTGAACACGATAGCGCCCAAACGGTACAACAGATCGGGCTGAAATTTGGTGTACATATTTAGCATCACCGGGGGATGAACTGAATTGTTTATGGCCACAATCTGACAACCGGAAGTGGCAAATGTTTGATCATTCTTATGAGAATTTATCCGATTTAGACCAAACTGATACCTGTTCACCCTCCAGTGACTTTAAATATGTGCACCTAAGTACAGACCAGTGGGATGGACGGTTTAGGCGCTATAATAGTTTATAGAAGCAGTTTCACAGAAGCCACATCCTTCGTCGCTATGTTGCAAATTGTCAGATGTTGACAAACGTCAGTGCCGCTGACATGACATGACATTAAATGTCAATATGACAAATGTCATTATGTCATAGAAACTGACGTTAGATAGGGTCCAGAGTGACTCTGGCTTCACAAAGTTGAGTAATTGCAAAAGTGTTCAGACACTTCATTGTGTCAACGATTTCTTCGTTGAAAGTTGATATTTGTTTGGCAACAATACTACAACAATATTAGGAAAGAATAACAATCTAAACTTTTTCTAATATTTTATCGAAATATATTACTGGTTTATTTCTAAGTTCTACTGAACTCCTCGTTAACCGTGGTAACTGTTAGATCAGAGAAGATTGATTGGTTATTAGGCAGTAAAACAGTACTGAACTTCGGTCATGGTTTAAACCAGTATTGAAAAACTAGCCCTTGGACAAACAACAATAAATAACTCCAGATTCATTAACCGATCCATAACAGCCAGTACCGCACTAAGTATTAGAAGTGTGAACTTGTGGCAGTGAAAAGCTATTTAGGGTCGGACAAGGCAGTGAAAAGCTATTTAGGGTCGGACAGCATCTTATTTACACATTGACCGTCGCCGGCGTACAATAACGGCCGATAAATAAATAATGAATCGAGAGGCGCGAGAGTGGAGATAAAACGTGCACCTCTGGTCGGAAATTGGCTTTTAAATGACGACGGCAAGGTGTGCGAGCTATTCAATTTTCTCAACGGGACGATGGTGTCGGTGTCGGCCGTACGCCTAAACAATTTGATCGTATCATTGTGAAGACTATTTAATGTTCCGTGGAGGGCCTGTGTGAACTCCGTCGACGTCCTGGATGATTAAGAACATTAAAATATAAACCACGTCGGTACCCACACAGGGAAGGTATTTAATTTTCTCGCTGTCACTTCGACTCACCGGTTAAATGTGTTACCCATACACGAATCGTTTTACATAAAATATGGACCTATCCTGCTTTATAAATTTTATTTATAATGATTATTTTTAAAAAAAGATTAAGGCGTTATTAAAAAAATACAATAATGTATTTTTTATATAAATAATAATATACGGATTCGTTATATTCCATTTTAATTTAACGATTTTGATTCTAGTACTCCCACGCCTTTGAAAATAAGAATGTAGATCTTTTGTTCTGCTCTAAAAGGTGTAACCTCGCGCATATATATATATATATATATATATATATATATATATATATATATATATATATATATATATATATATATATATATATATATATATATATATATATATATATATATATATATATATATATATATATATATATATATATATAAATTAAAACGCACAATTTAATTGTTTATTTTTGGGATTGAAGGCTTTGTTAATATCACACATTAAAATGTTTACGTTTCACATACAGTTACAATTAAACACTTTAAAACTTGTTGTGTCTTGTTCACAGATAAAACACAGATAAAACTAAAAAAAAGTTTTATCTGTGAACAAGACACGGTATGTTGTCGAAACGTTAGATATGTAAAGTTTTAAAGTGTTTAATTGTAACTGTATGTGAAACGTAAACATTTTAATGTGTGATATTAACAAAGCCTTCAATCCCAAAAATAAACAATTAAATTGTACGTTTTAATTTATATTAATAAGGCTAAAGTGAAGAAGATTGACTTACAATATATATATATATATATATATATATATATATATATATATATATATATATATATATATATATATATATATATATATATATATATATAGTATACCTTCTTAGTAACAAATGAATCGACGAATCGAAAAATGCTATAACTAATTACTTTTATGATACAATAACTATTTTTCCCCTGTTCCTGTGCCATTGGGTTCAGTTATAAGATTGCATTTATGTGTGAATATGGGTATTGGTGTAATGGGTCGGAAACCCATTATTTATTTATTAAGATATGATCAAATTAAGCGAGATATTTGTAAGAACATTCGGGAATGTCAAAGGTTTTTTTGCTAGAGTTGAACATCTGGTTTAGGATTTGACCGCGTGTTATAAGTTTAAAATTGAAGAGTTGTCATTGGCTAAGAAGAAATGCTTCCGGCTTCCTTTGGGGTCGAGGGATGCAAACGAACAGATCTCGCTCTTCTCATTTCAACCACCGTCATGTAAAGTACACGTTTTTGTGGAGCGTTCTTAGGCGTTTAAGTTTATCCCTGGTAAGTCTTTTCAACTCGTCTCGCATTTCATTGTAAATTAAATTATTCATATTTCTGCTAAAAGTGTGTCTGTCTACATCAAATCCTAGGTTTAATTTAAACGTCAATATGTTCAAAGCTATGTTCAAAGTCTTAAACCGCGCTCGGCCAAATGCTACCATGTAGGGAGACGCGCGGGGTTCCCGCGCCATTTTGACCTCCTACATTGGCAATTAATGACTGTTTGCAAAATATCAGCTTTTTGCATGGGATTTCATCATATTTTGACCTGGCTAGTAAGTTATTGGTACCTGGTTCTTTTCATTTGCGAGTTATTTTATTTTTATTTTTTTTTTTCTATCACTAGGTTACTTAAAACCACATGGTAGTAAATTACAAAATTGTACAGTTAGGTACTTTTCAGATTTTATCAAATGAGACGTCGCCGCTGTTAGTTTTATCGGTCTATCTTATACCGGCTGCAAAAAAAATCAACTACTGTTTTAACATATTCAATACTGCAAAAAAAATAAATGGTAAACTGTATATATGATAAGCTATCAGAGGGAGAATTTAATTTTCTACAGTTGTTTAAGAAACGCATCTATCTGTATTCTGTATTCATTGAATTTTGTAAAATATTAGTGAATTTACCAAAATCATACCTACATAAAATTCGTTAATTTCTGGCTTAGTAAATTATGGAACTTTGTCACTATGACATTTAATGTTTGTATAATTTGCGATGATAATAAATTGCTCTTAACTGTATTACGTCAAATGTACAAATAATAACAACAATACAAACACTAAATTAAATTATTTTACACCATTGTTTTGTTTCTCGTCTAAAATGGATTGAAAACCTGGTGGTGGATTGAACTCTGTAGTAAACTTTTATGTATCCTACACAGTTCACTTTTATTTATCCCACGGCAAGTAAACCATTATTTGACTTCCATCTCACGTTTAAAATTTACGAGGGAGTCTTATTTTTCCCGCTGCCTTTATATTTACGGTTCGGCAATAAGCAAAACCCACCCATCATTCATCGTCAATCTGCTCGCCAATTAATCAAATCTCCCCGCATTTGCGACGCACGTGTTCCATTGTTTACACTCCCGCCACGATCCGTGATCGGATTGGTTTTAAATCGACTGAGCGCCCGATTCGGGCACGGCTTTTGACTTTTCGCTAATAAATGACATTACCGGCGTTGCCGGTGGTGGCGGCGGCAGGGCAAAGGGATCAGGACGCCGCCGCCAGCGGCGGCTACTAACGCAATAACATCCGGATCGAGGGTTAAATTTAACTGAACGCGTTAATTGGATGAGCCACTTTACACCGACCGCCCCCGCTCTGGCTGCCGGCACACTGCATTCATGCATTTAATCCTTTCATACAGTGCGGATTGGCCCATCCGGTTTTGTACCGACTGGATTGCATTCACACGAAGATCGGTTCAACCGCGCAGTGTCGAAACAACAGTGGCTTATAACAAATCGACAAAGCACACAAGTGTATAGAAAATTACATACTTTTTACATAATATAAAATATTAAACTAACGTAAAAATTCTGTAACTGTAAATATCACATATTGTTTTCTAAATTACAACGAAATTATGTAAAAATACATAAAAAATTGTTGCATATTAAATTGTATTGTTCTTTTTATTTTCCGACTAGTACCTAGAAGGAAAGTATTGTAATCGACGCTATGTGTGTATGTATGTTGGTGAAAACGATTGCTTCCAAACGGAACAACGGATAGGGCTGAAATTTGATATACATATTTAGAATTACCGGGGGATGAACTGGATTGTTTTTGGTGATAATCTGACAACCGAAAGTGGCAAAGGTAACATGTGTTTTCTTAGGGATTAATCCGATTTTGACCAAACTGACACCATCTCATCCTGCAGTCATATTAAATATGTATACAAATTTACAGATAAATGGGATGAGCGGTTTAGGTGCTATAAGGGTTTATATCCATCGGTTTGTGACGTAATGGAGAAGTGACGCCAGCTCAGTATTGTCGGCTCGCGATTGAAGAATAAATAAACAACGTAGAATAATGAACATCCTCGCAGGAAAACACACGTATACGAGGCAATAGTTATTTGTATCGAGAGGTGCCTTATTGTTATAATCCCAATATAGTTATGATTACTTTACGTCATTCCTTTAATTGATGTTTCATCCTCTATACGTTTAGAGTTTATAAATGCGCCAACAGTGTAGTCGGAAAGTAGACTGGGGGCCACACCAGATATTTTTTAATGATAGTGGCCCGTAAGTTTCATGTTTTCCATCTTATGGATGTAGGCATATAACGTGTAAAATTTATTGATTGTTAAAGCTAAGAAACAGAAAATGGATATTCTAAAACTTTTTTAAAAACAGAACATGACAATTTCTATTCGTTAAATTGTAATTAGACATCCAGACAAAATGCGAGAAAGACTGTCGTTGTTAATTGTAACGTCGTCGTTTGATCGGAATGCGCAGAAATTTGTCCTTTTCCTGAATGTTCATTATGTGAGATCAAGTCTTGTTAAATAATTTCGAACGATAGTTATTAATTTTACGATCGGATCAAATAATTTATAATATTGGATTTTAATTGAAAATGTAATTTAATTTATTCAAATTTGTATATGCCATAATTTAAAAAAACTATCAAGGTTATCGATTTTATTCAATACTTTGTTTCCACTATACGTGCGTAAAAATTTACAGTTCTGAAAACTCGTTTACAGATATTTACATGTGACACAGGTTAATATAATATATTATATTATAATTATACATTTACATTGTAAGCCAATTTAGACATTATTATGTACGTTACACATTAATGTGTAAAATGTGCATATTTTTATGTAAAAACACATTTACATAAATTATATGTGATTAATTAAATTTTTTGTGCAAAGAAATAAGCAACAGCTTATTGTGTTACTTCTGTACACAGTCCATAATTGCGGTATCATATTTCCACTGAATGTCTTCCATCTTCTTTCTCTAAAAACTTTACCATCACAGGTATCTTTCTTTTTGACGGTCGTGAGGTTCTATCCGCATAGCACAAATAACCAAACGTATTTACACTGTTAACTGCACCGGACGGTTGCCACAATTTCATCCGCACTGTCTGAAAGAACCCACTCGGTGAGTTCTGTGAACTGACGCGACGCGACGTCGATTTGGACGCTTTGCCGCCCCCAGGGTGTATAGAAAGCGCACGCAGATCTGTTTAGCGCCGTCGGCGCCGCGCCGGACTAAATTGGATCTTCATTACAAACAACTGAATAATGAACAGGTGCAAACACTTGTGATTGATAGATACTTGGACGCCTGGTTTGCCTCGATAATTAATTACGAGCCTGGATGGACTGATCGTGTTAATTTCCCGATGAAGTACGAGTTATTGGTGGCAACGTGGAAATATGCAGCAATATTTAATTGTGCCTAGGGACGGTTGGTGCATTAGGCACTGGACACACCTGTAATTTTGATATATCCTTCTCCCTTCCGACTGATTGTATGATATTGAGTTGCATAAGCCTTAGTGTGACGTCATTATTTTTTTATGAAAACTTTGGTGGAAGTCAGAACTGGGATTCTGTATTTCACGAACAGTGATTTTTTCACTTTCATATTTTTTCTCCATCGTGCTTGAAAATTTTGTGGTTCGGTGTGCGAAAATGATATTTTTGATTAAGAATCAATCAATTGCGTTTGTGTATTTTAGGAAAAATAGATTGCAAGCCATCAATAAAATCAATCTAATCGAAGACAAGTAGCAGGGATGGGATGTCAAACAGAATGCAGTATATTTATTCGTAAGAAATGTGCCTAATTAACATTGTGGTGTGCTCTTTGACATGATCTTTGTTAGAGGCTATTTGCAGACATGTACCGACAATGCTGCGGAAATTGATTAACTGATGGATTTGGAATTTTACAAAATGGAGGGAAACAAATGGCAATTAAACTAACGGGTATGTTTGTTGGTAGACATGCGGCTTTTATTTCGCTATTTGATATGTAATTAAATTCCTTTGCTTTTAGATATGGCTATTTTTAATGGAGAAACGAACAACCAACGCAAGTTGTTTTAATAAAACCACAGAAATTCCAACGTAGTTTATCTGCTACAGCCAAAGCTGGATTTTTGTTATGAACACAATATATGTATATATTTTTTATTATTATATATTTATTGTGGGCCATCATAAAATAAATGCCCATTTATTTATTTTACTTGATTTTACTTAACGCTATTGGTGATAGTTATTAGTAATAATAGTGAGAAATATACCTTTTGATGTTAAATAATATAGATGAAATATATACGAAAACTGCATGGCAGATCTAAATGTAAATAATCTCCCATTTAATGACACTGTCACTGTCACAAATCAACATCGTTACCTACTATAGGTTATATTTACTGCTTTAAATTACAGCTGTTAGACGTTCTTCAGTTGTTTTTTTTTGCAGTGTTATGAGCCTGGACACACATGACTATTTTTGTTTATCAAAGTTTGTTAAATTCTTAGGTAGGCGTTTTTTGGGGGGGCGCGGTTGTCAGTACATACTTATGAATGCCAGCATCTATGGCTCTAAGGAAACGAAAAATATGGGGTTTTAATAAAATATCCGGGGTGCTCTCAACTTTCCGACAAAATTATTGACAGAAGTGTCTATAGACGATCGCTTCAACCAAGATTGATTCAATTTCGTGAAGCCACAGCCACCCTGTGTTCTAGGCCCTAACTTAACGTCAGTCATAGAATAACTAATGTCATGTCATGTTAATGGCCACTGACGTTTATCCAAATCTGTCAGTTTGCAATCACAGCGATAAAGGCTGTGGATTCTCTTAGACTGTTTCTATAAATACTTAGCGCGTAAACCACTCATCCTATTGATCTATAAATTGGTATACATGTTTAAAGTCACTTAAGGATAAGCTGGTGTCAGTTTGGTCAAAATTGTCACAAAAAAACAATTCAGTTTGTCCCCTGGTAATTCCAAATAAGTATACCAAATGTCAGCCCAATCCGTTGTTGCGTTTGGGCGCTATCGTGTTCACAGGCATACCCAAATACATACATACACACATAGATACATGCATTTTCCGGAAATCATTGCAATCGATTCAAGAGACCCCAAAACGCCTATTTCCGCTGAAATCTTCTGTCGATTACAATACTTTCCTTCTAGGGTACTACATAGTCAGAAAGCAAAAAGAACAATTTACCACAACATCACTTTTTCGCTGGAAATTAGAATAGAATAGAATAGAATAGAATTTATTTCGTTCTGTACAGAAGTTTGTCAAAAAAAAAATGTGTAATAAAAATGTATATAGATGCAACATTATTCATGGACTGGTCCTATTCTTGGGGGATGCCTGTCAGACATTCCTCTATGTTGTAAGGGGCAGTTTGTAGCAACCAATCTTTCAGGGATCTCCGAAACCCTCTTGTTGACTGGGATCTCCAGTTCCTTGGCATGCGGTTGTATATGGAAATTGTTGCTTGGTAGTGGGCCGTGGTGGTGAGTCGAGAAAAGCCAGGTCTTAGGTTTTCCCGATTTCGTGTTGCATGGGTGTGGATGTTAGCTTGGGCTATCATCTTATGCTTGTTCTTGTGCACAGAGGTGAGGCATCGGAGAAGATATAATGCATACACCGTGAGTACCTTGTAGCGTTGGAAGAGTGGTTTTGCATGGCATCTTGGATCTTCGGACGTGAGACATCTTATCGCTCTCTTTTGTAAAATCAGTACCTTGTTTGTGTGACTGCTGTGACCCCAAAACTCGATTCCATAGGAGATTCGAGCTTGGAACATGGATAAGTAGGCTATTCTGGCAGCGTCGTAGCCTGCTATTCGTTCGACTCTCCTTATCGCAAATGGTTTTCCCAGTTTAGGCGTTGATCTACCATTACTCCTAGGAAACGTACAGATTTCTGAGCCGGCTGCCATCTGTCCATCTCAAAGGTAATTTGTTCGGTCTTTGCTTCGTTCAGTTGTAGCCGGTTTTCCAGGAACCAGTCCTTGGCTTGTTGTATATGCTCAGTTGCCATTTCATGTAGTTCCTCTTTGGAGTCGGCTGTTGTAATTATTGTGGTGTCATCGGCGTAAATTATAGAGTCTGTTTCGAGGTGTAATGGCAGGTCATTCATGAATATGATGAAGAGGACTCCTCCCAGCAGGCTTCCTTGTGGCACCCCAGAAGTAACCGTCATGAACGAGCTACTTTCTCCATTTATTCTAACCTGTTGCTGCCGATTTTCTAGGTAAGATTTCATTAGCTGGAGGCTCAAGCCTCGTATTCCATACTTTTCCATTTTGCTGAGTAGAAGCTCGTGAGACATTGAGTCAAAGGCTCGGCGCAAGTCGCACAGTTGGGCTTTGCAGCTCTTGTGTTCTTCTAGTGCTTTTGATACTATCTTAACAAGAGTCTTCATAGCATCTTCGGTGCCTCTTCCTTGTTGGTAGGCATATTGGTTTTCGGTGAAGAGATTGTTTTTGGCGAAATGTTGTTGAATTCTTCTGAGAATTATCTCTTCAAATACATTGGACAGGGAAGGTAAGATGGTAATAGGTCGGTAGTTTTGGCATAGATTCTTGTTTCCTTTCTTGTACACTGGTGTTATTCTTCCTATTTTGAGTTTTTCTGGAAAGACTCCATGTTGGATGGCACTATTGAAAATTTTGGCTAGTTGTTTTGAGATATACTTGTTGGTCCATTTTAGTGTACGGCCCATTTTACTGAATATTGTAAATTAAAATACGCCCAACATTCTAAAACACATATATCTCTAAGTTCCTACTGTTAGTCTGCATATTGTCCAAGAAATAATAAATCACTAGGTACTTATATTTGATCATCACTCATTCTTCATCAAAATAAAACATATTTGATTCGATATTTTCCATGCTTTAGCTCTGGGAGACTAGGCTGAAAAATTGTTACCGCATTATGTACATAATGATTTATACCACCCCACTGCACCCCAATATTTTATGTTGTCCTGCGGGAGAGGATGTGAATAGAATTGAGAAATAAACCTCATATTAAACAACATTGTAATACAGAGAATCTATTAGCATATGGGTGAGTGAGCAGGTACTTCACAGGGTCTTTGACCACGCGCGTAACATATATTTATTACCCACCCAGCACGTACACTCCAATCTTTTACAACATCTAGGAAACCGCTCTATGGGGGTAGCCGGTACCGTAACACTGCTTTTCATCTTGCCTACAATAGCTTAGAACCCTTTGTTAAGTATCCTACTGATTTCGATTAGATAAAAATCTAAGTGTCAAGGCGTAAATTATTAGTACCACCCGCTTTCAGAGTCGTTACTTTGTAGATAGATTTGTAATTGCCGCTAAACAGTCGTTAATAAGTGTATATAATCGACAGATGTGGCGTCTACTACAAGTATCTGCTGTTTCGCATTTCTACATTAAGGAAAAAAAGTTTGCAACCCATATATCATCAAAAGGGGTTACTTTTGGCAAAAACTTTTGCACTGGTCTAAAACTATTATAAATTTAAAGCAGTGGGAATCTTTTTATTTTGTAGTAATTGTAAATAAACTTAATTTTTAGGGCTGGTAAAAATTGGTAAAAAGGCTAAAAAAGTGTACTTCCATATTAGCAAATAAAAATAGAGATACCTATTTAATACATGTGTGTTCTTTTTTATTCTGCAAGCGCACACCCTGTAAAAGATTAAGCTAACAAAAAGGCAGAAAATGTACAATATTCTTTGAACCCTTTCAGGGGGTTTAGCAGAGATAACCCCTTTTCAACATGTTTCAGGTGTTCCATACCTTTCTGCAGTCTATACTAAAATACACATATAGAAAGAAGATGGTTATGCGGTTACGAGTGGTTACACAGAATAGACATATCTAAGTCTATATTTAATGTCATGTCATGTCAGTGGCTCTAACGTTTGTCAAAATTTGACAATTCACAACTCTTATAGCACCTAAACCGTTCATCCCACTGATCTGAAAATTTGTATAGGTACATGTTTAAAGTCACGGGAGGATGACTATCAAATTGGTCAAAATCGGATAAATCTCTAAGAATATGTATGTAACATTTGCCACTTCCGTTTGTCAGATTGTGGCCAAAAATAATCCAGTTCCTCCCCTGGCAATTCTAAATAAGTATGCAAAATTTCAGCCCGATCCGTTGTACCGTTTGGACGCTATCGTGTTCCAGACATACATACATACATACATACATTTTCCAGAAACCATTGCAATCGATTCAGGTGGGGTCCCCTATTTCCACTGAAATCCCGATTTTTTTTTTTTCGTCGATTACAATACTTTCCTTCTAGGGACTAGTCGGAAAGTAAAAAGGTTACAAAGAAAATTAAAAAAATGTATCTAATGCAAGAACATTGAACATATCTCTCTCGGTGGGTAAAACCTTTACTAATTCTGTATTTTCTATGAATCCACTCAAGTCGTTTCCAAGTTTACAGCACGCATGTTAGCTCCGGTAAATACACTCTCAGCAGTTCATCTTAATCTCGTAAATGCGGCAAGGTACAAGTATTCTACTACCTACCACGAGGAGGA
This sequence comes from Aphodius granarius, assembly GCA_963971325.1. Lineage (NCBI taxonomy): Eukaryota > Metazoa > Arthropoda > Insecta > Coleoptera > Scarabaeidae > Aphodius > Aphodius granarius. The sequence continues at coordinate 30,839,135 of OZ020222.1, read as the reverse complement.
GTTTGCTGACGTGCATGCTAAGCCGTAACTCCCGCGTTGTGTTTATAAAGCGCGGAAACCGAAACTGTGCTAGACACCACAATCAACCGACGACGTCAACGCACAAACTTAGATCTCACGTTCGCTCATTCCCGTCCCTTCATGTAATAACTATGACCTATTGGGTGTCAAATGGTGTTAACATAATTTTAATATCGGCAGTCATCGTTACATTTGAAATGTTTAAAGTTTTAATACAATTAATTCGAAAATACAATACGGAAAGTGAAATGCATTTGGTACTAGATAAGAAAAATAGATCATTTGTGCCAAAAGATGAGGTGCAAAGAAGCGATGCCAAAACACATTAAAACTAAAACATAACGAATAAACAAATAAACAAACTAAACATTCCGTATGTTGTATATCTGAATCGCATATCACCTATATTAATATTATCGATAGATATCCCGTACAAATATCAACGAGAAACCAGTTTTCGAACGCAAATAAAAATTGAAACTAATTGCAATTTATTTACAATATTATATTTATATGATATTATACCACCTCTAGATTCATATGTATAAATTTCGTTGGGCGTAACGCGAAGCCGACCGCATCGTTAACAATAAACCCAGTAAATAATTATCATTATAAAATAAATTACTCCGCGGATTAATAAGCATTGAATTTCATGGTACTGTATTGTTTTCATGGTTCAACGTACTGTTTTTACTTTGGCTTAATATTCATTGCGTTGGCAAAATCGATTTTTCCATTAGGTTGTTGCGACACTGCTGCGGATAAAACCGCATAGCAAAACCGGTTGTGTGTTTTTTATAAACAAATAATGTGTATAGTTGCCTGATAATTATATTAAATAAGAAAAATTGACTTTTTATCGAATATTACTTCAGTAATTTTTGATATTTTAGTTTCGCTTTTTACATTGGCAAAGAGGTATTGAAAGGGCGTATACGACTGTTTTTTTTCCTATCTGTTTATTTGTAAATGGTGTGGTGCTGTAGTTTTGGAAACTGTTAAATAGTTGGTCCGTGTAACAGTGTTTTTGTTGCATCTCCATGTGAATAGGTGGGCCCGTTAATTCGGTTTGTATGCGACGCTTTTTATTTACATTCCTGTAAACCCGATTCATTGATTGCTAGCCAAATGCGAGTATTGGGCAGTGGAATTCGGATTTGTGTAAACCGTCAGGAAAACAGTACTGTTACTAGTGCGCGGTCCAATGCAATACTACACTATCTGCATTTTATAGTATACTATATTAGTCTTTGTAACTTCAAATTAAAAAAAAGACTATAATATTTCTGAACAAACATTCTGTATAATAGCTTGATACACAGATATAGCGTCCAAACGGTACCACGGATCGGGCTGAAAGAATGTTAACACATAAAGTTAAGATAGTAATGCTGTTGAACAGATAATTGAAATTTTGAAGTACAGTATGAATTATAACCTTTGTAGTTCGCATCCTTCATTATCTGTTCATTTTATAGGTTATACTTTCATTTAAATGTTCTGCTGGTAAAAATATGATTCTGTGCTATATGCGCTAAAAAAAAGCATTTAACTACATAAGTACAAAGCATGATGTATATAAATGTTACTAAACGCTTACTAAAGCTGGTATGGTACTTTCAGTGCTCGCATACATACTGAAACGCCAAATAATAGAGTGGTAAATATTTAAATTTACATTGCTGGTGTTCGCCGAGAGAACGTAAAGTTGACAGTTACCGCGTACCATATTCACAGCCATGGCAGTAAATGGCAGGCCACTATTATTTTCTCGTTTAGGAGTTTATTTTTGTTGCATTATTCGAGCTCACAAGCTCATTCATGGCACTGAGAACAGTTTAAAAGTGTACTAAGCTATACATTGTTCTTTTGGTACATTTATAACTAGGTTTATTTTGGCTTGTTTTCTTTTTTGAGTATTTAATTTTACAAAAAAAAAACCTTTACTTGACATATGACTGAGATTTATGAAACATTATTTTTGATATGTTTTCTAACAAAAACCATTGTTTAGATAACAAAACACCATTGCTTTTTACTTTCGACTAGCCCTAGAAGGAAAGTATTGTTGTAGGAGGTCAAAATGGCGGGAACAACCGCGACTCCCTAACATGGTAGCATTTTGGCCAAGCGCGGTTTAAGGGCTTTAATTACTGGTCAAAATTCTAATTCATCAAATCTCTTCCAATTTATTCGAAGGCAAAACTAACTGGGTTCTTTTTCTTGAACCTGGTGAACACATTTTCTGACTACTAACTGACGCGTTTAAGTATTTAACATTTAATAAGGGCTGATACAGCAAGACTACTCAAATGAAACGAAACACTTATCAAAACAATAACATCTATTAACAATAATAATCAACAATCCCGTTTGATAGGTTACATAGAAAAATGAATGAAGCTTTGAACATATTGACGTTTAAATTAAACCTAGGAGTTGATTTAGACAGACACACTTTTAGCAGAAATGTGAATAATTTAATTTACAATGAAATGCGAGACGAGTTTGATTTTGATTTTTTTGATTTTGACTTACCAGGGATAAACTTAAGCGCCTAAGAACGCTCCACAAAAACGTGTACTTTACATGACGGTGGTTGAAATGAGAAGAGCGAAATCTGTTCGTTTGCATCCCTCGACTCCAAAGGAAGCCGGAAGCATTTCTTCTTAGCCAATGACAACTCTTCAATTTTAAACTTATAACACGCGGTCAAATCCTAAACCAGATGTTTAACCCTAGCAAAAACCTTTGACATTCCCGAATGTTCTTACAAATATCTCGCTTAATTTGATCATATCTTAATAAATAAATAATGGGTTTCCGACCCATTACATTGTAATCGACGGAAAAAAAAAATCGGGATTTCAGGGGAAATGCACGTTTTGAGGTCCCCTGAATCGATGGCAATGATTTCTGAAAAATGTATGTATGTATGTGTGTGGGAATGTGTGTGTGTATGTCTGTGAACATGATAGCGTCCAAACGGTACAACGGATCGGGCTGAAATTTTGCATACGTATTTAGCATTGCCAGGGGACGAACCGGATTGTTTTTTGTAACAATCTGACAACCGGAAGTGGCAAATGGTACATGCGTCTTCTAAGGTATTCCTCCGATTTTGACCAAACTGATACCTGTTCATCCTCCAGCAACGACAAATATGTTTACCGAATTACAGATCAGTGGGATGAACGCTATAAGAGTGACAGAATCCACAGCCTTTGTCGCTGTGTTGCAAATTGTCATATTTTGACAAACGTCAGTGCCACTGACATGACATAACATTAAATGTCAGTATGACAAATGTCGTTATGTTAGGTAGGATCCAGAGTGGCTCACAAAATGGAATAATTACAAAACTGTTTGACACTTCATTGTGCCAAAGATGTAGTCGGAAAGTTGAGGCCACCCCAGATATTTACTCATAACAAAGCATTAAATGTCAAAATTCCCCTTTGTTCACTGAATAACATAACAGTCTACCGACTGTCAACATATACCTTTGCTCGAGAAGCATTAAGTTATTAATATAGAATTAATCACAAATTCTTCAAGACACATGCGCAATTAAGGGCTAATTCGAAACTTGTGCTGGTATTTGTGACTTTTCGAACGATTATAATTATCACCAACTGTACTCTTGACAATATTGCCATCCATACTACGGTTGCGATAGATTTAATACAATGAAACAAAATCTATAACATTATTACCTTTTACCAAATTATTCAATTATGTGATTTAATGCTTACCATTTTTTTTTTCATTTGCTATTATCTAATACATATAGCTATGAGAGTCGGAAAAACAAATCTAGTACAAGTTTTGGTATAGCGCTGACAACACTGCGCCTGATATCAAACATAACCATAAACCATAGTCAACAAACTGTAGAGTCAATATGGACTTCACACAACAATTTCAATTGAAATGTTGCGATTCACGTCATTTTACAATACTCCCATCGATGTCTCTTCTAACTCCAGTGTGGCTTGAATTAAAAATACTTTACTTTCTTGCTAAAATACATCCAAATGTGCCTAAACGTTCGATTAATCAGTCGAAAGTACTGGTCGAACAGCCGACTGACTGTAGAATCCCTAATTTAATTTTATACTGCGCTAGTGCAATAGAATACATGACTTATTTTACTGCTGCACGAACAAAGCTAATACAGTGACATTACATAAGTGTTATGATAACTTTTCAATACATTATTGTTTGCGCACAAACTGCTTGAAATTTGTAGTTAATGAAAAAGCTGCACTCGGTAATTGCGAGCAATCTAACTTTCAGGATTGCTTACACAATACCGCAAAATGAACGCACTTACTTTATGAACCGAGCAGAGCGAGCGGACAAAGTAAATTTTCAGCGTCCAGCTGGACGGGCGCAGTTATAAATCGAAAAGTTAAATACACTAACCGCAGATACAAGTAAACATACGCGCTCGCGTCGTCGGATATCCAACAGTTGGCAATGTATGCGTGTTTGTGTGCTGGCAGGGATTCTCTATTGTCCACATACACAAAACTTTCGCATAGCCGAGCGCCCGATGTATCAATTTTGCTTTGTGTGCAACGCGTCGCTTTGTATATTTGCCGGGGAGCGATGAATTTTAACGTTTATAATTACGGTTGAATTTCCGGACAAACGGAAGGTGTTTCATCCTTGTCAGGATTCGGTATGCGGCGAATAAGTAAAGTTGAAAGGCCAGAAGGGTGAAGTAAATAGCGCACCAACCATTGTGAGACACTTTTTTCACTTCCCTTCTGTTTTTGCTTGCATTTGCTTCCCTTTGATGATTCCTTCTGCTGTTTTCCTTTGCTGCTTTCTTTGCTGCTTTCTTTGCTGCTTCTCTTTGCGGCTGCTCTTTGCCGCGTCTCTATGCTGCTTCTCTTTGCTGCTTCTTTTTGCTTCTCTTTGCTGCTAATCTTTGCTACTTCTCTTTGTTGCTTCTATGTGCTGCTCCTCTTTCTCATAGTTTCTCGCATCTTCTTTGCTTGCCTTTGCTTCTTACAAAATCAATTTACTCTTTTTATACGAGTGTCAATAGCTATTGTATGTTGGAGTACAATATACTACAACATTATCAGATGATTACAATAATATTTACCTAAAACCGCATCAGTAATGCCACTTACACTACACACTACAGTTGGCTTTTTACGTCTTTACGACTTTTTACAGCGTTTATACGACAGTCTTTACATACTTACATCTTGACGAAACTGAAACTGTTTTCGAATTTTGTAAACCACTTTTTAACAGAAAATTATCTATTCTCATCTATTCTATAATTCTGTTCTATTCTTTTTTTGTTCCACTATGTTATATCGTACTTACAATACACCCCATATGGCGATATTCGGTTAGTATCTACATGCTGATTAAATGTTGAGATTGGCTGACTGTCTACAATAACTCCGAACACCATAGATTTGTGCGACATCGGGGAATACTGCAGTATCTCTGCGTCGCGTCGGTCGCTTCGGTGTAAAACGGCGCTTGTACTATCACGGTGAACACGTCTCTCGGATTACTCTATTATCTACAATTTACACTATTCTGCCAATACACGGCTGCATTTACATGCGGCGGTGCACCTCGCAGTTCTCCAATGCCGTACGCCACCACCGTATGTTAAAATTCGCGACGATGTGTGCACTCGTCCGTCTACTAAACACAAGTGTAAACCGACTGTGAAAAGTCAAATAAACGTACATACGAGACGAACGTATGGTGCATATAGAAACCAGTTTTTGCTCTTATTTCTAGATTTCAGCATGGATTGATGCGAAAATATTGATGCACCATAAATAATTTTAAATCTAATGATATTAGACAGACGTGTTTATCTTAACGGTCGACTATACTTGTTCATGTGCTTTCTTTACAAATTTTGTGATTGATTTTGCCTTTGTTTTATCTTCATTCGCCTTCTTACAAGTTCTTTCGAGCTGTGTGAAGTTAGCAACAAAAGCCAGCAACAAAATTTTTTTTTATCCGATTGCAATGAACTATACACCGTTGGAAAGCCCATGACGAGCTGAGTCTACCATAGTTATTGCAACGGGATCAATTAATAACTACTACCTAAAAAATTAAAAAGAAAGTCAAAATTTCAATGAATTTCCATATCTTTAGAACCGCATATCTTCGCCAATACTTCATTATACTTATTAAGTGTAACACCAATCGAAAGCGCAACCTTCGGGTATACTACCATAGTTATTGCAACCCAAAATTTTGCTGATTAGTGCCTCAAATAAATTAATCAAATATGAGTATTTTTAACATCCGGGTACCATATGTAGTCCCACCTAAGTTAAGTTAAACAAACGTATTCGCTTTGTGTGATCATATCGATAAATACATCAAAAGACAGCTGAGACCTGCCTTTACCCATCATAGTTAGTGCAGAACAAAATTATAACAATTAGCGGGTGAAATAAATTAGTGAATTCCAGACACTTTTTCCATCGGTATTGGTCGACGGCGAACAGTACTATGTAAATCCTTTTGTGCAAACTTTTTGCAAGATTAAATCTTATCGATATATACGTCAAAAGATAGCTGAGACTTCCACCTACCTACCATAGTTATTGCAACGCAACTTTTTAACAATTAGCGGGTGAAATAAATTAGTGAATTCCAGACACTTTTTCCATCGGCTATTGGTCGACGGCGAACAGCGCTATGTAAATCCTTTTGTGCAAACTTTTTGCAAGATTAAATCTTATCGATATATACATCAAAAGATAGCTGAAACTTCCACCTACCTACCATAGTTATTGCAACGCAAATTTTTAATAATTAGTGGGTGAAATAAATTAATGAATTCAAGGCACTTTTTCCATCGGCTATTGGTCGACGGCGAACAGTACTATGTAAATCCTTTTGTGCAAACTTTTTGCAAGATTAAATCTTATCGATATATACATCAAAAGATAGCTGAAACTTCCACCTACCTACCATAGTTATTGCAACGCAAATTTTTAACAATTGGTGGGTGAAATAAATTAATGAATTCCAGGCACTTTTTTTGTCGGTAATTGGTCGACGGGGACAATGTTTTTTTGTTTCAATTATTAAAATGAAAATCGCATTTCTAAATATCGCCTTAAGCTTTTGTTATCGAAATCTTGGATGACATATTGATACACTTTTTTGTTATATACACGTCTCGTCTTTCATATCTTGTTTTAGATAAATTTATGCAAACATTTTTTTAAGTTCTCCTGCTGCCGTATATATAAAAATATAAAATTTGTCGATTTTGTCAATCTTCTACCATTTACGCTACTCGATTTATAGTACTGTTTACTGTCGTCCAATAGCTGATCAAAAAAGTGCCTGGAATTCATCAATTTATTTCACCCACTAAATTGTTAAAAAATTGCCCTGCCATAACTACCGTAGGTAGATGAAAGTTTCAGCTATGTCGTGATTTAAATAGCACCGTTGGTCGTCGCCATATAGCCGAATTGGCTATAGGAATTCATTAATTCATTTCACCCACTAATTGTTAAAAATTTGCGTTGCAATAACTATGGTAGGTAGGTGGAAGTCTCAGCTATCTTTTGATGTATATATCGATAAGATTTGATTTTGCAAAAAGTTTGCACAAAAGGATTTACATAGCGTTGTTCGCCGTCGACCAATAGCCGATGGAAATAGTGCCTTGAATTCATTAATTTATTTCACCCACTAATTATTAAAAATTTGCGTTGCAATAACTATGGTAGGTAGATGGAAGTCTCAGCTATCTTTTGATGTATATATCGATAAGATTTGATTTTGCAAAAAGTTTGCACAAAAGGATTTACATAGCGCTGTTCGCCGTCGACCAATAGCCGATGGACAAAGTGCCTTGAATTCATTAATTTATTTCACCCATTAATTATTAAAAATTTGCGTTGCAATAAGTATGGTAGGTAGGTGGAAGTCTCAGCTATCTTTTGATGTATATATCGATAAGATTTAATCTTGCAAAAAGTTTGCACAAAAGGATTTACATAGTACTGTTCGCCGCCGACCAATAGCCGATGGAAAAAGTGCCTTGAATGCATTAATTTATTTCACCCACTAATTGTTAAAAATTTGCGCTGCAATAACTATGGTAGGTAGGTGGAAGTTTCAGCTATCTTTTGATGTATATATCGATAAGATTTGATTTTGCAAAAAGTTTGCACAAAAGGATTTACATAGCGCTGTTCGCCGTCGACCAATAACCGATGGAAAAACTGACCGGAATTCATTAATTCACTTCATCCACTAATTGTTAAAAATTTGCGTTGCAATAACTATGGTAGGTAGATGGAAGTCTCAGCTATCTTTTGATGTATATATCGATAAGATTTGATTTTGCAAAAAGTTTGCACAAAAGGATTTACATAGCACTGTTCGCCGTCGACCAATTGCCGATGGAAAAAGTGTCTGGAATTCACTAATTTATTTCACCCGCTAATTGTTATAATTTTGTTCTGTACTAACTATGATGGGTAAAGGCAGGTCTCAGCTGTCTTTTGATGTATTTATCGATATGATCACACAAAGCGAATACGTTTGTTTAACTTAACTTAGGTGGAACTACATATGGTACCCGGATGTTAAAAATACTCATATTTGATTAATTTATTTGAGGCACTAATCAGCAAAATTTTGGGTTGCAATAACTATGGTAGTATAACCGAAGGTTGCGCTTTCGATTGGTGTTACACTTAATAAGTATAATGAAGTATTGGCGAAGATATGCGGTTCTAAAGATATGGAAATTCATTGAAATTTTGACTTTCTTTTTAATTTTTTAGGTAGTAGTTATTAATTGATCCCGTTGCAATAACTATGGTAGACTCAGCTCGTCATGTGCTTTCCAACGGTGTATAGTTCATTGCAATCGGATGAAAAAAAATTTTGTTGCTGGCTTTTGTTGCTAACTTCACACAGCTGTTCTTTCGCCTTTTCTCGCTTTTGTTCGACTTCTTTCACTTTCTTACGCTTTACTGTGAATTCTCTCGCATTGTTTCGACTTCTCTCGTTCTCTCATATTCTTTGCCACTGTTTCGCATCCATTCGCCTTCTCTCGAATTATTTTGTGTTTTTTTTTGTCATCTTTCGCTTACTGCGACCTTCCTTTGAATTCGTTCGTACTTTTTTCGCTTTCTTTCGCATTGTTTCACCTTCTTTTGTCGTCATTCGCCGTCTTACCTTTCTTTGACCTTCTACTGTATTATTTCTTTCGTTAATCATTGATAATGGAAGCATATCAGTAATTATGTACGCAAGTAAGATTCTTTAATTTAATTGAAACAATTAATTAGTGCTGTAATGGGTCGGAAACCCATTATTTATTTATTAATTTATGATCAATTTAAGCGAGATATTTGTAAGAACATTCGGGAGTGTCAAAGGTTTTTGCTAGGGTTGAACATCTGGTTTAGGATTTGACCGCGTGTTATAAGTTTAAAATTGAAGAGTTGTCATTGGCTAAGAAGAAATGCTTCCGGCTTCCTTTGGGGTCGAGGGATGCAAACGAACAGATCTCGCTCTTCTCATTTCAACCACCGTCATGTAAAGTACACGCTTTTGTGGAGCGTTCTTAGGCGCTTAAGTTTATCCCTGGTAAGTCTTTTCAACTCGTCTCGCATTTCATTGTGAATTAAATTATTCATATTTCTGCTAAAAGTGTGTCTGTCTAAATCAACTCCTAGGTTTAATTTAAACGTCAATATGTTCAAAGCTTCATTCATTTTTCTATGTAACCTATCAAACGGGATTGTTGATTATTATTGTTAATAGATGTTATTGTTTTGATAAGTGTTTCGTTTCATTTGAGTAGTCTTGCTTTATCAGCCCTTATTAAATGTTAAATACTTAAACGCGTCAGTTAGTAGTTAGAAAATGTGTTCACAAGGTTCAAGAAAAAGAACCCAGTTAGTTTTGCCTTCGAATAAATTGGAAGATATTTGATGAATTAGAATTTTGACCAGTAACTAAAGCCCTTAGGGAGTCGCGGTTGTTCCCGCCATTTTGACCTCCTACAGTGCTTTAATAATTGTGATTTCTGTCATCTGTGGAAAAACCCGAGCACATAATCGGCTAAAGTGACTGCAAACAAGGCGAACTTTTAATTGCCAGACGATAATAGTGATAAGAAGTGCCCGAAGAGGAGGGAATCGCGGGAGCGAGCAAATTTCTTATACAACTGCGAAAGCGATATTAGCGCCGAGACAACGCGAAAATAATTAATTCAATTCATGATTGTCTCGAAAATAATATCAGGAAGATCGTTTGTAAATTTGACGAAAATAAACTCAAAATTCAAGAGTCAAATTTGATATTCTATATATTATTTTATTCTACATTTTTTATGCGCGGGGTTGAAATGATAAAAAATGGAAACGAACATTATCGGTACGTAGATCGGTACGAATATTTTTCAATTTTAGTTTTCATTTGCGGAGTTCCGTTACAGGTGACTCATCTCTGTTAAACTCGGTGTGGAGTGGGGTATAAATTTAAAAATCAATGCATCACCAATAAACGAATATACTTGCTACAGCGCGCCGGTCAAATTTCGTGTTTTTTATAAATGCCACATGGTTTTGTGAGCGAAAGTGTGGAGACGAAGACACTCTTTTATTTATTGAATTTATTATGTACCTATGTACTCCGACAATAAAAAAAATCAAAAAATGTAGCAAATTTTTATCTCTAATAACTTTTGTACTTTTTAGTACATTTAGATGTTTCTTTCAGCAAATTATAGACAAATTCTTCCCAGTTAATAAAGTTTATAACGTTATATAATTATATATCTTAATATAACGTAACCAGAACGTATTTGATCTGTGCATCCAACATGATTTTTTTGTGGTCTAACATTCTAACAATTTAGAGACCTTCGTCAAGTTTTTTGCGTATTCAGTTTTAAAACCAAATTCATTAGCAATGTACTCTTTGAAACTCCCTGTAGAGTAGTTACTAAAAAAAGTCTCATCAATTCTAACTGCACTGCTGTTTGGTTTATCGCGACATGCGCAAGGTAACAGCAACATAGTTTGAACAAGGTTTTAGAGAATGTTAAATTTGCAAAATTGAAGTTAAAGCACTGTATCTTCTTCGAAAATTAACAGATATAAATGAAACAAGATACTATTGCTATGCTAATTAATTAGCTTTAAAACTGTGTACTCAAAAACTGAACTAAATTCCTTCATTAATTGTTCTAGAAGGTGTTCCAAACTTTGCCCACAAAAGCATGATGTCGGTTACACAGTAACAAAATATTTGGTGGCCCTCACCCTACTTTCCGACTACATCGTTGACACAATGAAGTATCTAAAAATACTTTTGTAATTATTCAATTTTGCCCATTTTTACATACTGTTTGATAACGACAACCAGAGGTGGTTAACTGGTTGCTGGCACCCACGGTTTTACGCCTCTTGCGAAAGGCGGTGGGACGAGGATCTTCAGCTGATGCCTGGATTTGAACCCAAGACTTCCTAGCAGGAGAGCAGCACTCTACCGCTAGAGCCACTCGCCCCACAGCACATACATATATTTTCCAGAAATTATTGCAATTGATTCAGGGGACCTCAAAACCCGTATTTCCGCTGAAATCTCAAAAAAAAAAAAATCCGTCGATTACAATACTTTCCTTCTACGATTTTAGTCGGTAAAAGTAAAAATTAGTAAGTAAAAATTGCAACAAAAATATGTGACATAAATTTGTCATGTTGTAAACTGTCATAAACTCCCTAAATAACGGAAATAAACGATCCTTCCCGATATTTTTATAGTTCTAGTTAGAAACTGTGTTCGTTTAACTTCGTGTGTACCACCAATTGCAGCCAGGACTTGTGGAAATTCATTGTGAAAATGTCTGCATATTTGCGTTCGTCGTCCGTATCATGCTTAATTAAGTCGAAAGACCGTCTTTCTAGTGAGGAAATTACTCCGAGTCGGTCTGCATCTTCGCCGTAATGGAATATGCAAATAATAGAAAATGCATTATGCCGCACGTGGAATTAGTGTAGCTGTGGAGATGCCGTCAAATTGAATAAACAAACTTTAAACATCTATCGAAGTAACTAAGCGCGACGAACTTAAAATAAAGCGGTTAATTTTCTGAATATTTTTAATTGAAAATACTTTTTACTTTTCGATTACCACCCTAGAAAAAAAGTATTGTGATCAAGAAAAAAAAAGAAATGGAATATCAGGGGAAATACGGGTTTTGAAGTCTAAATCAATGATTTCTGGAAAATGTAGGTATGTGGGTATGTGGCAAATATTACATGAGGTTTCTTAGAGATTCATACATTCTAAGTACGTATACCAATTTATAGATCGTCCAATTGATCTAGCGGTGTATGCGTTATAAGTATCTATAGAAGCAGTCTGACAGAATCCACGGCATTCGTCGCTGTGGTTGCGGATTGGTAGATTTTGGTAGTTTAGTTACCACTGACATGACATAAATGTTATTCTATGACTGACGTTAGGTTGCGGTCCAGATTGGCTGTGGCTTCACGAAACTGAATAATTGCAAAAGTGTTTAAACGTTTCAATGTGTCTACTATTTAGTCGGAAAGTTGGGTGGAGTCACACAAATATTTGTTAGTGCTTGTTGTATTTCTTTTTTTCCAAGAATAGCTAATAGGAAGGTGTATTTTTGGCTCTTTTCACTAAATTTGCTTCAGGAAGAAAGTGACGTATATTGATATTGATGCTTCCTCTAAGCCTCTCTGATTTGTTTTCTTAAATAGATGGTGTAGAAGAATTTTAGAGAACTTAGATAACATACGTGCTTAATATAAGTCTGTTTGTCAATATAACATTGCAAACTGAAATTTATTGCTAAACACATCGCAGAGGTTGCGGCTTGGCAGTCACGATAACAATATTATGATTATTATGAAATTATTGGTGGAATTGCGCATTTATATTCATAAACAAAACGTAATAATTATTTTTAATGTTATTCATCGTTTAGTCGTAGTATTATTGATAAGATAATTATGAATATGAGATCACATTCCAGTAATTCATTCATTATTTGTTTAATAAAAAAGAAACATCAAGTGGTGCAGTCATATTGAAATGATTTCTAACGTTTTAAATTTCTTTCTCATGCATTTTGTCTTTTAATTTATCTTTTACTTTTTAAACACACTCGCAAGACCGTAAAACTAAAATCTGGTTTTATCTAATTTCAATAACTTTAATTATAGTTGACAAAACACAGAAATTACTCAACATTTTTAGATTTTATAAGGGGTGGGCATCATGATACCTACCCCCTTTTATTTATAGACTGAAATCTGGGCTGGCCTTATCCAGCTTTCTGACTACCTCATTGTCACACTGAATCGTCAAAACCTTCTGCAATACGTCAGTTTCTTGAAGACAGAGCCACTCTAGATACCAACCTAATGTCCGAAATGCGTATTTCTGATAAAATCCCATTTTCTTTCATCAATTACAATACTTTTCTTCCAGAGCACTACTCGGAAAGTAAAAATTCGAATTTGGTTCTTCAGATTTGCCATAATGTGACGTATAATGTCATGGCTGTAGGAGGTCAAAATGGCGGGAACAACCGCGACTCCCTAACATGGTAGCATTTGGCCAAGCGCGGTTTAAGGGTTTTAATTACTAGTCAAAATTCTAATTCATCAAATCTCTTCCAATTTATTCGAAGGCAAAACTAACTGGGTTCTTTTTCTTGAACCTTGTGAACACATTTTCTGACTACTAACTGACGCGTTTAAGTATTTAACATTTAATAAGGGCTGATAAAGCAAGACTACTCAAATGAAACGAAACACTTATCAAAACAATAACATCTATTAACAATAATAATCAACAATCCCGTTTGATAGGTTACATAGAAAAATGAATGAAGCTTTGATCATATTGACGTTTAAATTAAACCTAGGAGTTGATTTAGACAGACACACTTTTAGCAGAAATATGAATAATTTAATTTACAATGAAATGCGAGACGAGTTGAAAAGACTTAACAGGGATAAACGTAAGCGCCTAAGAACGCTCTACAAAAACGTGTACTTTACATGACGGTGGTTGAAATGAGAAGAGCGAGATCTGTTCGTTTGCATCCCTCGACCCCAAAGGAAGCCGAAAGCATTTCTTCTTAGCCAATAACAAATCTTCAATTTTAAACTTATAACACGCGGTCAAATCCTAAACCAGATGTTCAACCCTAACAAAAACCTTTGACATTCCCGAATGTTCTTACAAATATCTCGCTTAATTTGATCATATCTTAATAAATAACTAATGGGTTTCCGACCCATTACATAGCGCACAATTTTAAGGTTAATCTTGCAAAATTATTTTGTGAAAATGTGGTTTGGATGGCCTTTCTGCATCTGCATCACGTATATTTGCAATATACACAATGTGTAAATACGCTATGAACAAATTTGTTTAATAAATAAATAAACTGATAATAATATAGATATCGATATCAAAATGATGTAGGAGTGACATAAGAAAAGTTATCTTAAGAACATTATCAATAAGTAAGCGTCATTTGAGAAAATATTGATGCTGTCATATCGACATCTCATCACAAATTAATCCAAGCATTTTGCTTGGACAGTTTTGTTACAAACAGCTTAAATTTCTTACAGATCTCCACAAATTAGGGAAAAGGATATCATTTGGGGCTATTTTTATCTTTCTTATTTTCCTCATTTCTCAGATAAACGCGTTTTTGTCATTTTTTACTTTTCTATAAAAATATTTATGTTTTTAATGATTTTGACGGTTGAGTTCTTCAATTAGTTAAAATAAAAAATGGAACAATGTTTATCAAAGAACATCTTTATGTAAAATTGCGTCTGTCTTCATGGGCGGTATTTTGCAGGAAGATATCGTACTTCAGTTGACGACGAGAAAAACTTTTCAATTTATAATGATATATTGTCCAATATAAAGAATAACTTTAATTTAGACAATTTAGAGCATTATCTAATTGTAAATTGTTTTATAAAAATCTGATGTGGCCAGGCACATGACTTTATCATACGATACAGTCGTGTTCAGGGGGGCAATTTGGAAGTTCAAGGGGTATCCGCTTACTATGATTTAATTTTTTTTCCAAAAAATGGAATGGACATAAATTATACAAAATTTTCTCTACTATAGTTTATTATTTAACTATTTTGACGAAATTACAGAAATGGCGGCTAATTTGCAAAATCGTTGAAAAATGATAAGAGTAAACCTCGAGTTCCTTTGGGCCCTTTTGGACAAAACTTCTTTCAGCTCTAAGTTTAGTCACGAAACTTCTAAATATGAAGTTTCGTCTCGACACCTTCAGTAGTTTCTCCGGAATCGTCGCCACAAAAAACGGGTACACACACACATACACACATACACAGACATTTTTTTGTACCTTGGTCAAAAATGTTCAGGGGGCTCAAAAAGACCTATTTCCGCTAAAATCTCAATTTTTTTTTCGACACGGTTACAATACTTTGTCATACTACGTATGATAAAGTAAAAAAGAATCTCACATTGTTTTGGAACTGCAAGAAAGGCAAAGTATGCTGTTCTGATGTTGAATGTATGATTGATTTTCACCAAACTTATTATTTACTTTTATTATTAACAATCCTCAATAAATTTATGGTTTATTATTTTAATGTGCGCGTATCGTAAGCTTTTATTTTTTAAATAAAATATCAATATTGCTTTTATGTGTTTTTCTTTCTAATTTTTAATAATTTTTTATTAATTTTTGTAAACACTGAACTACATACATTCTAATATCTTTTCATATTCTTCAAATATAACCACTATATACCAGTAAATCTATAATAATAATTTGAAAAATGCAAAATTAGTAATAAATTACCTTAAATGCCGAGAAGAATAATCCAAAAACTAACAAAAAATAAACACAAGTCAGTCAAGTTCAATAAAATTTCGATAAAACAAGAAGTTACCAACAACACAACACACAGTCAATCACAGTAGCAAATAACTCGAAAAAAAAAATCATGTAGCCGTCGTCGATTGAGACAAATTAATAAGATATTTAGTTGCCGGGAAATCTGTCGCGTGCGGAACACGAGTTACGTCACGGAGGAGCACTATACGGATAGGTCCACGCGGGTAGAAAGCGCCGCAACGAATGATGCTCAAGCTCGACGTCGTAGGTTTTGGCGCACGTCCGTCCGGCTGGCGGCGCGTATATTCCGGGCAGGCAGAGTCCGGAGACTCCGGATAGACGCTCGTATCGTAAGCGGCATCGTAGACTTTTTGACTAGTGAGTAATGGGCAATGGTAGTAGTTTTCGTATCGACCGAGTGTCGCGAATTGGCGACGAGGGGTCCAACTCGTTTGCGATTTTAATGTCGGACGGAGCGTCGGTCGGCGACGCCAGCTTCGCGAGCCAGATTGTTTACTAGGTTATAGAAATGAGCGAATTTTAGGGGAACGTAGCTGAATTATAAAAAAAATACTGGAGGATGAGTTGTTATGAGTTTGATCTCAATCGGATGATTCCCTAAGAAAACGAACGTAACATTTGCCACTTCCGGTTGTCAGATTGTTACCAAAAACAATCCAGTTCGTGCCCTGGCAATTCTAAATATGTATGCAAAATTTCAGCCCGATCCGTTGTACCGTTTGGACGCTATCGTGTTCACACACACACACATACATTTTCCAGAAAACCATTGCAATCGATTCAGGGGACCCCAAAAATGCGTATTTTCACTGAAATCTCGAATTTTTTCCGTTGATGCATTGTAATGGGTCGGAAACCCATTATTTATTTATTAAGATATGATCAAATTAAGCGAGATATTTGTAAGAACATTCGGGAATGTCAAAGGTTTTTGCTAGGGTTGAACATCTGGTTTAGGATTTGACCGCGTGTTATAAGTTTAAAATTGAAGAGTTGTCATTGGCTAAGAAGAAATGCTTCCGGCTTCCTTTGGGGTCGAGGGATGCAAACGAACAGATCTCGCTCTTCTCATTTTCAACCATCGTCATGTAAAGTACACGTTTTTGTGGAGCATTCTTAGGCGCTTAAGTTTATCCCTGGTAAGTCTTTTTAACTCGTCTCGCATTTCATTGTAAATTAAATTATTCATATCTCTGCTAAAAGGTGTATCTGTCTAAATCAACTTCTGGTTTCAATTAAGCGTCATTATGTTCAAAGCCTCATTCATTTTTTATGTAACCTATCAAACGGGATTGTTGATTAATTCTTGTTAATAGATGTCATTGTTTTGATAAGTGTTTCGTTTCATTTGAGTAGTCTTGCTTTATCAGCCCTTATTAAATGTTAGGAAATTAGAAGCGTCATTTGGTAGCCATAAAATGTGTTTACAAGGTTCAAGAAAAAGAACCCAGTTAGTTTTTGCCTTCGAATAGATTGGATTAGATTTGATGAATTAGATTTGACCAGTAATTAAAGTCTTAAACCGCGCTGGGCCAAAGCGCTACCATGTAAGGAGGACGCGGTGTTTCGCGCCATTTTGACCTCCTACAGCATGACACACTACACTTTTTTATTGACCATACGATATAATTCACCCTAATAATGAATTGTTCTTAACGGTATTAAGTCCAATGTACAATTAATAATAACAATATAAAAATTAAATATCAAAATTTCTGCAATTGTATGATTTTGGTAGATGCCCTAATATCTCAAAATCTTCAATTCTCTATCTGCGAGGTTAATCAAATATCACAACACCCATAAAAAATCAAGTTTTTGGGTGGAATGTACAAGATAGACCGATAAAACAAACGACGTTCTATTTGATAATCTGGAGGTAACTGTACCAATTTGTAGCATGAAAAGTGGGTGAAAGATGCGGATTTGAGGAACGATAGTGAACATAGTTATAATTATTAGAAAAAACATTAAGATTAAAATAATTTGAAAACGAAAAGCACCACGTATCTATTAATCTTAATCAAAATTATCACATTTCTGTACGAAAAATTGGAATGGATTTTTTTGGAGTTCAAGCTCTACACCTGAATAAAAGAAATCATCATCTGTATCAAATTTCTACAAAGAAAATCAACTTTGAAACTGTAATAAATTCGTTGGCGCTTACGGATAAAAAGAAGAAAATCCTGAAAACATTATCAAGATACAGAAACCGTCGCGAGCGTGGCTCCGCTGTATTTTTCGCAATACACGAAATAAAACAAAAACCATATCCCCAATCTGTTTCTTATCCCCCGTAAAGAGTGTCGTCTGTTGAATTTTAAATATGCCCAATAAAGACAAACCGACTAATAAATTTTTATTACATTCCCGCGCCGCTTTCCCTTCCAGCACCGGGACCCGCCTCGACGCGCCATCTCAGCGGCATTCCGCCGCATTACGACTTACATATTAGCGACGACCGCTGCTGCCGCCTCGCAATTTTTACAATTCCACGAATCGTACGTGTTCGGGCGATCGTACAACTAATTGTGACGCCATCAATTAGTCGGCTAATGACTACACGCACCACACCAAGGTTTGCAGATTTAAACACAACCGCTCGCAAACGGTAGACCAGCCACAAGAAAGAGACGTCAGTAGCGGACTTGGTCAAAGAAATTACACAAGTTTACAAAATTAACCCTCTCATGCATGAGTTTTTTTCTGTTTTAACAAGTAGTTAGGTTACCAAGTTACTTTAGATGACATGTCCACTGCAGTGGACTGTATGCACGAGAGGGATAAATAGTGATTTATGTACCAAGGGTATCAATAACTTTGGAAATCTTTGATGATTGTTTTAGAAACTATAACTATTACGTTGTAATAAAACCATGTCAAAGTTTAGAAGATCCACGTTTATTTAATTGAGAAGTTGAAATTATTATGTAAAAGACCAAATTTCCAAGCATAAGTTATACTCAAAATCAAATAGATAAAATACCCAAAAAATATATCGCAAAAAGGTTTTCTTTCAATGTGATTTTCAGTTTTGTATAAAATCTACAAAGTGGCTGTAAATAACCTACTGTCATTCACAGAAAGAACAAAAATTTGAATTAAATCGTGGCAGAGAAAGCTGCTTTAGTTGCCGCAAAGAAATGATTTGTTTTGTAAAATTTATTCAAGTTCAAAGCTATGGTATTTCTATGAACGTTAGTTAACTTAAATTGATTAATATAATATTTTCAAACAAAAAGATTTTGTTTCAAGAACTCTACGTTCTTTTTTAGTAAAAAAACCTTCCTTTACTGCTTGACAATCTAGTACTTGGATCAATTAAATCTATTTAAAAACTACAAATTTTGATATAATCAAATAATACCTTAGTTTCAGTAAAGTGTACTTTCAAATTACATAAATATTGCGACCGTGAATTAATCATTAATTAATATTTTATTATGTTTGGATTATAATCATGGTACTTTGATTATATAATCCAAACATAGTTTAGTCGATAACCACAATAAAAGATTATGGTAGACTCATTAGATTATTTTACTCCACGATAATCTTTAGTAAATACTACAGACTTATTTCTAAATGAAGAGTAACCAGAATACTTTGCTTTTACACAAATCTATTATCTTTCTCTTCCAAATACAATATTTACTTACCTAAATTTATTCTTTCCTTGAAAGAAATATGTTCAAAGAAATAAATACATTTATTTGATTTTACATTTCTTTTCTCTCAGTGTTGTTACAAAATATAAAAGACATTGTATAAATATATTGTACATACATGGACATTTGACAGAAATGAAACATATGGTTCAAAACAGAATTAGCTACTAGACACGAAAAATGTCATGTGATTTTGCGATGAATTTTATTGAAGCCGTTAGCTAATAGGCAAATATTTTATAGTAAAATATTTCCATATTATATTTAAATCTTCCACCACTATAACTTTTACAGTAAAATATTTGCATATTATATTTAAATCTTCTCCCACTCTAACTATGTCAAATCATTCTAGTGGTTCTTCAATATTACTGCGCATAACCAAGAAGATTGTAGCCATAATTCTGATCTCTTCTCTTAACTGCACATATTTACCAATAATTATACCCATAGAAAACTTTTACTTAGATCTCTAGTGACGGCCGCATCTCAAGAAATGAGTACAAGTTAGCAAAGCAATAACTTCCGCGAAATCTATTACACCTTGGTGATCATTATAGTGGACGCCCATGTAGAGAAATGCGTGCCGTATTAGCAAAAACAACACCACCGTAAAACTATTACAACAAACTAGCTGCAGGGGTCTCTCCACCGCACCGGCTATTTGTTATAATTGACTGCGATGGCTACCGTCCGTAGTACTCTTCTCTAATATTTACTGACCAAATAAAGCCGTAAGTTTAACGTCAAGCTCTGTGGGAACTATGCAATGCGTACAGTAACGTACTGGCCAGCGGTAGAATGCTCCAAGTGACAATTTTTTTCGTACATGGTCATGTTATAACGACTATAGTCAATATAAATAAAAACAAAATCTTTGTGAAATAAATTCTTGAAGAATTGCAGAAAATTTACCCCAGAACAATGCCGTAAAACGGCCAAATTACACCACAAAAGTAATCTCCAAAAACTCACCTGCACATTTTGCATGCATCATCTTGTCCAAGATCGCTGAAAATCGCATAATATGTCACAATTCACTTAGTACACACTTTTACAAACATTCCGAGAGATAATTCTCCCTTTTTCCGGTTAAAATATGATAAATATTGCGGAGGTGAGACATTTCTGACGCGAATGCAACGATTCGATGGCGTGAACAAGAAGCGGGCAAAGCCAAAAAACAAGCGGACTATAGCAACCACGTGGTTTGTGACAACAACATGCTTCGCCAAGCGTCGATGGTCTGTATTTTACTGCCTGTTGTAAACGTGTTGCGCTTTGTGTTTGACGTCATAATATCATGCAAACAACTTAAGAAAAAAAAGTTTGTTGTACTTCTGAATCATTATTACGTGCTACGTTGGTATTACATATAATGCAGTGGCGGCTCGTCAGGGGTGGCAGGGTGTGCAGTGCCCACCCAAAAAATATTGGATCACCTGGTACTGATATTCAGTGTTTCACATTTTTATTTGGACGTTATTAATACAATATTTGTTACAGTTAAGTATTTGCCTAATATAAATTCTTTACAACCACTCTCCATATGCCTGCATTATTATATTGAATACATAATAAAATCCAACGCTGCTACGCTACTGGCCGTAGAATCGGTAAATAACGGTAGTGTATGCAACCGAAACTACCAGGTCGGGGTGGCAATTGAGATTGTGCCCACCAGAGGTGACGGTTTTCTACTGCAAGCGCGTAAACTGTCCAGCAAGCCGGAGGAGTGGGGTAGCAAAAAATGTATGTGTGACGTCATAGGCCGAGGCAGATAACCCCATACCTGAAACTGCATTGATATTTTGCCCACCCAATTAAACAAATCACGAGCCGCTACTGATATAATGAACTCAAGCAAACAGAAAAATTATTTTAATTTTCTCAGTTATATATGATCTGTAGCAATCGAAAGCCGTTTTATACAATATTCTTGATGTAGGTTAAGTCCGATAATCTAATTTTATCAAAACTGACATAGGTTCATCTTCCAATGATTAAATATGTATGGACCATGTGATTAATATGGCAGCATGAAAAATGCCCGGGCCATATGAACAAAGCCCGCCAAAACGATCGGGCATGATGATAAATATAATTGAGAATATTAGGTACATTGCCCGGGCATTATTTATAATGACCTATATCTATTGGGGAGGATAACTACAATATGTTTCTTTTTATTAAATTCTTGACTTCAGTATTTAAATTTTGACTCGTATGTATACCAGAAGAAAAGTATTGTAATTTATTTTTATAAAACCTTTTTGCGATATATTTTTTGGGTATTTTATGTATTTGGTTTTGAGTATAACTTATGCTTGGAAATTTGGTCGTTTGCAAACCGCAAATACATACATAAAGCTCAAACTAATTTATAGACCGAGGTCATACAACTCCCATGCTTTAAGTGCATTGACTAATGGATACCTTACAGGTGCGCTGATAGTATAAATCACGAGAATTTGTGCCCTATTTCAGCCATATGCATAGTCTTAATCTCATCAGATATTAAAACAAAAATTCCGAACCGTTCCGACAGAATTGCCCTTACAAATTTTCAATTAGATGAGTCATCGTCGCAATGCGAGAGCGTTGCCAGAAACAAATGAATCACGGGGGACCGCCGAATTATGACGGCAGTACAATGCGCCTGCTAATAATTTGGCCACTCCATCTCAATGGTCGACAAGAAATGAACAAAATGAGAAAATAGAAACGACGAACAATGGCCAAAAAAGAGAAAAATGGTCGAGTTGAAAGGGCAACGACACGAAAGCGACGCCAAGAAAAATTAAATATTCGTTTGGATCTTTTGGAGTTTCTGTGTGTAAATTAAAATTGTTAAATTGTACAGTGATTGAACTTAAAAAATATAATATAGATCAAATATCAATTGTAATCCAATACATATACATATAGCAAGTAATCCCTAACATTATTCATTTCAATCACAGAATATGACCTAGCTTGGAAAGGTCATAAACTTTATTTTGGAACGGTAAACGTTAATATAATCCCATATGTTACGATTTATTCACTCCCTTGGACAGTTGTGAATTATGTCCGACGTTTTGCCAGCCCTTCAATAATTTACTTTTATGTGCTCCAAAATATCGTACGTTTATAAAATAACTTACGATTCTTACTTTCCGACTAGTACCCTAGAAGGAAAGTATTATAATCGACGGAAAATGACATTTCGAGATTTTCACAGAAATACAAATAACTGGCATTTTATAACACACTTAGCATCAGGTGAACGTCGTGTATATTTCGTCAGTCCTTCCATCGAAAAGTGATAAATCATTTGAGCAATAAAGACGTTCATTAATACCGGCATTATAACAAGTAGTAACACAACAATAACAGCGGCGCAAAGTTAGCAACATAAACCCTGGTGCGCCATAGTTGAGCACCATGTAGAGAACCTCAGGAGAACCTTGTGCAAGACTACAGAATCTACAAGACACCTCCGCGTATGGCTTAACACTCATAATTAATTCACATGTCCCCGAAATTCTCATTATTTATGTTCGTTCTTAGCGCTTAAGAGCCAGCGCTGGTAGAAGTTCGGGCGAGAAACTACACTTCCATTGAAACGAGCCAAAGAGAAGATTTCGAACACTTCCATCGCATCCATTGCGGTTTTGTTTCGTCGCGTTTTATTTATATAAGGGGACAAAACCGGAAGGGGGTCGGTCGGTCGGTCTACTACTGCTGCTGCTGCCGTCGAAGTCGTCGAAGAAGCTGTGGAGCAAAAGGACGAGGAGTTGTGTGGTTTATTCGGCGCGCCAAAACTTATTTACATTAAGGCCACCTCAACCCCGGATTTGAGACTCCGTGAATGCTTCGCCCGAAACTAAACCGGCAAAACAGAATTTCCGGAATTATTGTTATAGTAGGGGTGTGTAAGTCGTATTTTGATGGGATGTAAAGTTCTTCTGAGGTAAAAAGGTTTAGGTAAGATTAAGAAATGTGTTAACTCTTTGAGGTACCGATATTTAACAAATAATGTCTGCTTCGAGGTGGTTTTATCTAAATAAAAAGGATTAAGTTACAAAGTTCTTTGCATGCAAGTTTAGCGATATAGTTGCGACGCATACGTCGCATCGGTTGTCGTGTTCGAATGCATTTGAATTTATACAGTTTCTCTGGGAACAACCACACAGTGAAACAATTCACTGACGGTAACACATTTTGCGATCTTAATGGCTCGAAGTTTGAGTTAAAATGAGTTTTCTTTAGTTTTGCAAATGTCGGAACACAGGAGATGAAATTTGTTCGCTTTCCGTTGAATGTTGATTGTTCAAACTTGTCGTGACTTCAGAATTGGTGATGCATTCTCATATTTTCCGACTGCACAACTTTGAATAAACTGAATACTATACAGGGTCCTCCCGGCAACAGGTATCTTACCACTTTTTTGTAGGGGGTCCAAAGTTATACCTTGCGATTTTTTGATTTATTGCTCGAGATCAACGATCCCTCCCAATCTGTTTTATTGTGGAAAAAATCAATACAAATTTAAACCAGATCGATTAATATTAACATGTGCCGCCGAGCACCTAAACTTTCGCATGTAAAATACATAAAAAAAGAAATTTCAGATAACTGGCAACTACATTTTTTCACTCACAGTTGAGACACTGTAGCGTCGACGTGGGCAAGTAATAGGTGAAAAATCTTTATGGATTTGATCCCTGGCGAGTTCTGAAACTTTTTAATAATCTCCCAAACTGTTCATTTGAAACCGGAAAATTAATCCAATTTACCGGAAAACTTTCCAAGTAAAACCACCAAATATTTCATTTTTTTTTAAAACCTTGCTTTTGAATAAGTTGAAACTGAAAGAAATGTTAAATGCCCCCTTACAAGTGATGTGAACAATGAAACGTTATAGCATATGTTGGTGTATATTATATCGACCAGACAAAAAATGCAGTTCCAACCCGCATTTTTTAATTTAAAAATACATTTAAAAGCAGTAGACTAGTATGATAACTTGATGATTTTTATTGTTTTCATTCTTTTTTCTTTCTATGTTCTACAAATAATCTTTTCAGTTAGATAAGAGATCCCAATAATACTAAAATTATAAGCTGTGCAGTGTGCAGTAAGAAAAGTCATAAAGTTAACTGGAACGAGTAAAGATGAAAAGCAGAGATGTAATCAACAGCCATACGTAAAAATCCGTTACACAAGATGTTATTACCTACCAAAAATAAATTTAAACGTTAGACACTATTGCTTGAGCTCCTTATCATTAATAACTTGTTGACACGTCCAAGGCTAATCCACATCTTCACAATAGAATAACAATCTTTGCTTTCTCAAGAACATTCCTTAACAAATTCCCTGAAGAAAACGATGCAATCCGCTAATCTCTACAACAATAAAAGCCTCCTTAATCTGATAGTTCAAACGTCATTTCCACAAATTGAATGTCTCGCATCGTCACCGTTTCCATTCCTGCTGCTGAAGGTAATGACTAACGCTGTATAGGAGGGTTCTCAGTTACCGGCAGTAACCGGGCAACAACACTATGCGTGATTTATATTTATGAAGCGGATTAGGGACGCTCGAGGCGGTGGAAGGCGCCCGACGAACAAGGTTTGTTTGTAAATGACGGTATTAATAACTTAATACTTTTAATAAATTACACAAACAAATTCAGCGCGAGCAGCGCTTGGTAGCTCTGTTCTTGAGCTGAGGCGCAAGAACCCCATTAATTTCAACCAGGTAACGCGTAACTGGTATCAAGACTGTTTGTTACTTGCCAGAATAACACCATAAATACTCATTTTGGAAATTGTTCACTAGATTATTTGATGACGATGTATACCTACCCACATTTTGCATTATGACAGATAAAATCATTAAAATAATTGGTAATTTTTATAAGGGCATCCACATTAGAGAAACCTAGTAAGTAGCAAGCAGTTTTGTTTTACGTTTGACATTGCGAGTTTCAAGCGCTGGTCGCAGAGCAATTCCGCTTAACGTGAATAGATAATTCTCAGCAATTATGTAAGTAAACTCTCGACTTTCTAGCATGCTGGGAGTGGGGAGGGAACTAGGTATAATCGGGAAAACCATCTTGATTGTGGAAATTGGTGCCTCAATTAGTGTCTATTCAGTAGACGGTAGTTCTGGCGGGCGATAAAAATTTTTGAGCTTTTTATTCCGACGCTCACAATCGAATGAATGTGCGGTTTGGCGTTGAAAGAGCAAACAGTTAATTTAATAAAAAAGCGGTTCCGTTCGCGCCGCGCCGCCCCAAAGCGTTGCACATGAACGTTAATTGCGTTAGCGCTGAAACGGCGCGGCGGCCTCTGCGTCCGTTTCGATTCATTAGGCACTGAGTGGAAGTACAAACTCCAAAGGAAAAACTACCTAATAATTATGGCTTTATATTGTCCGGTAACGTCAATTTTATAATGAAATATGCAGGGCCACTTCTCCAGCTCACTTCTCGTCTTCCGTAGCTCAGTTATTGATTACGTTAAGAGTTTGATATTTTGCAGTGCCGATTATCGCTGCTATTTTACTATCTGTTATACACGTTTTGAGCTTTGTGCTTGAACTCTAATATCTCGGGGTTAACTTACGAAATCAAATTGAAGTAAAGTTTGTTGAACTCCTGAATAAATAACTCTTACGCAATCTGTATCTATATAAATTTTCTATGATCGTAGGTTCAATCATGATCTCAAGAAAAGTGAAAAACTTGAAATATGTATACCAATTTAGAGATCAATACGGTAAATGGTTCATAGGTGCGCCACTGACATTAGGTTCAGATCCAATGTGGTTGTGGCTTTACGAAGAACTATAGTAAACCTTCTATAGACAGACACATGTGTCGAAGGTAGTCGAAAAGTTGGATGGGTTGCAAACCCAGCTATTTTTTATTATTATTGTTAAATACTATAGATATTATAATGTGTGTTGTTTAATATCACACTAATTTAATTTTGTGTAGTCCATTAAACAAAATTTTAAATAGTATGCGTTTTAAACGTACTATTATACAACATATATCTACTATAGGTACAGCGGGTGCAATTAAAAGCGGACATTATTTTCACTCTAATAAAAACAGAACGAATACAGTGAAATATCGCGTTTATTAGTGAAATGTCCGATATCGATGACGCGTACATATTGTTAAGTGAATTGAAGGTTGAGAATATAAAAAATGGTTTATAATAAAAACTATGCAGCGGAAAAATATGTTGTTTAATATTGATCGAATTATTGTCTGGCAAAATTGACAAAAAGACTGGCTTCTGGGAAAAAAATCTGTATGTCGTTAATGTGAAATGACAGAATTTAATGTATGTGTCAATGTTTTTAACTATTAAGCATATCTATTATATAAAATACTAAACACCTCATTGAAGTAATAGAAGATATAACAATTTTTAGAGCTTCAATTAGTAATAATAATAGTAATAACTTTATTATCCCAACAGATAGTACATCCTACAGGAGATAGTCATACAACTTAATAATTTTACAGAGTGGCATAAATAACCCAAAACTAAAAAAAAAAAAAAAATAAGGCAGCATCAGCTCCTAATGGTCTAGTATCACTAAAAAGTGAGTTCTTTATGAAAATTTTTGTAAGAGGTTAGGACCTGTTGTCTGTTTTTATTGGTAGCGTAGCAAACAGAGCGGTCAAAAATGTAATTTAATTTATCTCAAATTCAAAACGGAGGACGCGAGAACTTTCTTTGAAACCTTGAGGGTTTGGTATCGCTACATTTTTAGAAGCCAAAAATAATCGTAAATGAATTAATCTTGATATAATAACATCAGGGTGATTAAAAGTCAAATTCTAACCAAAACAAATATATTTACAAAATGAACAAAAAGATTAAAAACCCTTCAGATCGAGTGTACAATAATCATTGAAACTCTTGACACAATGATAATAGTTGAAGAGAAAACGGATGACAGAGACATAATTACTTTATAAAAATTACCTAAATTGTTATTGGCAAATTTACATCAGCAGAGATGGCTACACTTGGCACACACGCAGAAACAAAACACAAGATAAGGGCCTATTGCCCTAAAACACGTAACGACTACATCGTTTGACTTCTAAATCAAGACCTCGACTGATATTTCAAATATACAAAACTAGGAAGGCCTTCTCCGACCAAATACAGAACCAAAAACATTTTCACATCTGTGTCCGGACCATACAAAGTTCGGAAGCATCTCAACTTCCAGAAAAAACCTCTATTCACAATTCACAAGCAAACTCAAAACCCGATCGGGTCAAAACGTTTCCTGAACAAATAACTTTGTGCTACCCTCTGTGAGCCATCTGTTTATTATATTATATACAACCGTTTATTCTACTCAAACCCAAAGCAAAAGACAAAATTCTGACCTACCACATTTTAGTGGCATGGCGTTCTGATCATTATCGTACTGCAGGTCGACTTACAGCTCGACGTACTGCATATTATTACATATGTGGCATTAGCTATGTTCGAAGAGCTAGTCATTGCTGTTTATAATGTAGTTGCCACTAAAATATGTCTGGCTTATTCTGTCAAATTAATTTCAAACTAGTGTTTTCACTGCTCGAATAAACCTTACTGAGTTTAAATCTTAATTTACAGAAATATTACTTAATTTTGACAATTTTATGTGATAATCTAATATATCTGCAATATATAATTAAATCTTTCCATTAAAATTATTTTCCATAAAAATGAAATTGTGGTAATTGCTGATTGTTGTGTGACAGTTGTGTCACAAATTTTTAAAGGGCCCTGTAGGTATGTCTACTTAGGTATACATATCTGTTGCACATTAGACAAGATGTGGCCCATAATTCAATGTTGGGTCGGTAGCTCTACCTGAGTACCTGCACAAAAATTGCTCATTATTTATTTATGTGTTGTTCATGATATGAAATTAATTAAAAAAAATTCCTGACTTGTGTGAGCATGATTGTTGCTACCCGCTACCCCATTTTTCTTAGTGGTCTAAATTGACCTAATTATTTATAATTTTATATTTTTTCTAATCTTTAATAGCTTTGTTCGAGCAGCAGTTCAAAAAGTAATGTGTTCTACTGCGCATGCTTTCGAGTAAAAATGAGTTACGGATTGTGCAGTCAGTCGGCTGTTCGAGCAGTCTTTAGACTGCTTAGTTTTTAGGTTAGGCACAAATACCGGATAAGTTTCGAATTAGTACTTAGTTGCGCATGCGCCTTGAAGAATTTGCAGTTAGTTCGTTATTAATAACTTACTGCTGCTCGAACAAAGCTATTTTATTTATTAGTGCTCACTTTTGATTTTATTATGACCTCAAACAGAAAACCTAAAATAGCAAGTTACTTATATTTCGTTAAAGTAACAATGAATGTGTGCACTTATTCTGCCAGTAAGTCGTTATGTATACAGAAATATATATTTTCAATACAATTCTTTGGGGTGAGGAGCAAACATGTTTAGTCTGACTCGTAGGTTTGTTGCAGCGATTTGTACATGGTGCGGTCTCTGGAATGCCTTTTTGTTGCATCTTTTTCGACCTTGACTAGCCTTGAGACCTGTAACAACGCGGCATATAAAAATGCTGAAGAAGTCGAAAACCATGCTGTGTCGCTGTGTGCTACTTCGATTAAGAGCGGAAAAAACTGAATTGGAATTTTGTAATTTTGAGTAGTATACATGTCTATAAATTAAATATCTGGGGTGGCCCTCACCCAACTTTCCGATTACATCGTTAGCACAATGAAGTGTCTGAACACTTTAGCAATTATTCAATTTAGTAAAACCAGAGCCATTACTGGACACTACGTAACGTCAGTTTCTATGGCACTGACGTTTGTCAAAATCTGACAATTTGCAATACAGCGACGAAGGCTGTGGATTCTGTCATACTGTTTCTAGAAACCCTTATAGCGCCTAAACCGTTCATACCACTGATTTGCAAATTTGTACACATATTTAAAGTCACTGGATGGTGAGCTAATATCATTTTGATCAAAATCGTATAAATCCATAAGAAGACGCTTCTAATATTTGCCACTTCCGGTTGTCAGATTGTCACCAAAAACAATCTAGTTCGTTCTAGTTCGTCAGCGCAATCGTGTTCACGGATATACACATATACATACACACGTACACCGTGCACACATACACACATATACACATACACACATACAAACATACACATATACATACATTTTCCAGAAATCATTGTAATCGATTCAGGGGTCACCAAAACGGATATTTCCGCGGAAACCTCGAAATGTCATTTTCCGTCGATTACAATACTTTCCTTCTACGGTAGGTACTAGACGGAAAGTAAAAATGATCGAAACCGTCATCAAACTAAAGCAGCGATGTGTCTCACATTGCATACGAAGATGTGTAGCAACCATGTGGCAGTCCAGAACGTACATATCAGTCACCTGCACTGTAGTGAAAATTGGAATTTACAATCTGGGCGAATTTTCGTAAAAACCTGGAATTTGTTGGCTCGCAAACCGGGTTTTGTGTCTGTAGTTAGCTGTGTGAAGTTAGCAACAAAAGCCAGCAACAAATTTTTTTTTCATCCGATTGCAATGAACTATACACCGTTGGAAAGCCCATGACGAGCTGAGTCTACCATAGTTATTGCAACGAGATCAATTAATAACTACTACCTAAAAAATTAAAAAGAAAGTCAAAATTTCAATAAATTTCCATATCTTTAGAACCGCATATCTTCGCCAATACTTCATTATACTTATTAAGTGTAACACCAATCGAAAGCGCAATCTTCGGTTATACTACCATAGTTATTGCAACCCAAAATTTTGCTGATTAGTGCCTCAAATAAATTAATCAAATATGAGTATTTTTAACATCCGGGTACCATATGTAGTCCCACCTAAATTAAGTTAAACAAACGTATTCGCTTTGTGTGATCATATCGATAAATACATCAAAAGACAGCTGAGACCTGCCTTTACCGATCATAGTTAGTGCAGAACAAAATTATAACAATTAGCGGGTGAAATAAATTAGTGAATTCCAGACACTTTTGCCATCGGCAGTTGGTCGACGGCGAACAGCGCTATGTAAATCCTTTTGTGCAAACTTTTTGCAAGATTAAATCTTATCGATATATACATCAAAAGATAGCTGATACTTCCACCCACCTACCATAGTTATTGCAACGCAAATTTTTGACAATTAGCGGGTGAAATAAATTAGTGAATTCCAGACACTTTTTCCATCGGCTATTGGTCGACGGCGAACAGCGCTATGTAAATCCTTTTGTGCAAACTTTTTACAAGATTAAATCTTATCGTTATATACATCAAAAGATAGCTGAAACTTCCACCTACCTACCATAGTTATTGCAACGCAAATTTTTAATAATTAGTGGGTGAAATAAATTAATGAATTCAAGGCACTTTTTCCATCGGCTATTGGTCGACGGCGAACAGTACTATGTAAATCCTTTTGTGCAAACTTTTTGCAAGATTAAATCTTATCGATATATACATCAAAAGATAGCTGAGACTTCCACCTACCTACCATAGTTATTGCAACGCAAATTTTTAACAATTAGTGGATGAAATGAATTGATGCATTCCGGTCAGTTTTTCCATCGGCTATTGGTCGACGGCGAACAGTGCTATGTAAATCCTTTTGTGCAAACTTTTTGCAAAATCAAATCGTATCGATATATACATCAAAAGATGGCTGAGACTTCCATCTACCCACCATAGTTATTGCAACGCAAATTTTTAACAATTAGTGGATGAAATGAATTAATGAATTCCGGTCAGTTTTTCCATCGGCAATTGGTCGACGGCGAACAGCGCTATGTAAATCCTTTTGTGCAAGCTTTTTGCAAAATCAAATCTTATCGATATATACATCAAAAGATAGCTGAGACTTCCATCTACCTACCATAGTTATTGCAGGGCAAATTTATAACAATTAGTGGGTGAAATAAATTAATGAATTCCTATAGCCAATTCGGCTATATGGCGACGGCCAACGGTGCTATCTAAATCACGAGATAGCTGAAAGTTTCATCTACCTACGGTAGTTATGGCACGGCAATTTTTTAACAATTTAGTGGGTGAAATAAATTGATGAATTCCAGGCACTTTTTTGATCAGCTATTGGACGACAGTAAACAGTACTATAAATCGACAAATTTTATATTTTTATATATACGGCAGCAGGAGAACTTAAAAAAATGTTTACATAAATTTATCTAAAACAAGATATGAAAGAGGAGACGTGTATATAACAAAAAAGTGTATCAATAATATCAATATGTCATCCAAGATTTCGATAACAAAAGCTAAGGCGAAATTTAGAAATGCGATTTTCATTTTAATAATTGAAACAAAAAAAAAAACATTGTCACGACGCGAACCGACTCTGCCGTGACGGGAATCACGCATTAGCCAGTGCATCCTGAGAAAATTGATATTTTTCGTCCCCGTCGACCAATTACCGATAAAAAAAGTGCCTGGAATTCATTAATTTATTTCACCCACCAATTGTTAAAAATGTGCGTTGCAATAACTATGGTAGGTAGGTGGAAGTTTCAGCTATCTTTTGATGTATATATCGATAAGATTTAATCTTGCAAAAAGTTTGCACAAAAGGATTTACATAGCGCTGTTCGCCGTCGACCAATAGCCGATGGAAAAAGTGTCTGGAATTCACTAATTTATTTCACCCGCTAATTGTTAAAAATTTGCGTTGCAATAACTATGGTAGGTAGGTGGAAGTTTCAGCTATCTTTTGATGTATATATCGATAAGATTTAATCTTGCAAAAAGTTTGCACAAAAGGATTTACATAGTACTGTTCGCCGTCGACCAATACCCGATGGAAAAAGTGCCTTGAATTCATTAATTTATTTCACCCACTAATTATTAAAAATTTGCGTTGCAATAACTATGGTAGGTAGGTGGAAGTTTCAGCTATCTTTTGATGTATATATCGATAAGATTTAATCTTGCAAAAAGTTTGCACAAAAGGATTTACATAGTACTGCTCGCCGTCGAACAATAGCCGATGGAAAAAGTGCCTTGAATTCATTAATTTATTTCACCCACTAATTATTAAAAAATTGCGTTGCAATAACTATGGTAGGTAGGTGGAAGTTTCAGCTATCTTTTGATGTATATATCGATAAGATTTAATCTTGCAAAAAGTTTGCACAAAAGGATTTACATAGCGCTGTTCGCCGTCGACCAATAGCCGATGGAAAAAGTGTCTGGAATTCACTAATTCATTTCACCCGCTAATTGTTAAAAATTTGCGTTGCAATAACTATGGTAGGTAGGTGGAAGTTTCAGCTATCTTTTGATGTATATATCGATAAGATTTAATCTTGCAAAAAGTTTGCACAAAAGGATTTACATAGCGCTGTTCGCCGTCGACCAACAGCCGATGGAAAAAGTGTCTGGAATTCACTAATTTATTTCACCCGCTAATTGTTATAATTTTGTTCTGCACTAACTATGATGGGTAAAGGCAGGTCTCAGCTGTCTTTTGATGTATTTATCGATATGATCACACAAAGCGAATACGTTTGTTTAACTTAATTTAGGTGGGACTACATATGGTACCCGGATGTTAAAAATACTCATATTTGATTAATTTATTTGAGGCACTAATCAGCAAAATTTTGGGTTGCAATAACTATGGTAGTATAACCGAAGATTGCGCTTTCGATTGGTGTTACACTTAATAAGTATAATGAAGTATTGGCGAAGATATGCGGTTCTAAAGATATGGAAATTCATTGAAATTTTGACTTTCTTTTTAATTTTTTAGGTAGTAGTTATTAATTGATCTCGTTGCAATAACTATGGTAGACTCAGCTCGTCATGGGCTTTCCAACGGTGTATAGCTCATTGCAATCGGATGAAAAAAAATTTTGTTGCTGGCTTTTGTTGCTAACTTCACACAGCTTCTGTAGTTATATTTGTTTTGATAATTCAACTCATTTCATGAAGTGTTGTATATTACTAATAATATTTAATGACTGGACAGAAATGCAATTATTGTTATAATATTAACACAGGTTAGTGTATTACTAATTCTTAATATTATTTAACCGATAAGACCATGTGGAAGTTACTTTTTACAATCGCACACACCACAAAAGTAATTTTATTTAATATTAGTAGTGATAAAAACTTTATGTCTTAATTTTATGAAGAGAACTTCGAGTTTGTGGTTACCTTTACAGTAGTAATCAATAATTAAATCGTACAGTAATTTAGAGACGCGCACAACGTTTAGTGGTAATATGTAATCTCAAATCAAATCAACCCATCCCAAAGTTTTCTAAACTAAAAAATTGTTTATACCTACTTTTAGTTGACCATAAATATAACGTTTATTACTTAACAGCTTGTACATTTTCCACTTTAGTGCAGAATTTAATGATTCTTTTTCACAATTACGCTCGTAAATTACAACTAACACAACCAGACCTATTTTCTCCTGTTCCAGAGAAAAAAGAAACGAAAAAGGCAAGAAGACATAGTTGGCTCGAGATAGTCCGATAATTTAAAACATTCTAAAAATCCCTAAACCGATACTGTATTAACCTCCGTTAGGATTTATACCGTGCACAGGCGGTTAGAATCAATAAAACTGCCACGAAATTGACATTAATTATCCTGTCGGTTTATTTTTTCCCCGACTCTTCGGCGTCCCTTCTCTCTTCCCGCCACCACCGCATCGGACACCTACAGTGCCCGAACAAATTAAAAATACCCCAGGAACAATTCGGGAGCGGTAAATCTATTAACCCTGGCAACACTTTATTTATACAACGGTTTTGGTTCTCGTCGTCTTTTTACACCGGTTTTGATTGAATTTTATTCTGAATAACTTTTAGAATATTACACAAATGTTGCTCTATTCTTTCAGCACATTATAAAGATTTTTTTTAAGATTTGAGTTTTAATTGTTAAGATTTAATACTTAGGGGACGAACTGAATTGCTTTGTGACATTCTGACAACCGGAAGTGGCAAATGTTACATGCACGCTAAGAGAGATTTACATCCTTCAGTGACTTTAAATATGTATACGAATCCACAGATCAATTGGTATCCTGACTTGCTATGGCTTGACGAATTTGGAGAATTGCAGAATGTTTATTTTAGGTGCTACAATGTGTCAAGTTACCTTACGTATAATTTCTTGGGTTCTTGTGGCGAAAGAGATGAGATAATCGCTATACGATACTAATCTACTAGTCAACAAAATAATAAAAAAAAATGTACATTAGATGCCACTATTTTTTTCTTAGATACCATAGCCCGCTAAACTCAAAAATCGCATTAAAAATTTTTTGAATGGATACGTTCTCGAGTTATGAATTTTTCTTTTTTTTTGTTAATTTTTTTGGAGGTAGTTCGACTCTTTGGAGCATATCTCGAGTTCGGAACATCAAATCTTGTCGTTCGGTACATCAAATTAAAGCCAATTGAATCACCAATAAATGTTATTAATATCGTTTTACAATCGCTTCAGTGGTTTCAGTGCAATTGACCATAATTTGAAATTTTTTTAGTATAAATGAAAATCGAACATTCATTTAACCGCCAGGGAAAGGTAGAAATAGTAAAAATTTATAGCAGTTTAAATGCATGGTAGAGGTCGGATCCATTCGGAAGACGAGTACGTCACGTGATTCGCACCAAGATGCGCATCTTTTAGTCAACGTTTCGCACTCTGTTGCAAGAGGCATCTTCAGGACGGAGAGAAAGAACGTGTGTGGAAGGGTGAGGGTATTTATCGTCGCTCAAAACACGTAGTGGCATATCTCACCAAAAAATGATATTCAGATATGTCAGTACGTGTTTCGATCGACGTTATATATACCTGGCGCAGGTGCCTGCGCAGGTAGTCAAACAACTATTGGTTGGGAGGGCGGTTTGGGGTAGCTGTGATTGGCTGTGGTAGTCGTAAAAGTGGTTTCCAGCTATGATGCAAATGCCAACCGTCATCTCGATTGAGATTGGAGGGATCTGTAGATTTCGATCGCTTCGCGGATTCTACGAGGATAATAACGTGATTCCCGGGAGATGATTTTTGTTTGGTCGAGAAGAATTGTTGTGTCTGTGCTCAGCAAGCGCTGAACTGGTGATCTGGCGCAGCCTTGTACAACGTTCATGTTCTGAAACCCCAACGCTGACAGATCGCTTTATCTCATCAATGTAGACACTGCCACAAGCACATGGGATACGGTATACACCTGGAGCTAGCAGTTGAGAAGATTTCATCCTGAGAATCTTGGTGACGTCAGTGACGAGCATGGTGAGAGGTTTCACTAGGAAATGAAGACTATCGAGCGGCGCTACCAGGGATTTTGGATTGAAAAAATGATGGGCAACTATATCTGGTTCCTCATAAGAAAAACAGATTTCGACAAGAATATAAGGCGAAGCAGCAATCAAACTCACTTCTAATCTCCTTTATATTGAAAACATCACATTAAAACTAAGCACAATGAATTAAACTTGTAAACAGAGAAAAAGTAGAATTTTGGTAGTTTGGTTCCTATCAAACTTAAATGACCATAACTTCGCTATTTTTGCATATATTTTAATCGTAAATACCTTGTCCTCTTCGTAAAAGTTCAAACTCTACGCAAAAAAATATTAAACTAACTATATTTCCACGATTTCTACTTTTCACAGGTGATAGAGTAAATGTTCCATTTTCATTTTGGCCAAATTTTTATAATATCGTGGCCTATTACGCTAAAACTACTGAAGCGATTGAAAAACTATATCAGTGACAATTGTTGGTGATACAATTAGCTTCAATTTTATGTGCCGGGCGACCAGATTGGACGTTACCGATATGCTCCAAATAGTCGAACTACCTCCGCAAAAAAACAAAAAAAAGAAAAAAACTCGAAAACGTATCCATTAAAAATCTTTTTTATGCGATTTTTGAGTTTAGAGGGCCTTAGTATATATAAAAAAAATAGTCGCATCCAATGTACATTTTGACTGTTGACTAGTGTAATAGGAAGCACCTGCATGCTTGGTCAACAAAAGATTGTATTTCTTATCATAAGTCCTAAAATAAGAGGACATAGAGTGTTAATTTCTTATCTATTAACTTCCGTGACTGTACGTTTTTGCAGCTGCATAAATCCAGCTACTGAGATAAAAAGGCCACCTGTAAACTGATTAAAGAAGGAAGAAAACGATAGAGGCAATAAATTACAAAATATAAATCATGATATTTATTTCCTGTTAACAGGCAACTGTACCAGATTAGTTGTCAGAGACAACCTTCTGCAATTCTTCAATGACGAAAACCCACACTTTGGACCCCAACCTAATGTGAGTGGCCACTGACGTTCATCAAAATTTTGCAATTTTGCAATTCGCAAAATGATGAAGTCTCCTGAATTTTTCAAGAATACAATTCTAAAAGTAAGCCGATACTATGTTGGTTATACACTTTAGGAATTTACATAATATGAAACGTATAAAACAGAAACGTTAAAAAAATTAGTAACGAAAACAACAGCAAAACTGATCAACACTAACCTCTAAAGTCTAAATGTTGTACAATGCAGTAGTTTTGGGTGCAGTGTTTTCCGCTGCAGCTGATAAATGTTAAATGCGGTTTCTTAGGAATTCATCCGGTTTTGAACAAATTGATATACGATCATGTGACTTTAAATATGTACCTATACTAATTTACGGATCATATAAGCTATAAGCGTTTATAGAAGCAGTTTAACAGAATCCACAGCCTTCTTCGCTGTAGTTGAGAATTGATAGATTTTGATGAACGTCAATGACATGACTGTTATTCTATGACTGACGGAATTGTATATGTAATATGTAGCAGTAAAAGTGTTTACACGCTTATGCCAACATTTTAGTCGGAACGTTGGGGATTTAATTAATTTCTATGCACTTTTTGATAAAACGTTTTTTTGTTTCTGGTTTTGTAGTGTTTATTATTGCATTGTTTTTTTTTTTTTTTTATTAAGAGTTATTGGACTACATTTCCCTTGTATTGATCATATCCTCAATACTGAGGGACAGAAAACAATTCTAACAAAAAGTATTAAGTATTAAGTTGAGTTTTACCCGGGTCTAAAAAATAAGTTCTATTTCTTATTTTTTGCTGACCTAACAAAAGATACATACTAAAAAGATTGGTAGCGGTTAAAAGGCATTCGCAGAACGTACGAAATTGTTACGGATCGATTGGACCGTTTGAGAACGATGCCAAGCCGACAGAGCGGCTCCAGGACATTGCAGTATCGCACATCGCTCTACATCTCAGTAGCAATACGGGAAGGCGCTTATGTATGTATTGTAGATACGCGCTTACTCTACGCTTTTCGGTACCAACGTAGTACGTGTAGTACGCTTTTCCACACCACTTTCATCGGTTATGAAGCGATGCACAATAACAGACATTATGCTGGTGTGCGCTTTACAATATATAGGATTCAAGTGCACTTTGCTGTACGCGAAAAGGGATTTAGAACCACCAGAGAGAGCAATTGAAAACTATGTAGGAGGGTGGTACTTGAACGACCCATTTTGTTCAAATTATTGTTGCCATATTGAAATGAAGACGCCTCACATTTTAAATTTTAAGTTGACGATCTTGCAAAACTTTCCGATATTTTAAAAAGTTGTTGTATGAATGAAGTTTTGTGTTCTGGTTCTTACTGCTAGTGCAATGCGGTTTTGGCAATTTAGAAAAGGAATTAAGAAGAAAATAGAACGTTAAAATAGGAACTACGTCGCAAGAAATACGAGCTGACTTGGCGAAATATCAACTGTGTACGTAGCCTAGATTTAGGGGTGAATGGATTTTTGCAAAATAGGACAAATCGAAGAAAAGCGGGAAAAACGAGCTTGACGTTCATTCGAGAATTGATTTGCAAAATATGGGGTAAATATTCAACTATAAACGTTAATATTCCCATATTCTTTTAGTTTGATGGTTTTAGTTCCAGAAATATCAGAAGTGATTATGAAACAGGTAAGTATTAGATATAAGTAAATATTTTAACTGTTTTATCAGGGTTTGACTGTTGACACATATAAAAGTGTAATGTAATTTTGTGAATGAGGGAATATTGAGGGAATAATTTTGTGAGTATGTATCAATTTGCGGAACAGTTTCTTACGGTTTGCAAACGGTTTGCAGGCTCGGCCAATGCGATGCCTTGCTATACTATTCCACTACTCACCTCGCACTACCACGTCTGGTCGAATATAAATCTGACTCCCAACGGCTGGAAAGTGTTACCGCAAACAAAGCTAATATGACCATTATATGACTATACATGTAATGTACGTATGTATGTATATGTTACTGTTAAAGTGATAAATGTGGTTTGTATTAATAATTACCGACTATTATTAATAATAACCGCATCATTTGGTCAATGTGATTAGAAACACTTAAATAATCACATGGACCGGCTATTATTAATAATTTCCTAACGGGCACGGTAAAAGTCATAAAAATATTACTTTTTACAAAAGGTATTTTGTATACAATCTTTAAAGAAGTTAGAATATTTATTTAAAGAAGCTAGTATATTTATTTAGTCGACACAAATCATTAGTACGGCTAGCCCAATGACCAAAATTACGGATAATATAAAACATTGATAATACAGAATATTTTCTTTTATCCCCCTTGTACTTTAGAAACTACTGGATATAATTGGTAATGATATTTGGTATACACCCAAGGAGGGCTCAATGACGAAAACATAAAAAAGAACATTTTATACAGAGTGTTCAAAAAAGTTAACCATTTTATTATCAATAACACCCATTTTTATATTTAATCCATGTGGGTAGTTTTTTGTAAATGTACAATTACAATTTGTTAAGTAAATTCTCAAATCCCAGTTATCTTGAAATGTTGCAGATTTAATAAAAAAAAATCTTGTATTTTCATGCAAATACATGCAAGAATAGGCGAGACTAGCTTACATAGATGTTTTTACATAAATTGCACCGCACAAATGATGCAAACATTTTTGTATGGTTCTGTTCCTAGCACGGTATTTTTACTTTTGGTGTTTGACAATAAAGTACTACTTATTTTATAAATAAACGATTAAACATTGTAACAACTTGCTCTAATCTTCCCTACATTAGGTGGTCCATTACCTATATATAATCTGTATATAATCCGGATATTATGTGTTTTATAAGGCGGTTATTATCAAAGTGTTTATCACCAACAAATGCAAATAATGTAATTGTTGTACTACCACAAACAAAAATAAAGATCTAGAAGGACTTTTGTATTCAAAATTAAATATAAAACATTTTTTAAAGTTTTGCATTAAAAAGATAATAAATAAGTTATAAATAAAAATAATTGAACCAAGGAGTTACACTCGTGTATGCAATTAGTATAGATTGGCAATTTTAGTCTCGTTTTGATAATCTTCCTTATTTTAGTCATGAGTAGTGACTAAATAAGTCAGTCAGGACTAACGTCACTAAAGGCCCAACACTGAAAACCCAGTGAATAGATTAGCTGCTTTCCATTTGCACATTTCTGAGTTGATATTAGCTGAGCTGAGCTAATCTAACTTATGCGTAGCGTTCCTTTTGTTTTGGTGAACTAAGACAAGCTCAGACAAATTACCTTCCCCTTGCCCTTGGCTAGTCATGCGAAAAGGTAACTTAGATCGTCTGAGCTGTCTGAGCTAACCTAATAGAAGAAGAAGAAGAAGAAGGAGAACCTAACCTAAATCCGCCATCGTGCGTGCGTGCAATTTGGTTTTTGTTTATTTTATAAACTATAAGAAGTTTCGGCAAGATGGATGAAGGTAACATATTTGATGTGTGTGCCCTGATTACACATCTTCGCTACGAAGTGGAATTAAGTCACGAGGACGGTATACGCGTGCAAAGAAGCGGTTCTGATACCTATGTTTCTTATTTGTACCTATAGAAACATAACATTGATAACACTTGTTGTCAGGCAAGTGGCGCCGCCACTCGCTGACATCAAGTTCCACGAACGTAGTTAGATAGAATGGCACCGAACGCGTTCCTTTTGCCAACATAGCTTAGCTTAGTCTGCTTAGTTGAACTTGGACCAAGCCAGACGGTGTTAGATTAGCTCAGCTAAGATGAATTCAGAAGTGTGCAAATGGAAAGCAGCTATTATGTGGCAATTATGTAGAAACTAACAGAATTACAAATCTGATGCTCCATTATATTGTAGCATCACCTTAATGCAATATCGAATTGAAATATATCATATTGACCGCAGCATGCTGGAAATTATTAATAATAGCCGGTTCATGTGATAAATTCTTCACTTTAACCTCACCACTTGGCTATTATTAATAATAACCTATTTATCACTATGACATATACATTTGCATGTATTTCCGGATCGTCTTTTCCGAAAAATAATTTTGTAACCGTTTATTATTGGAAAATTTATAAAAAGAAAAACAATCACTGTAAAATGAGTAAAATGAGTACTGTGGACTGTAGCACACAGCAATAATAATTTGAGTTCGTCTTTTTGTAAAGTTTTTACCACCAGAAGCAAATATTCCAGGCTGCGAATTCTGCAACCTCCCAAACGATGCTATACGCTTGGTTGCCTAATTGGGTTTAATACGTAGTTTTCGGAATATAGAGTAGTTTTAAACTTGTAGAGCACAGTGACATATGCCACCAATTATACCCAGTGTATGGTTTATAATTGACCCTCGTATATTTGGTTGCATACACAACTGTGCTCTCCTTGGTTTGAAACATCTATATATCTGTGAACACGGACCTCGCCTAAACGATGCGACGCATCGGGCTGAAATTTAACAATGTGACAACCGGAAGTGGCAAGCGTTACAGGTATTCTCTTCGGAATTGAACGGATTTTGTCCAAACTGATACTAGCTCATCCTCCAGTATGCCAATATCTTGCATGAACGGTTTGGACGCTTATTATGTTTTTAACTTTATTTCAGTGGATCATCGATTAAAAGTGCAAATGTGTTTTTTGCAGGATTTAAAAGTAATGGTTGGTTCCAAAAAATAATGCAATCCTCTAATATATTTATTTTTTATTTAAATAAGTTTTTCGGTTTTGTGAGAATGTTCATTGTTGCCAGCCTGCGAGTTCTGCAACCCCCCAAACTACCTAACGTTAGCTTGGTTGTCTACATTGTCGGCGTCTGCTTGTAAATAGTTTAAAGAATTAAATTCTTTCTTCTTATAAAGTATAACACTCCTGGCATAAGACAAATTTATTATTGGTGCTATTTGTTGAAAGTAATTAAAATTTTCCAGTTACAAAATTTAATATTTCGGAACTAAAAAGCCAAAAATAAGGTTACGTTGGGAATACATCATTCATTCAACTAGTTTTATGGAATTAAGTTCTTTGTACTTCTTAAAGTAGTACGTGCAGTGCAATATTGGTGACCTAAGAAGATAAATTTATTATTGAGGCAGTCTGCTATTTTATTGCAAGAAGTTTCTGGGAATTAAATTCTTGGGTTTTCTTACGAGGAAACTGTAATATCTTTACTGATATTATAAATTACTAATAACACTTTTAATAATAATACCTTTGGAATAGACTACTCAAACACAACATTATGGTTGGAACATTTATTGTAGTATATCATCGCTTACATTCACAATACACCTGCACGCGTACGTTCTCCGTTTAGCATGCGCATAACTACGATTCGGGAATGGTTCTATGACATATACACAGCTGAGCAAATGTCATACATTACACCTCTCCCTTTAAATGGAACGCTAACGGTCATAACATAATCGATCGGGTTGTCTAATAAGACGTTTCGGTCGTCCGTGCGATTCGACTACATTATCTCTTTGACTAGAATTTACTTCATGGTCAGTATCCGATCTGGATGCAATTGGCAAACTTGAAAACTTATGTTTTGATATTTTTATTAATTGATTGGCATGACGACGCCATATTGCATTCAGCTCGGGTACCTTAACCTTGTACATACATTTTCCTAAACATTCTATTACAATTCCATTTAGAAAACTAGGTTTTGTTACATTACGGTAATCCTTGACTAACACTTCCTCTTCGAGATTGAACTCTTTAATTACATTTCCCCTAAAGTAACGCTTTTGTCTGTTTTGCATATTTGCTACTCGGTCTTTCAAGTCTTTATTTTGATCAGCAAGAGTATGTTGATCCTTTTTCATTAAACTAAAACGTGTCCTTAATGATCGACCGAAAAGCAAACATGCTGGTGACCTTCCGGTAGTAACATGCGGCGTATTTCTATAGTCGAACAGAAAATTGTTCAAAATCAAATTTATGTCATCAGTAGGTGAATTAAATAAACATCTCTTTAATGCGTTTTTGACCAATTTTACACAA
Source organism: Aphodius granarius (assembly GCA_963971325.1). NCBI lineage: Eukaryota > Metazoa > Arthropoda > Insecta > Coleoptera > Scarabaeidae > Aphodius > Aphodius granarius. The sequence continues at coordinate 30,796,057 of OZ020222.1, read as the reverse complement.
TTCTCTGCCGCGCCGTTCGATTGAGGGTGGAAAGGTGGAGTTGTCACGTGACGGACACCATTTTTACTTAAAAATGATTTCATTTCAGTTGACACCAACTGGGGTCCATTATCTGAAACTAGAACCTTTGGTAGTCCGTAACGCGCAAATGTTGACCTTAATATAGAAATCGTAAATCCACTCGAAATAGTACATGTCGGAAATACTTCGATCCACTTCGAATGAGCATCGACAATTACAAAATAATATTTTCCTTTTATCGGACCTAAATAATCAACATGGATCCTGGCCCACGGTTCTGTTGGCCAGTCCCACACGCTGACCGGCACTTTTGGTGGATTATTTCTGTAGTGTTTACATGCCTCGCAATTTTGTGCTAGGATTTCAATATTTTTGCTAAGATTCGGCCACCAAAAGTACGATCGAGCGTAGCTTTTCATTTTAACAATCCCTAAGTGCGTTTTGTGCAATTCCCTTAATAAACTTTGACGCAAACTTAACGGAATAACAATTTTGTGATTCCACAGGAGACATTTATCCTGTATAGTTAATTCGTTACGGTAGTGGTAAAATTGCCTACAATTTTGTGGTACCTTGTTAAATATTGGCCATCCTGATTTAACATATTTAATTACAGTTGTCAAAACCTTATCATTTTTTGTTTCACTTTGAATTAAATCATGATTTATTGGGATATCATCATTTTTAAAATAATTCACATAGTCAGCATTATCAATTTCCCAATTATTTAATGACTCTTGAAAATTTGAAATTGGTAAACGTGATAATACATCGGCTTTATTATCCTTCGACTTAATGTACTCAATAGAATAACTATAATTAGATAAAATTAGCGCCCAGCGTCTTAAACGATTAGCTGAAAACTGAGGGATTCCCTTCTGGGGATGAAAAATTGTAACCAGTGGTTTATGATCTGTTACTAACTTAAAGTGATTAGCATACAAATACTGATTGAATTTATTCAGTCCAAAAATAATTGATAAACCCTCTTTTTCTATCTGCGAATACTGTTTTTCCGCATCATTCAATGTTCGCGAAGCAAAAGCAATAGGTTGCTCCGAATTGTCCTCCATAATATGCGAAATCATGGCACCTACTCCATATTCCGAAGCATCGCAAGTTAGGCGAACTTCTTTACTTGGGTCAAAATGAATTAGAACTGGTGCCGATGACATTATATTTTTTATTTTACTAAATGCATTATCACACTCTTTGGACCATGTCCACTTTACATCTTTCTTAAGCAGGTCATACAAAGGTTGTAAAATTGACGACAAATTTTTTACAAACTTCCCGTAATAATTAATTAAACCTAAAACGGATTTCAATTGAGTCACCGAGGTAGGTACTGGTGCATTCACTATTGCATCTACTTTCTCGGTACATGTGTGTAATCCGAATTTATCAATAACGTAACCCAAATAAACTACTTTATCTTGCAGAAAGGTACATTTTTCCTTGCAAACTTTCAAACCTGCATCTTGCAAAATTGACAATACCGTGCATAAATTACTTAAGTGCTCCTCTAGAGTTTTGCCTGTTATTAAAATATCGTCCAGAAACCATCCTACCCCATCTATACCTTGTAAAAGACTTTCCATCATTTTCTGAAATTTACTCGGAGCGCAAGCAACCCCATAAGGTAATCGATTATATTGATATAACCCTTTATGTGTCGATATGGTCACTAATCTTTTTGAGTCTTCAGTTAACAGTAACTGCTGATAAGCATTAGATAAATCTAATTTACTAAACTGTTTACCTCCTTGCAATCCATGGAAAACCTCCTCTACTCTGGGCAATGGATGCTTATCAATTTGCAACTGAGGGTTCAGCGTAACTTTAAAATCTCCACAGATTCTAATACTTCCATTCTTTTTCAATACAGGGACAATTGGGGTTCCCCATTCACAGTAATCAACTGGTTTTAAAATTTCTAACTTCACCAATTTATTTAATTCGGATTCAACTTTCTGTTTTAAAACAAATGGCAACGGCCTAGGCCTAAAAAATTTTGGATTTTCCTCTTTCATTAATTTTAATTGCACTTTGCCTTTGCGAAAGGTACCTAATCCTGGTGAAAAAACATACGGAAACTTTTTCAAAATACCATCAACATCTCGTGGTAAATTTAAATAATTTAGTTGACTTATACCCAAATTAAAAAGACTTAGAAAATCACGTCCTAATATCGGAGGTCCACCATTTTTAATAACAAAAAAATCAATGGCCTTTGTAACATGTTTATATGAAACATTAATTTTAAAATAACCTAATGGCTGTATTTTAGAACCATTGTAAACAAAAATCTCCTTATTTGTGGGTAATAACTTAAACTTAGAAAAATATTTTGACCAAAACGCGTCAGAAATAACTGAAATACCACTTCCGGTATCAACTTGAAACTTAAAAATTCTTTCTTCCATAATAACTTCTAAAAAAATCGGTACATTTCTTAATTCCGTTTTCGACATAGTAAACAATTCGGACGAGTCCATATAATTATTTCGAACTTTAGACTTACATACGGTCGCTAAGTGTCCTTTAATATTACATTTATGACAATTATTTTCTTTGTACCTGCAGTTCCCCGTAGCATGATTTCTTCTCCCGCAAACCAAACAGGCATGCTGCTGCTGACCGCTGGATGGAAATCGCTTCTGGTATTGAGGTTGTAAACCGCGAGATGTGCCTGAAGTGGATGCTTTCTGCCGGATGTGATGAACAGGTTCCATTTTAATTTCTCGGATATGACCTTGGGTACAACCTTGAGCCGCCATTTTCGTGCTTGCCAATGTTGCTGCTGCTGAAAAAGTAATACTTTTAGGTTCTTCAAACAGGCGATCACGGCAATTTCCGGGTTGGAAACCAGTAATGAATTTGTCCCTCAGGATATCATCGAGTTGTCCTCCTTCGAACTCACAATGGACAGCTAGGCTTCGTATTCGGGCACACCATTCAGGAACCGATTCTTCGTCCATCATCTTGCAATCGTAAAATTTAAGTCGATTGGCAAAAACGGGCACTTGCCGTTTGAAGTGGGCATCCAAAATGGAAATTAGCTCCTCGAACGTTTTTTCTTCGGGCTTCGTGGGCATTGACAGGTCGAAAACTAACTTATAGGCCTCTTCGCTGCAGGCGTTTAGCAAAATAGCTCTCTTCCGAATATCCATTATTTCGTTAGCTTCAAAATAGTTTTGTAACCGTGCCTTGAATATTGACCAGTCGGACGATAGGGAAAATTCGCGGAGTCGACCTACCGCTGAGCCACGTGGTGCTCTGTCCGTTTCTTCGTCTGGCATAATTTTTTGCTAATTCGCGTGATTCTTGAAATCCTCGTCGCCAGTGTAATATCTTTACTGATATTATAAATTACTAATAACACTTTTAATAATAATACCTTTGGAATAGACTACTCAAACACAACATTATGGTTGGAACATTTATTGTAGTATATCATCGCTTACATTCACAATACACCTGCACGCGTACGTTCTCCGTTTAGCATGCGCATAACTACGATTCGGGAATGGTTCTATGACATATACACAGCTGAGCAAATGTCATACATTACAGAAACAAAATCGTATTAATTTAGTTTTGCTATCGTTAGTTTAGTTGCTTTATGAAGTCTTACATAATAATAAATGGAAAATATTATTATAAAAAAAAGGAATTTCATAATAAGAAGAAATGCATATAGAAAACAATATTCACCACTGTTACTCACTGTGACCACAAGAATTTGCTATAATAATCCAGAAAACATAAAATAACCACCACCAAAGACATCTTCTAAGAGCAAACTAAATGGTATTATTTTTATTTTGCATAACATTTGTGGATTTAATAAATAGGAAGAGTGTAGGAATGTATAAAATAATATTGACTGCACTTCAATAGTAGTATATTTTAACTAAATCTCTACGTTGAGCAAAAGATCTCCGATCTCACTACAATACTATTTATACTTTAAATAGATAAATAACATAAAATCTCAGTCTTAAAATTTTAGTGATTGCGTTATAGCCAATAAACTTAAGATAGTTTTACATTGCTATTAGTACTAAGGCATTATTTTGCTTACTATGTACCCAAAACAGTCTGCTCTATCTCAGTAGACAAATAATTACAAAATTACTTACGCTACCTTCTTCATTAGCAATATAAAACTGGCAATAAACTATATCTATAAACTTAGTAATTGCACCAATAACTAGGGTACCTTGGTCTGTACAGACGTCTACGGTACTTATGCTTCTTAGCACTAAAGTAAGGAATATAAGCTACATATTCGTCTGTATCCATCGATTCGTTAGGATCCTTTTCTTCTAACGTACTGTCATCAGACCTCTTCTCAATTTGATGATGTGGCCCTTGATTCCTATATATATCCTTAACAGCAGGTACAATAATTTCAGCAGAATCACCATCATCTTCTATATTGGTTTCTTCATGACTCTGGTCATTTAGTATTTGGTTAGTGGATTCAATGCTTGGCCTTAGAGGAATACAAAATCCTGATTCCAACAAGAGGACAATTGTAAAAAGTAGGAAGAATACTTTGGTCTCCATTCTGTAATGGAATATACAACAAAATTTAGTTTAGACACGAATTAGAAAAGTTGTTCTTGACTTACGTTTTTCTTAAGAATATATTGGAAAGCTGTCAACACTGTATTACTTACAGGCAGGTGTGTCTAGTACCTACTTAAGAAAATTTCTGAATATTCAATTAACGTAGTATCCGTTATTTATACGAAACCCGAATAATTGTTGACTTCACCCCATTTTTTTGACGCGATAAGTGACCGATGACGGTAAAGCCGATGTGCTAACAGATTCTTCGTATTTTAAATTCTTTTTATTTGCAAAGGCATTTCTCTTGTCGCAATTGACGAGGATATCCATGTGGTTGTTGGCATCATTTGTGAAAGTTCATAGATGATGCATGCAGGTGTAAATATCCGACATAAGTTATAATATGTTTACGCATTTTGCTTAGAAGTAGATGATGTGTTGTGGTGGTGTAATCAAAATACGTCAATGGTCTACGTTTGACAGACAATTCGTAATTTATTTACTAACAGAGTTGTTGTGCCACCGAATTTCATTTTCATTATCTTGTTTTGCTTTGTGCCATGCCCAATTCTTGCGGTTACTGCGCTCAATAGCATAAAAACAGTAAGTACTTAATCATACATTTTTAGGCAATTCCCATTTTTTGTACTTGGTTAGGAACTATAGTCGAAGTAACAAAGTAATTTTTTTTTATTAATAATAAGTTTTACTATGTTTTCTTTACAAATATGTTAATATTAGCTCGGTTGATTTTTTTTATTTTTCTTTTTGTCTGTATTTATTAACTTCTACACCAAACAAAAGAGAAAGGGACACTTCCCAGGGCAAACTGGACAATGTTACTATACAGTGTATTCCACGCAACTGGTTCATTAGAACTTTTTTGGGTTCTAGTATTACCTCTTTGAAATTCAGAATGTGGACATTATTCATCCTGATCTTTTTATCTAACACATTTTTAAGATAGTCGGCAGTTCTGGTCTACCAGAAATACACAAGAATTTAGGTATTTTAAATGGAATGCTATGTTTTTGATTACATATTCTAATACTCCATACAAAAGTATTGTCTTTTATTAGGATTGTTTCTAACAATTACCGCTAGAAAGTTAAAAATGTGCACAGTTATTTCTCCGATATAATCAAATGGAATGTCGTTAGAATTATTGGTCTATCTTTTACATACTGCTCAAAAATCGACACAACGTTTCACCATATTGAATTGCAAAAAAAACTTGCAAATGTTAAATGGAACGCCCAATATTTGATCAGATAAAGAATTCAATTTTCTAGAAAGGTTTAAGAAAAGTAATATTATAAAAGTAGACCTATTTATTGAAGTTTCTGAGATATTAGTATATTTACCAAAATCAATCATAAAATGACAGAATTTGTTTATTACTTTCCGACTAGTAGATACCCTAGAAAGAAATTCTGTCGTGTCTGCGAACACGATAACGCCAAAACGGTACTAAGGATCGGGTTGAAATTTGATATACATAATTTAGAATTACCAGGGGACGAACTGGATTATTATTGGTGATAATCTGACAACCGAAAGTGGGAAATGTTATATGCGTCTTCTGCAGGATTCGTCCGATTGAGATCAAACTCATACCAGTGATCCTCCAGTAATTTTCAATATGTATACTAATTTACAAGATCAATGGGACGAAAGGTATATGCGCTAACCGTTAGGCAGGGTCCAGAGTGACTGTGACTGTGGCCACAAAATTGAATAATTGCAAAAGTGTTTTTATTAATAGGTCATGCAATTTTGTCACCATGAAAGTGTCACTTAACACAGATAAAAGGAGTTCCATTTAGAGTTTTTTTGTACTTGAATATAGTGAAACGATAATTCAAATTTTACATGGACAGGGTATTCCATACTAAAATACATATCATTGTCAGTTTATTATTTCGAGAAGGAAGAGAAAATAATATTAAATATTGGACTGGGATGATGAATTGTATTTCCCTGTAGAAAATCTGTTGTCTTTGGTTCAAATTAGTACTTTATTATTGTATAAGTTAAACAATAATATAGACCTACGGAATATTGGAGTGTAGGAAATATTTGAGGTCTAAGAAATGTCTTATATTAATGTGTATTTCGAAGTATTTTGATCATAATGAAAAGAAAGTAAGGTGACATAACATTTATTTTAATCAAAAGCTATATTGCTCTTATTATTAACTATAACGTTGCATCATTGCCAGGATTAGTTCTCAATACTAATATTTCATATTTTTATTCTTAGTTCAACAGCTATTTAATGCTTATTATATAAGTCTACGGTATGTCTTTAAAATGTACTTTCCACACGAAAAAATATACATCAGTTTTGCGACGAATTGTAACTCACCAATACTTATTTATACCTGTGTATTTTATGTGACAATAAAATGTTTATCCTGGAATGTGGTGAAGTTTACTAAAAATATTAGGATTGTGACTCACCACAGATGATTCAATTTGTAAAATAGTTATGCAATGAAAAGAATTCGTCGAACAACACTATTAGGCGTGAGGTATTAGACAAGAAATGTTAAATTGATTTGAACTACTTTTGTTTTTAATGTTCGACTAATACCCTAGAAGAAAATTATTACAATGGACGAACACTCCTTTTCGGTATTTTAGCGGGAATACGCGTTTTGACTTCCCCGGAATCGATTGCAATAATTTCTGGAAAATGTCTGTGGATGTGTGCATGTGTGTGTACGTGACTATGTCTGTGAACGCGACTGCACCCAAAAGGTACAACGGATCGAACGATCAACAAATTTTGACCAATCTGATACCAGCTCGTCCTCCAATGACTTTAAATATGCATACACATTTACAGAACAATGGGACGAAGGGTTTACGTGATATAAGAGTTTATAGAAGCGATCTGGTGAAATCCACATCCTTATACCTGCCACACACGTTCAGTTTGAACTGACATGACAGTTTGAATTGTGCAGTTCAACTGTACAGTTTAACCTCTACGTGTATGGGTATTTCAGTATCAGTTGAATTCGTCTGCACAGTTAAAGTGAGGCGAATGAAATTTCAAGTTTTCAACTGCAGAGTTCTTGGTTCTATTGGATTCAGGGCTTTCCAAATCGAACTGGGAACTGTACAGTTGAATCCCCACACACGCAACGACCAGTTCAACCATTCAGTTGCAAAAATTGACATTTCATTCATCTCAGTTTAACTGTGCAGTTGAGTTCAACTGAAACTGAAATATCCACACACGTAGAGGTTAAATTGTACAATTGAACTGAACAGTTCAAACTGTCATTTAAACTGTACAGTTTGAACTGTTCAGTTCAACTGAACAGTTCAGTTCAACTGAACAGTTCAGTTCAACTGAACAGTTCAGTTCAACTGAACAGTTCAGTTCAACTGAACAGTTAACTGAACGTGTGTAGCCGGCATTTTTTTGTGAAGCTGTTGCACGCTTGTTCTCAATTTCGTGTTCTATTGCCCACATTGGAGGTTTTTGTGTTCTTTTGGTCCGTCAATGTTGCACCTACACTGCCACTGGTGCAACTTTTTTAAAGAGCTCGTACCGCCAATGCAATATCCGTGTTCTATTGGGAATGTCCTGGGCTGCCCTAAATTCGTGAGAAAATTGTAGTTGGTTTACTACACTCGGGCACCCCATTTTCCCAAAACAAAGCGCTATTAGTCGCTATGGATTTCTGTCAAATTTTGATAAACTTCAGTGACCACTCACATTGCTTGATATTTATTATTACGCCCCAGATATTTTGTTCTGTCATCATATCACTGAAATATGTTGCATAAAATCTCCTTTTTGAGTTTCTTTGAATAACTACGGTACTTTCTTACCGTATGACAAACTCAATAATATTACGAAGATCCAAAGAAATTATATTAAAGCATAGTACGAATCTTTGTTTCCTGACTGTAGAAGTCCACAAATATAAATAATTACATTCCAGCGTTTCACTTTTATTTTTATTTTCTTCACTGTACCCTTCAATAACCTCAAAATTTAGCATAGCACGGTAATGGTGATACCTACTAAATTAAATTAACACTTCAATTACAACGCGCGTCATTACCCGCCGATCACTCAATTAACAAATTTACGACTCGAAACAAAAGAAGCAAAAGAAAAGACTGTATCATTAAAAAAAACTTTGGTTTATTACCGAAAAAAAGTAAATAAATTACTAGCGGCTACACAATAAATAAATAATTCAAATAAATTAATTGTAAATTACATATAATAAAAAATGTGGACAAGACAAAAGTATACAATATCAACAGCCTTCAACTTTGATGGTTTAGCTTCTAACAAAGAGAGGCTATTGAAGTATCCTTGTCCCTATGGCTTCAGCAGCAACTTCCCTAGCAGGTCTACGTCTGACAGTCCTTTGAGTTTTACGGAAGAACGGGAAGAAAACAATATTTTCTGCGACGTCCAAGTCCGATGCGTTGTCGTTGTCTCTCAATAAATGCGATTCTGCTGATCTTAACACCCTTTTACGAACGAAAGGGTGGATAGCCAATGTTGCATATTGCTCCTCCAAATTTGGATCAGCTATTTCTTCGTTACGAATCTCATATGTGTCTGGGACTGAACGTTTGCTGATTCTTTCATTACCCAGGAGTTGAATTTCTTCTTGTCTGATTATCCCACAGGAGACAACCGTAATGATGGCGATAAATAGCACAAGTGTTAAGGAAATCTGGAATTTAAACATAAAAACAAAATAATTAGTAAACTAGTTTTTCACCGAAGATTTATCGAACACTGATCAAAACCATTGTCAAAAATACTCACCATGTTTGTAATATTTTGTGATAATACAATATCAATGTAAAATGTGTTTATTATGTTGTAGCTGTATATAGCTCGAGTGTCAGGTTTGTATTGGCTTCCGTGTTCTGATTTCTGCTTTTATACTACAGCTACGACTACGCCAAACAGTTAATACTACTAATTCTAGATTGACGCTTCATCTGCCCCGCTAATTGATTGAGTAAACTACTAGTGCCCAGAGCAACGTGATTCTTTTATCGGCGTCAATCCCACAAGAGATATTTCTGCGCATTCTTTCCTTTTAAGGAATGTATAGATATATTTGCTGGTCATCAATTTGCTGGTTACAAACCTAGTCGTCAACCTTATTAACTTTATGCAGCTCAATAGTTTTAGCTACTGAACATTGTATATCACTTGTATATCAGTTCTGTATTTTTCTTATCTTTCGTGGTTTATTATGTATTCCTTGGGTTGTTATTGTTAGTTTCATACGGGAATATTTGTAGGAACCAGTTTTACGTCAATTGTCCACAAATTAAAAATATCTGGGGTGTCACCCACCCAAATTTCCGACTAAATCGTTGACACATTGAGTGTCTAAACAAACTAGCAATTATCCAATTTTGTGAAGCCACATCCACTCTGGACCCCAACCTAACGTCTGTCATAGAATAATATTTAATGTCATGTCAGTGGCCTGGTATCAGTTTGGCTAAAATCGGACATGTAACATTTGCCACTTCCAGTTGTCAGATAGTCACCAAAAACAATTTAGTTCGTCCCCCGGTAATTCTAAATATTGTGAAATTTCAGCCCGATCCGTTGTTCCGTTTGGGCGCGTTTGTGATCACAAACATAGGTACTCACACACAAACACCCAGATACATTTTCCACAAATCATTGCAATGGATTCAGGGGACCCCAAAACGCGTGTTTCTGCTAAAATCTCGATTTTTTCCATGTATTACAATACTTTCCGTCGGAAAGTAAAAAACCTGTATATTTTGACTGAACCCTACACATTATGATTGAGGGTGATATTTGGTAAAATGAATGATGAATTTAATAAAGGTTTAGCTCTATCCCTGTTCCAATTATAAAAAGCATCTAAACCTAGTAATTTAAAATTTGGTACCTACACATGTCAGTAGATAGTCAATACTTAATTTATTGATACTTGTTACACATTTCAACAATAAACAAATACTTTTTTTACGAGAAATCATGCACCTACCTCATTTGGTAATCGCAATTCTTTACTAGCTCTGAGGAAATTATTGGTTTTAAATTTTTAGGAAAGAAGGAAAAAGAAAACTCAAATACAGGTTTTGAGATTCCCTGAATCCATTGGAAAGATTATTTGAAAATGTCGTTGTGTATAATGTATGTGTGTATGTATGTGACCATATATTTAGAATTACCAGGGGATGATCTGTATAAAGTTTATTGGCACTTTCGGATACCTCTAATAAAAGAAACTGTGTACAATAAAAATACATACGTTAGTTTGCGGGAAATTGTCCAAAAAACGATTTCTTAGACTCAAAATAACACTTCTGTTAATATTTTTACATGGGAAAGTTTGTGTGTTTATTGGCGCACTCAAATGCTTTTAGTTAAACAAATTGTTTACAATAAGACAATAAAAAAATTACAATAAGTTGATTAACTTGTAGGTACTCATACATTTTATATCCAGAAAATAATTTATTTTTGTCAAAATTTGCATGTTTCCTTAAGGACAAGCTACAGGAAACAAAAGAACAGTTAAAACCTGAAACGTTTAGAATGATTGTAAATCTAATCTAGAAGAAGGAACTAATAAAACATTATTATATTATATTTTAATTTTATTTTCTAGTGAAATGGGGCGATCTTTTAAAAAAACCTTTTTAAGTCAGCGCCGTTGAAGATTCTTATTAGTAAGGGTATTTTGTATGTTGTTATTTTTCATATATGGAGAAATGTACATTGTCTAGACTTTGGAAGGAATTTGTTGTGCGTCAATTGTGGCTGCTTGTAGTATTTTTAGATGTTTTGACGTAAATTTTTAATTTGTATCCTTTTGCTAACGTGAACGCTTATTCGTCTTTCAAACAGAAAGATGCTCTGCGATGTATAGAAACAGTGATAAATCAACATTTTGTACGTAACGTACAATTAATACTGTAACAGTAATTTAAAAATTACCTAAATAAGCTACTAATTTTTCGTTTCAGCTTCTCACTTAGTTTATTTAATTGGTATATCAATTATTTACAGAGTGTATTTATATTATAGTATCAAGTATAAACATCTAAATCATTGCAATTTTAAATTCGATTTTTTATTGTGATTGTGATTTTACATATAGAACAGAACATTATATATCTTATTGGACCAAAGCGGAATAAAAACATGGAATTTAAGGATCTGTTCTGTGTTTATTTCTTGGTTAAATTGCTCCCTCCTCAATTAAAAAATGTCAAACTCTTGTAGGAAAAATTTTCTCATTCGATTTTTCACAATTACGAAATTATGTGTTAGATTTCTATGAAGTTTCAGTTTTTGACATAGTACTAGTTCTGTCTGAACTTGACCGCTTCACGGAAGATCAGTGGTATACTGTGTATGAGGAATGCAGTTAAAACAAATTTTGCAAATATATCGTTCACGAGTTTATCAAACCTGGATGTAGACATCTGCTAATGACGTCAATGTGGTTCAAAAAATACATCTATAATAATTGTTCCAGTAAACAGTTTAGCAAATGTTAAAGCTTGGCAATATGTATTTTTTTACTAGTGCAGTGTTCTCGTGTATTGGTATCACTTTTTTAATGTCGGTGAGTATTATGCATGTTATGCTAGTTTTACTACAATATTTGTAATATTTCTAAGATGAATATGCAAGGTAACTCTAGTATGTTGATTTTGGTATTGAAACAGAAGTGGTCGAATTTGGGTGGTGACAAATTATGGAAAAATTGGCCATACTGAGTTTGATAATCTGCTTACGTACGTAGTAAAATTTGAAAGTTTGTTCTAACGAATAATTTAAACAACTTTAGGAAAAAATGTTATGTTATAGTATAAACAATTCAGCGATGTTTGAAGATACTCTTAATTTATTTGATTTTTTCAGTAGTGGCAATTTGTACTTTTGACACATTTATTATCCTGGCTATTATTTATAATCATGATATGATTATATTTGGATGTATTTTTTGTGCTTAGCAAAGCCTATGTGCAACAAAAAAATAACAAAGTATAAACTATTATTGATTAGTTTGTTATTATTGTCATACAGTAATTTTGAAATTTCAACATGCTTAGAGGAAAATTCCTATAAATTTAGATATGTAAAATGATCTTTAATAAAATTAGGTACTTTTCGAAATTATACATACATTAAGGTATTCATTGCTAAATTTGTCAACTTTTATGTTGAATACGTTCTGCAAAATTTGTAATATTATATGTTGTTGTTTTAGTATTATTAGCAACTGCTATTGAAGTTTAACAATTTTGGACAAATTATTTTTTTCTGTAACATTAGTTGATGATAATCTTTCCCCAGTTTTCAGAACTGTTGGCACGTACACTGGCGTTTGTAAATTTATTTGTTGGTGCAAATATTGTTTACTCTCAGTAGCCAAAAGAAACCAAAGTGATGTTGATGACTGAATCTATGTGGACTAATTAAGTAATAGTTTAGGCACATTTTTTAATAAAGCCCTAGAATAATGAACAGAAAATCTAAATGAGCAAATAACTTTACAGATAAGTAACTTTATATAATATACTACCAAAACTATTTTCTTGGTGGTTCCAATGGCTAAAATATTTGTAGGTACATTATTTGTTTAGAAATGTAGGGTAATATTTGGTATAATTTAAACAAAAACGATGTACATAGTTTAAATGTGCAATAAATATAAAATAAATTAGATAATCTATAAAAGAAAATGCAATAAAACAAACACTGTGAACCAACATTCATAAAACCAATAATTTTTTGTTGAACTTCTCATCATTTATTACTACTGTAGCATTTTTTATTATAGCAATAACGTAAAATAACATTTTAAAACCATCAGACCATAATAATGGATCATCTAGGTTCATCTAAGTATTTAACATCCACAAATCACTTAATTAGGAATAGCAAAAAATAAAACGGTTGTACTGCAATTGTGGAACCAATTTTAAAGTTTTGTGTGTTTTTAAGTCTCGGGATTCTACTGATCCCAAAAATATGATTTGAGTGCTCAATAGCTGAAAAATCCTGGGACTAATTTTCTGGATTTAATAAACTAAGTGCGACCGACACACAATAATAGTAAATCGCCAAATAAGATCTGATTCCAGTTGTTCTTGTATACATTGGTCAATATTTATATTGATAAACAAATACAAGCCTTTGTTTAGAAATTTTACGATTTTTTAAACAAATAATTAGGGTGCATAAACCTTCTGAAATTTTTTGATTTAGAGAAAACACACAATTTCAGCCCGATCAGTTGTATCGTTACATACACAGACATTTTCCAAAATGCATTGCAATGAAATCAGTCCGGTTGTTTCGTCAATTACAATACTTTCTTTCTAGCAGACCTAGTCGTAAAGTAAAAAGTTTAGTTTCTTTAAATTTCATACACAAATCTTCATTAAATTAGTAACAAATACTTTTTTGTTATATGTGCTAAGTTTTTTCACATGAAACAAGCTTATACAGTAGTGGGGTAGATGTTTAAAAATAATCTCCGCAAATTAGCACAAATTGCAAAGACAAATTCAATAACATAACTGTAGTGAAAATAACAATTTTACACGTTCCTCCATAAAATGACTTTATTGTTATTATTTCACTACGTACGATTTTAATCTATGATTGCAAAATTCAAATTGGATTTTTCTATTTTTGCTTTTTCTTGTCAAATATTTATTGGTGTAGTTTATTATTAAGTTCTATATTATTTACGATTAATCTTTGTTTATTCTGCTAATTAGTATTATAAACGTTACTCTGTAATAGTTATTGAGATGTATTCAATTCCTTGGTTGTATTTTACACAAATATGATCTTGGATCTTGTTAAACAATAAGTACATAGATGTGATTATTGCTTTATCGCATATTATATAAGTAAATTTTCGTGAGGTAGGCTCCAAAAGGCAAAAATGATCTAATACTGTACAGTCACGCGATAAGTGATATATTTTTAAATGAACACGTAAACATTTACGAAAAACCAATATTGTATTTTTGGACACATTCAAGGATTCACTGTGTAACTGACCATATCTACTTCTCACATTGTAAATGTTACGTTAATTGTCTCACAAATTTCACATAGTTTTGGTACCTAATGATGACATACCAACTGTTGACAATAGGTACTATTCGTATTTTCGAAACCATGCGTATTAATGCTCATACGAAACTATATATTTCTCTTTTTTTATTGGCTAATGGCAGAAAGAGACACATTGCTAGATTTCGTCTACGGATCCCCAGTCACCGATTCGAGAATATCGTCACTGTTATCTGTTATTTACTGTAGATGAAGGTAACCGCTTCGTATTTATTTGGTTTCGCAATAAATACCGGGTCTTTAAGATATTGTTATGGTAATTATTATTTACGTTACTGGTTTAACTTTCAATGTCTTTTATGTGGAACAATACAATGTAAATATTTCCTATATTTAACGGATTGTAGTAATTTTAGTATTGCGTCAATTACTATGATGGGAAGTTTGTTGATGTCAATTTCTAAAAATGTAGATTCAGTAGTTTCCAATATCGTCGGTATTGTTTGTGTTTCAGTTATAACTGAATATTAAATGTATGTGTAGGTAAGTGTTATATATAAAGAAAACACAGTAATTTACCATTTTCATTTGATTCACTCATTTTGCTTTATCGTTGCACGTGCCTGTGACAAAATAATCCTCGCAGTCTCAAACAAAATAAAAAAAAAGTGTAAAAAAGATAGAAATAGAGCACAATATCTACTCACTTTGCCTTTTGGTGAGCGTTCGCACAATTAGCAATAACCACAATTACACTATTTACAATGTGTGGTTATCTTTACTTAGGTGGCTTAATCTCATTAAATAAAATTCCTTTCTAAATGTTTATACTCCAAGGTTCATTGCAGACAAGGGTCTAACACTGACATAAATTTCGAACACAAACACAAAGGTGGTCTAACAAAATTGTTAAATACGTTACAGTACACACCTCCATAATGCATATAGGCCTTAGTTTCTGCTGTATAGTTACCCGTTGGTTCTAATTTATTATGTCTACAAAATCTAAAACATCTTTTCAGTATTCGTTTTAAAAACAATGACATGCACTTACCACAAATGTAACATACAGTTTGTATGTAACAACATCTTTTAATAGCTGTTTTGACTACAGGTTATTTTATAAAAGCAAGCATTAATATTAAACAAAATAACAAGCATTTCCAACCATTTTTGACCACAATTAAAGTTAGTTTATTATAAAATTGTTTCATATTTAACTAATATTATTAATTATTATGAATGTAACATTTATCAGAATCGTTCAAAACCGCAACACGTCTTATGTATGTAAATACTTTTTAGGGTACTAAATTGTTACAATTTCGATCGGGATAAACTATTGGTATAGTACTTAAACACTATGCAAGGATCGTATATACAAGTTTTATTTATTTTAATGGTTGAGATACTTTCAGCAAATCGCTGCTCTGTACTGTTGACAACTGATTTTGTCAGAACTATGACAATCGCCAGTCTGTCATATCGTGTTCAAACCAGTTCAAACATCAATGGTAGAAAATGGTAGACTCTGATTCTAAAGGTCGGGGCTCTTTGACAGAACAAAACTTGTGCGATTGGGTTGAAGTGCGTTCCGAAACCAATGTTTCATCTAAAATTTGTTGCCAAGATATTGGATGCGATAGCCCACATACTATTCGGAATGGTGGACATGCGCTGGAAGTCAAAGTTGAGGATAGGCATCTGCATCCAAGCTATCCCTGTTGCCCTTGTAGGCGTCTTTATACGAATTGATTGGTTCTTCTACGTGGCCTTAAGTTTCGCCATACTTAACGTAATGTGTACCATATTCTTCATATACGGAATGCTAAATTTGACAGTATTACCAATGATCCCCTATATGGCCACCCTCGTTATGAATTTTTGCTACTGCATAATGACTTTAGTGTTACTAGTGATGACCGAAACCGGCGTGCCAGCTCCGGCTTTCATTCTTGGCGTTTACATTAGTTTCTGGGTACTTTTTATACCGTGGTTGTGGTACTTCTGCTGGAAGGAGTTGAATCGAGTCCGAAGGAAAGGAAGAAAACGTGTATTAGAAAAGATTAAGATGAAAGAAGTCCAAGAAACTATATTAAAGGACAAGGAAGGTTGCAAAGACATTGATCTTCGTCTCGATAAACAGCTGAATGAAGAATCTGCCCAATCTGATCAAAGTGTTAATTCTGAATATATAACAGATGTCATTAATAGTTTATATTAAACTTTATCGCAGCATAAGATTTTTAGGTATTTAATGTAAATAAAACTTTGGGTGATGTGAAGAATAGCGCAACGGCCACAATGGATGTCAAGAATGATTTGAGACGATAGCGCAGTATTTCAGGACTTATCAAGCATAAATATGCGGCTCATCTTTACCTTTGACATCGTAACGTAAACAAACAAACAAACTAATGTCCAAAATTTAGACCGTGTTATGCATGGGCAACGAAATTGCCGCTTCTGTGCTCGAGGCATAAAGCTAGGCTGCCACTTATTTTTTTTTTTAGTTTTAAAACTTTTTGAGAACTCCCCCTAAATTTGTTACATTTTGATGTAAAAGTTTTATATGTAAAAGTTTTGTCACATATATAGGTACGTAGGTATGCCCTGCCGCGCCGTACAACTATGCGATGACAAGAACTTTTTTCACAGTTAGCTAGCTGCGCGTTCTGCTTTGTTTTGCGATTTTGTATAACTGCGATAAGCTGGTAGTTTATAATTAATCGTAGACACCCTGGCCAAAATGTGCTTACAAGAGGATTGATGATTATGGAGAAATTATCGAGTTTTTATAAATTGGGAACAGGCCATAAACAAAAGAATTAATCATTTAGAGAGGTAGGACGACACACACAGAGAAGAGAGTTTTCCATCAAAACCATTATGCACTTACTTCTCAATATCAACCTACCTTTCAAATTCACTAGAAACACTTCAACAAAGTCTGTGTTTGAAGTTTCGAATAATTTGACAACTAAAATTAATTCAATACAATTCAAAATTGACCAATGAGAACGCGTGATTTCGAATTCCTAACTTCGCGACACATCTGACAGCGCCATCTCTAAAAGGTTGCTGAAACCAGCTTCAACTGCCAATCAGAATTGGCTATTTTATTCCCATAAGAGATATCTCCGTGGGCAGGACCATAGGCAGGACTAGTTTTCCAAGTGCTGTCAGGGCTAGAAAAATCGCTTTTAAGCTTGTTCATGGATTATAAAAAAATATATACTAAATACTATTCCTATTTAGCCAAAACATTCCACTTAACTCATTCATTCTATCATCTAATCAATATTTGTCTTTCCGATATCCTTAATTGATTTTGCAAATTTACTTCGCTGTTTACTGTAGTGCAGTTGACTCAAGACAATAGAATTTTAATTAAATTACAAAAGAATTTTGTGTACCACTCATGGTGAATGTTGGCATAGTAACTGCAAGTGTTGATTGTTTGTTGGAAGAGGCGATATTATTAATTCTGCTAATTTTATTTGAACAATTACTGCTAAGTTTGTGGTTTCATTTTGTGTTCAAACTTTTTGTTCATTCATGTATTTTTTTTAATTGGAGGTTTATGGTCAAGCATTTATTATAAAAAGAATGCACTAACAAAACAATTTCGAATCGCTGCATTTCGAAAAACTATGTGTTATGTCATCAGATTATGTCATATTTGTATTATTCACAACGTATTTTTAACTAATACTAATCGAAATGTTTATCAAATTCTGTTCGCACTGTGCGAACCTATTATACCACCGCACACACCTCCAAAACATGAAAACAAAACTTAATTAGCCAGTAGAATTGTGTGTAGTTGACTGCAGCAACATTTTCAGTTGCCACAAAAATTTAAAAATAAGTTTTTCAGATAGGTTAGGCAGATATGACTATTTATTTTCTATTAATTCGTACGGACATGTGAATAACATTAAAATGTTGCATCTGAAAAATAAATGAAATACATTCTGTATCATATACAAGGTGGCTTGCAATTTATGCTCACAAAGTCGCCAGCTTACCAATCTAGTCAAAATATTCTATTTCTGGTTGTTTTCTTGATGAATTCTTCTATAGTTCGGATTATTTTATTCTACAAATTAATTCCCTCTGTTTCTACTCCACTGGGCATATAAGATTATATCTATATGTGAATATGCATATTGGCAATTAATAACTCTTTGCCCAATATCAGTTTTCTAGGTTTACTGTTCCTGAAGTTATCCTAATACAAATAATTTTGCAAGTAACACTTTAACAACCTGTATCTTGTCATATTTTAACTTGGTTAGTAAGTTGGCAAACTGATTACACTGACTGATTGGAGGACACCTTGTATAAAACAACTATTTCTTTTGATTAAAAAGGTTGCTTTGAATTTTACAGCTATATGAATTGCCATGTAAAACTGTTTAGTAACAACAAAGTGTTAATTGATTTTGACCTCAAGGATTTGTAATAATGGTTCCTCTTTACTTCGTGTTATAACAACAATTACAATTATTAAAATTATTCTATTTATACTATGTATGTAGGTACTCTGCTTTCATTGTTAAAGCTAAAAATTAGTAATGATAAACATACTTAATATAACCCCAAAAGCTAATAATAAACATTAAATAATATCATCCTTTTAGTCAATTAACAATTGATTATGATCGATTACACAATACGCAGAAAGAATAAAATTCCGATATTATTCCGCAATTAAATTTCAACTTACTAAATACCACCAAATGGGCAATCAGTGTTTTTAACCGTTTGATTTACACATTCTGTTAGCACCCATTCATTTGCAAAACAAATAATTGCGGGGGTATATAAGGACAATTTCGAATAATTTCTAAATATTTACAAGTGTGGTGTTAATAGTGAACGTTCACAAGGAATTTATTAGACATATTTATACCAAATCCTTCTAGAATTTGTGCGATGGCAAGTGTACGTTTTACTCTACTTAGAAATCAGACATTACTAAACATAGACCTAAAAAGGACACTAATCGTTGATATTTGTTACAGAACTTGAAATCAACATCCTTGATATTGTTATGCGCTGTTGCTATGGGCTGGTCGTTACCATGTTTGGACATCAGACAAGACAAGAACGACGGCTTAAAAATATTTCAACCCAGCAGAGGCATTTTTAAACATGACTTTTCATCAATTCGCAAAAGAGATATTTCCGAAATAGTAAATAAATTGGGAAACAATTATAAACCTGAGAGCGTACATGAGAATGAGAATGATTTGGCATCATCTGATGACGTACCATTTCGTCCATTGATCGCATATCGCCTCCAACAAAAGCACAGATCGAATATACGAAACCCAAGGTCGGTCAATGGAGTATTGTACGACATAAACGACAAACTGCTTTATCTGGATGATAACGATTTAATCCTTAACAACCATAAAGTGTTTCTGCCATTATATGCCTTCAAATCGAAACATTTTGATCGAAAAAGAAGACAAAGGCGATCTGCCACTAACGAATGCCCTTCCGGATTTCAGACAAATTCTCAAAGTGATTTCTATCCAAGAAAACCATCTGATGTTAAGACTGCTGAAACTACATCTACCGTAGAAAAGGAGATTGAGGAAGATTTGACGGATCAAAAGGACTTATCCAGTGATACAGAGGAATTGTTAAAAACAGCCGAAAGCATTGTTTTCCATCCCCTGTTTTCCTACCGACAAAGGAGTGCCAGTAGAAGGCCGCTGAGGAATCGTCTACGAAGATTTTGATTTTAAGCTAACATCTTTAAATGCTACATCATAATATATATTGTACATCTGTAAATATATCATCCCCATTCTATTTATTTATTAAAAAATATGTACTTCTTTTTTAATGAATATAATGGTATAAGTACAATAAAAAATTATTTATTGTTGTTGTATTTGTTTCGATTCCAATCTGAGGTGAGATTCATGTATCCATCTCCAAAATTTATGTCTCCATATTTAAAATCACTGGAGGGTGAGCGTGTACCAGTTTGATGACAAAATTGTTAAATTTCTACGAAAATACCACTTCATTTGCCACACTTTTGCCACTTCTGGTTGTGACGAACTGATAGCAGGTTTGGTAAAAATCGGATGATTCCCTTAAAAACCGAATAAGACATTTGCCACTTCCGGTTGTCAGATTGTCATCAAAAACCCAACCCAACCCACATTGTTTCCTGGTAATTATAAATACGTATTCCAAATTTCAGCCCATACATAAAAATATAGGTATATACACACATACATTTGCCAGAACTCGTTGTAATGGATTCTGGGGACCTCAAACTGCATATTTCCGCTGATATCCCTTTTTTCGTCGTTTACAATACTTCCCTTCTAGAGTATTAGTTGGACAGTAAAAATGAGCACTGCATAAAGAAAACGATAAGTTTTAAGTAGTTGTTCATCACCACCTTATTATTTTTATTTGGACAAAAGTTCGTACTGTATGCGGGATGTTCCATTTAAGAAAATCGACTTTTGAGATAAATATTGTGTATTAAAATATGTGAACTATAGTTTTATATCCAATATTATGTCGTTTGAGATAGAAAAAAATGTGTGAAGTCTCGGCTATGGAATCAAACGCATGGCCCATGGGTGTTTTCGCTCATAGCATCAAGGTCGAGAGGGTGAGTGCCTGTTCCAAATTCCAAATGCACAAGTAGGAGAGAGAAAGGAGCTCTACAGTTCTTTCAAACTTAGAAGTACCACAACAATGCCACAAAAACTTACGTGATGAAACGTCTTTCGTCCATGTATAGTTTCAAATGAGGCGTTCCAAAGGGGTTTTTATTCGAAAATAAACACCAAACTGTTCTTTATTTTCTTTATTTGAAAGCTTAAACTATTGGAAAGTGTAAAATTTCACGTTCTGTTATTAACAGAAATGCAGTTGAAGTGAGTATGGGGTGAATTAAGTTTGATTTTTAGGATTCCAACATTTTTATATACTTTGAGTATTAGCATTGTTTATGTATTTATAGTTAGTCAACGGAAGGTTAGTTAAGGGAGAAGAAATCCAGGGGGCGATGCTGTCGAAGGGAGTTAATCTCAGGCAGGATCTTGGCTTATAGTTACGTTTCTCGATCACAGATGGCGCCTTTTGAATTTCTTGTACTGTACCATTCGCCTTGAGCTTTTTTTAACATCTGTATTACCCGGAATTACTTATATCTCACTTATTTTCCTATCAGTACATATTTGGTAATTATTTTTTAATTTACTATTTTCCCTTTTCATGTATTTCACACGTTTGCCTCGCCACGTTTCATTTTTTCCCTATATTACTTGATACAAATAGATACTAAGAGTATAGGGATTTGTGCGACTGTCCTGTAATGATCACAGGTAAATTATTCACCTGTAAATTACCTGAGGTAATAAAAACATTCCTTGTAAGTGATTCAAGTTTCAAGTGATTTTGGCACCAATGATGTTTTTATGCTGAAGAAACAGACAAAATGCGGTGTATTTCTTGATAAATATATTTAAATAAATTTAAATAAATATATCGTATTTAAATATATTTATAGATTTTCAATTACGTGTGGAAAGACTTTTATGCCCTGGTCATACTACGATGTTTTACTAGCGTATTATTTGCTACTGACTGCTTGCTAACAGCATGGTGTGACCACTCAGCCAACCCACCAGCGCTTGTTTAACTTTTACAGCTTATAACATAGAAAAAATAAACCTTGCAAAACATGCAACTCTCTCCGTCTAGCGCCCGGCCGGAGCCGAGCGTGTCCCCTCCGTTTGGCTAGCGAGGCGCCGTGATAGTAACCAGGAGTACGAGATACGTATTACCGCAATAATGTAAAGCAATAATTTTATGACTATACTTGGACACGATTTTTTGTTACATATGTACATAGTTTATTGATACGCACACAGACATAAGTACATATATTTAGATATAGGCAATCTCGCAAATGTAAGTAGAAATCGCTCATCGGAAAATTGCTTGTGAAAATTTCCAAAAATAAAGCGGAACAAAACTTTTTTTCTGCGGAATAATTCGGCACAAAACTAATACAATACTGTGGCATCGAGAAAATGTCAAAATTCCAAAACAGCTGTTCTGGCCTCCCTCGGAAAATTGCTTATATCTCCGGAAATAGGTCGGAACAAAACTGTTTCTCAATGGAACAAAACGACACAAAACTAACACAAAACTTTGGCATCCAAAAATTTTCAAAATTCCAATGTGGTGGGGCTGGCACTTCCCCAGCCCCCCCCCTCAAAAAATGCCTATATCTCGCGAACGGAAGAGGAACAAAACTTTTTCTTTACGGAACAATTCGACATAAAACTAACACAAAACTTTGGTATAAAGAGATATTTCAAAATCCACCATGGTGGGACTGGAGAAATGCACCTGAAATATTCTCCCAATATACAAACAGGCAGGGGCGGATCCAGAATTTTTTGTTTGGGTCCAAAATGCTCCAAGTGATAAATTGTGTTGTACACGTTTATGTTTTCCACTTGCTATAACCAAATTGCAAACACCGTAATTTAATTTGAATATTTCGGGGAGGCTCCAGACCCACAAAACCACCCCCTAAATCAGCCCCTGCAAACATGGCTTTAAGCGATACAGTTGTTAAAAATACTGATCACATAATGAATAATGAATACTCGCCGGTCAAGAAGTTATGCTGCAACGTTAATTGGAATGCAAAAATGTCAAAATGTGGGGTGGTTTTAGTATTTGCTGCTTGCTGTAGATTATTAACCGGGTGTTAACCAGCATAATGTGACCACTCAGCAACCGCTATTTTTGCATGCCGGCGAATGGTTTTGGCTGTTGCTTGTAAAATTAAACATGTTGAATTTTTATTAGCCGTTATTTTGAGGACAAATATGTGGGTATTGTAGAAAATAGCAACCATCGATTATAATAAATTATTTAAAGCAACAATTATTCATTACTTTTGTTAATGTGTAACTAATAATATAAAATTATAAATATGTGATTTATATTTTTATTTTAAATAATATATTTAAATATTTCTTGAAAATTTTATAACCAAATATTATGTAATATTTATTAGTTTCTGTGACGTGTTGAGTTTTATTTGAAGTAGAAATGCATAGATACTAATATCTTTTGTAAAATATATCAGATTTTAATTATATCAATTGTATATTCAATTCTATAATTGTGTATTATATTTCAATTAATACATTGAACGGAAAACTGATGGAATTACTGTTGTTTGAAATTAATATAAATAAAACATTAAATATAAAGTAGAAAATAAATTACGGATGAAAGCAGTAACTTTTGAACAATTTATTAATTTAGAAATATGTAACTACATATTTCTAACAATTTAGAAATATACTGTTAAACAATTGAAGACCTGAAAGAGACTTTCTTGAAAATATATAATTTAATTAATAATAATTGAAATGATGATTTAATTAATAATTAAAATATTTTTGTAAATAACTAATTGTAGTAGAGTCATTTACTTTTCAACTAAATACTTCTAAAATATAGAATTTCTAATTTTATTGTCATCGTGGCCTTGCCTATGTTATTTACACCCGTGTACAGTGCTTTCAAAATGTAGTCAGGTTCAAGGCAGGTAGTCAATAAAACCCCACAAATTGGTATCAAATATGATGTTGCTGCTAGCAGCACCAGCAACTAGCAGCTAATAAAACAGCCTAGTGTGACCGTGGCATTAGAAACAAAGGTTAGCAACTACAACTTTTGCAACCGATTGCAATTAACGATACATCGTTGGAAAGCCCACAGCGAACTGAGTCTACTATCATACTTATTGCAGAAGAATCAGTTGCTAATTACTGGCTAAAAAATGATTAGAAATTGAATTGCTACCTTCTTATTGACGGGCAACCGTAGAAGTGGTGTCGGCGTGTTTGCGGTACTTTGAATGCGGCCGCCTTTGACGGCTTCCTTTGTTAATAAATTCGCCGGCAGATCGGCTCCGGTGTCCACTATAT
Organism: Aphodius granarius; assembly: GCA_963971325.1. Lineage (NCBI taxonomy): Eukaryota > Metazoa > Arthropoda > Insecta > Coleoptera > Scarabaeidae > Aphodius > Aphodius granarius. The sequence continues at coordinate 30,771,364 of OZ020222.1, read as the reverse complement.
TGTGCCATATCACGCATTAGTACAGGAAGGAAATTATTTTTTTAATGCGTTCGTTTTTAATGTCAGTTTGAAACACTTTTGCGGTTTGATGAAATTAAAAAAGAGTTTTCAGTTTTCAACATACCTGCTGAGAATTTCGATTTTTAAATTCGATTTTTGTAATGAGCCTTTTATGATTACAACATAGTCGTCGGCTGACCTTGAAATGCAAATATCTCAATAATTTTTTTTCGGCCGTCAGGTCGTTTCTGTCGGTCCAGTCGCATATTTTTGAAATATTGAAATAATTAATAAATAGGTTGTTTCCAATTCAACTATTTGGGGTAATTATAATTATAAATATGTAAATGAAAGCATTAAAAAAACAACAATTTTTTTGAAGAAAATAGTCTGAACAGGTATGCTGACATTTTCAAAATGTTTTGAAAAATATGCTTAAAGAAAAAATATGTATAAGCTGCTGCTAAAAATTGACAGGAAATTTAGAGTAAAAATTTTCCAGAATGGAATGAAACTTGTCAAACCCATAGGAAATGTGAAGACATTAATATGAACCAAGAAAATATCATCAAGAATGAAATCTACTAATGAAAAAAGGTGCGCAAAGTTAACAATTTTGAAAACCGGGTAACCTTGGAAATATCGGCATTATTTCGGTTTTTATTATATGTATTTAGTATTTCCATTGATTCCATAGTTATGTACAAACAACAATATTTTATGTATTGAAGTTCTATTATAAACACAATATTGTCTTATTTCTTTAAAAGTTTAAGCATATGTTAGATCGCCTATCCTTGTGGGCCATTTGTGGGCTGACTGAAGACTATCAATTTTAACCAACAGTACCAACACGGACGGAACATTTGTTCCATCTTTATCGCGAGTACAACGATTCTGAGCTCAGCTCAAGTTAAGTTAGTTTTACCTTTGTCCAATAGAGGGCAGCATTATGCAGGGGGTGTCGGTTGACTAACTATAATATGTACAAACAACGGTATTAGATAAAGTAATTTATCATAACGTTTTCACCATGAAATGTTAGTCGTCATAACGTTATCCTCTTCATGGATGCTTTTTTTTGTAACCTTACACGCCTTTTATAGACCTACTGCAACTTTGTAACATCTATTGTAGATGTGGTTTATAGAATAACAGCTGGCATAACAAGTAAACAACGTAAATATAATCACACACACTGGGATACGTTCGAGATTTCATTAATTTTATTATTAATGATGAATTACTATGGACGTACAAATCTGCTCTATTCAATTTCTATCTCAAAAACACATTTTATGAATGCGTTAACAGTCTCACAAATAATCCTCGCTCATAGCGTCAAGATCGGGCGGGTGAGTGCCTGTTCCAAATGCACGCGTAGGAGAGAGAAAAGATCAGCGGAAACGCCCTGTGCGTCCGATTTCGTGCCCGAGGCATTACTCTGAAAGAACCCTACGATTGTTGCGTTTCGCCAGGAGCAAACATTCCATGATGTCATGGCGTGTCTCCATGATACTTGTGCACGGACTTTGGCGAATGAACTGCTGACTTTGTATGACTTGTTCTAACTTTATCTCCTCTCGGTAAAAAAAGAGTACCTAACGCTTCATATTTGTTGTATTAAAATATCTCAGGTTTGATGGAGACACAAACGTGCAAAAGGAAAGCAGTTATTATTTCAGACTGCTGACCATCAGTGTCAGGTTGTTAATTTTCGTATTAGCTGTATACGTTGCACCAAAGAACAAAATGGTGAACGGCTAAAATCGATTTTCTGTCGAAACCAAAACCGTAATCAAAATTCAGCTTGTGTCTCAGTTTCGGCCGACACCGAAATCAAAACTTTTTTCGGAGATATTGCAAATACGATCATGAAAGATTTTTAAGATTATATTTTAGAAATTTTAAATAAACAAGAAATTGTTTTTGGGGCAAATTTTACATGATTGCCAAATTATGTTTCAGATTTTAACTTAATACAATAAAAATCTATTATTTATGTAAGTAACTTATTAATATACAAATATCCAGCAGTGTTGAAATCAGGTCAGCAAGTTTGTAAAAAAAAATACTTTTGATGATGATAATTTTGCCATCCCCAGACGGTTTCCTTGTGACATCTTGCTAGATTTCGCAGCAAGGAAGCAATACTGAAGTTTTTTTTTTAATTGGCTGCCTTCATACTTTCCATCTTTATAAGATTTAGACATGGCAAACGGAGTTACAGTTAGTACCGATAGTTTGGCGAATCCGAACTTTTGTTCTGACGCTAGAACAAATAAAATTTATTTTACTGTACAGATTTGGATATAGAATTGGTCAACCATAAAATAAATCGTTCAAGAAAATGCCTAAATCTGCGGAGTAAAATTAATTTGTTTCGTAATTGAGTTGTTTGGCCCGTTTGATAATATGCGAGAAGGAAAATGTAAGCACAAAACCTAAAACGTCAAGAAAAAATATCTAAAGGACAAGTCCCAACGATGTCCACCCAGTTAATTGAAAAAATTAACTGCTAATCAAGTATGCAGGGCCCCACGTTGCGGAGTCATCAGGGGAGTATACTGCTTTCACTGTACTGATGAGGCTGACCAACGCTCCTGCGACTTGACAACAGTTGATTGACCGAATCTTTCCTGCTGATTTGGAGCCGTACGTCTTGGTATATCTTAGTGATATCGTCATTAGTCATTAGCATCTTCACAGTTTGTCAACATAATTATTTAGTTCTTACAGGCAACTTTTAATGTATGGGCACCCAAGCGCTTAGCCAGTTTTAACGAATGAGAATGCCGATCTTACATATTTAATCGGTACTATCGACAACTGTTGGAAAAGGCTGTAAAGATAAGTATCTCAAGATTAACGTCAGTTGCTGCTCAGTCTCAATCCTGTCTAACGTTGTAGTATGTCAGTTTTTATTTTTGTAGTAAAATAACCAAACAAATTTTAATGTAGGAAATTACATCATTTCATTTATAATAACATCTTTTATTTAGTTTTCGGTATTTTATCACTCACTCAATGGCTCCCAATAAACAAAATAGCAAAACTATAAGTATTAACGAATAAAAAGTGTTCTTTTAGTCTGAAAAACAGCGCATAATTATCCCATATAACCTAATGGAGACATTCAATTTAACAATATTTATATAGTAATGTGTCGGCGTTATCGGGAACTCGAAACAAAACCACACATAATTATTATTATATATAATATTATTATTATTATTATATATATAATTATTACATAAGTCACAAATTCGGTTACATTTCAAGTGATAGGAAGGTATAATCTAACAGGAAAAAGGAATGTTTGCTTTGTGCTGAATGGATTTTACTGTCAACATGCGGTGGTTCCACCCAGAACGTCGACCGAAAACATCGATTATTAAAGCAGCTGTGATGGTTTATTTTAGATGCATCTTCTTGTTGCCGCTAGTGATTGTGGGTGTTTCTTCCCAGACATCTATTCCGCCAATCACGTTAGTGGTGAGTGCTAATGGAAAACTACATTGTGTCATCTCGAATGATACATCCAATTCGGCGATTGCATTTATCGAAGATGGTACTAGGGACGAAATCGGTAAGTACCTATTAGTTGTGTACTGAAATGAGCTTGCTGTATGTTTTTTGTATCATTATCAGAGATACTACCAAACAACATTTAAAAGTAACCCATTTGAGTGTTTAGAGATATAACAAATGTTTGATTCACCATACTGACTTAAATAACAGCTTTCTTTGATAAGTGTAGTAACTGTATCAATTAGAAATTCTTTGTTAGTTACAGAACATAATCCGAACGCAAATATTTGTATGGCTAATGAAGGCGGCGACCCATTTGGGTGTCTGGAAGATAATTCTCTTATAAAGAACTACAACCGAGCAGTTGCAACACAGGGCTTTGTGCTTGATCGACGTTGGGAGAGTAAGTTAATCACAAAGTTGGCATCATACCACGATGACATCCTCCTATAGGTTTCAGGACCATAAAAACACAAAAAAAGGATGCGTATACATTTTCAGACGTCGTTGAAATACCTAATGGCAATTTCAATATTACTATTTCAACACGAGTGAAAGACGGGCATATACTGTTATGCAATAGCGACCCTCCAAATAAATCCCACTGTTATTGGTTTATTATAGATGGTTGGGGAGGTTCCAAGACAGCAATGCGTCGATGTGAAAACGATGTACCAACGCAACCTAAGATATACCCCAAAACTTGTGACATCGTAGAAAAAAATGTTTGTATAGTGTCAACGTGTAATACCAACGTAAAGTACACTACAACGTACTTTTAGATTACCAACTTAACATCACTATCGACGTGGAGCCATCTCCGCATAGAGATGGTAGGAAACAGCATTTCGTTGTACAAATTTGGCGATAGGAATCCCATTTTAACCTACATCGACAGTAATCCAATTCCATTACAATATTTAACCGTTCGGAGTCCAACCTACGACGGGTTCTGGAAAGTTCATCAGTGTAAGATACTTTTAACGCACCGTTTAAACATCAGTATTTCAATTTTGTATCTCTTTACTACGCAAACCTGATTCAAAAAAATATTCTGTATTATACATTCATGTAGATAATTTTGTGGAGGTTGCCGGTGACAGAACCATCACCACTAAAAGACTCAACCTACCAGAGAATAGCCCCAGCGTCTGTGTTGCTGTTTATCTGAAGCTCTGTCCCAATTGTAAGGCCGATATTACACTGTTGAATGGCAAATTAAATCCTTTAGATACAAAGGCGGTAGGAGAGGAAGGAAATACTAAGGTAGGAGCTATTTATTATTAACAAAAATAATTTATGGTCAAGAGCATATAGAGGTTCTGTAAATCAGTGCTGTCACCAATCCATTGAAATCTTATGGACTTTGCGGAAGCGTCTTTATAGACCCTACATGTTTTATGACTCCGTATTAAAATTCCTTTCGTAAGTTTGAACATGTAGAGATAATATTATACGGGAGTGTATGCGTAGATCACATAAATAATACAAAAATTCTTAAATAATGTGATTAAGCCGAGAAGATCCTTATTTCGAATGTTTCCACATCCTCCAATTACATTAAAAAATTTTTGAAATCTGAAATACAAAGTAAGTTCAAACAAAAATAATTTATATTGTGCATTTTTATTCAGTTTTGCTTAACTTTTTTCCAAACTGTATAAATACGGAGAAAGGAAGTATGTATTTTTCGTATAACAATATTTATATTATAACCTAGCTACATACGTACAACAAGAATACATATGCATCTACTTAATTGTAAAAAAAAACTACAAAAAAATGTTTCTAAATCAAAAATTAAAATAGTTTCCTGTGTACTTCTGATAATTTTTTAACTATAGGAAGACAACTGGAAAGAAATCCAGTTGATAACTAATCAACAACTACCGAGCGATAGCTTCACTCTTCAAATAAGAGTAAACCTGACTTACGGACAAAAGTGGTACTTCGGAGACATACTAGAATGCAATCGAAATGGTAACGTTGTATTTATAATACAGTACTCTTATTGTACATTGCTTCTAATGCCTCAGAATGTCACAAAACTAGTGGTTTGTTTTATTCGTGTAGAAATATTGATTCCTTTCCATGGATGGTATTTTATTACAGAAATATAAACTGGAAGCACTAAAGTACTTTTTTAGATTGGAGACTTCCGCGGCCCGAATCACTACATTGTAGATTTCCGAAAAAAAAAATAACGCGCCAAACAACTATTGGGTGGGACGGCGATTGGGCGCTGTGATTGGCTGTGGTGGTCGTAAAAGTGCTTTCCAGCGTGAGTGCGAAACGTTGACTACTTTATCGTCGTTGACACAGTTTTCTCCCGGAAATCTAGAACTTACTGAAGTACTTGTTAATAATCTAATTAGATAATTGCCAGTGCTTTTGTATTTATCATCGACTCCAGACAAATCATTTCAAATAACGTTAATGATTTTTTACAGACATAAGAAAAATTACTACTAATTCAAATAAGGAACTATGCTGCCAGATCATGAATTCTGAATGGAAGATTTGCAAAAAAGATATTACATACAAAGTGCCAGTCTCCACATGTTTGTATCTCACTCTAACTAGAACTCTTCCCTATAATAATCGTTTTTCAATTCTTTTTCGGTAATGTTGCAGCAGCAACAAGTTCAAGTTGTCCATCGAATACAATTGGAAAATATTGCTTACCATGTACATTATTTGGAAGTTGTGAGAATTATAAATATTGCGATTTCGAAACAGACAGTATTGTTCAGTGCCACTGTGCCACAAGAGGATTTAAGGGGAGCAGTTGCAATCAGAGTAATATGTTCAGTAGATCCATCAAATTTAAATAATATTCAAACATCTATTTTAGAATGTAGCAATAAAACATATGGAGATGCGTGCGAAGAAAGTTGTGATCGTTGTTTAAAGGAATGTTCACACGACAATGGTCAATGTATAGGTGGATGTATGCCCAATCTAGTCGGCGACTTCTGCGAATCATGTAAGCTTGAAAATACTATCTTCATTAATAAATTGAATTAACAGTGCATTATATGACGTTTTATGAGACTCCAATGGAAGGTGATCCACTCAACCACACATCGTAGACCAATACTGTATTATCGCACTCAGTTATTTTAAATCTGTTTTTTATAGATTTGTAATTTTACACTTTCTTACAGGCGTTCCACAAAGACTGGTTCTCTATTAATAGAGATTTTTGGCAAAAGTTAACAGTCATTATTGTTGCCACCACAAAATAGGCTTGAATTTTTATTATATAACTTATATTTATACATAACTTTTATTTGAACTATTTTTTCTAAAAGAAGACTTTAAAAATTTAATTTCAATAATGATACTCAAGTTCGATGATTGAAGTACTTATATGAATTTTTGACAATGTAATAAATCAGCCTCTAAGTTATGGGCCACATACGACATTGTACGTCACCGCATCACTCGTCGAAAGAAACAAATTCACATTCTGTGCTGTTTAAAAAAGAACAATTTACAATAGATTTTAGGGTACTTCAATCTTAGTATTTATAAGTTATAAAGAATTCAAGAGTATGCCCGTATAGTATCGAATGTTCTATTAAAAAACACCAGGTATAACTAAAAATAATTTTAAATTTACATACT